>CM076664.1:20059614-20107382 GCA_038496675.1 Rachycentron canadum
TTTTTTTTAAACATAGTGCTGTATGGTACCCACACACTCAAGAACAATAAAGTAAAATAAAACTTTGGGTCTATCAACTTGAGATTGTAATGCGCAATATTTAATTAGAAATGATTTGGTGTTACCCATGGATACCTGTGTATGGATGTGAAGCAGCAGCAGTAGGAAATGTGAGCAATAACTTAGTACAGGTCTAATGTGACTGTACGAGATGGAACAGTAAACAATGAGGCTGATATCACTGACGTAAAATTAACAATGGATAGAGCTCAGTATAGGTAAACAATGGAATGGCTAGTGAGGTAATTACTGAATGTAAATACAGAAAAAGATGATGTTAAATAGAATTTTTAAAAAAAAAGGTTGAATGCCATGATGTTTAGGATTGAAACTACAACATTTAGGTTATTGGTTTATATTGTGTTGCAACAGCATGTATACTAAAAAAGAATAATTTTGACCTTTTGTGGCCACTGGGATAACTACTTTCTATCAAAGTCCTTAAATCCACCTACTCATCAGTTTCCCTTTTTAACCAGAATAGGTAATCCACCTACTCAGCCTCCACATGGCAGCGTACCAGAATCATTTCTCTCCACACACACACACATACACGTCCAAAATCCCCACAGAGGCTCCATCTGGACAGGAACAAGCTTTGCTCTTCCTCCGTCTTTGTCACCCACTTTGCATCTCCCTCCCTCGTTCCCTCGTTCCCTTCCTTGTTCCTTCCCTCCCTCACTTACTTAACCTCCCTGCTTTGTTAATTCAGAACTCCTTCATATAAAGGTAGGTGGCCTTGCATAACTCCATAGGCAATGTGTGGTGTTTTGTTTCCTCTGGGGCCAGTTAGGTTAAAAATACCTCCGCTCGTGGTGCTGTGTGGTTATTTTGTTTGCTTCATCTCCTATTAGTTTAATCCAGACATCACCCGGGTTCTTCTTCTTATGTATAATGCAGTGTTTGTTTCCTGTTAGGTCTGATGCCATATGTCTGTAAAAATAAGCAGTCCTGACTCACCTGGTTGTGTAAGCTATGATATCTCTGTCAGTCAGTATTTTTGTAGCACTTTGGATAAAGCTCTCTTTCACATGTCTGCCAGCAGTTAATTGCTTTATTGGTTATCTTAAGAATTCTCAAATATGCAGGGGCTCTTGAGTTCAAGCTAAAATAGCTGCTGAACTGGAGATGAATAACAACACAAACTACAAACTGAGAAAGCAAGACTGTAAATATGTGGCACGAGCTTTTGGAAGACAGGAGACGGAATAAGATACAGTATATGTGAAAGGGCATTGGATTGTTTGTGTTGAAGCACACATCACACAATCACACATCTGTTTTCAGTAGATGGCAAGAAGAATTTTATGTGAACAAGACATCAGCTGTGTTTGTGAATTTCTGTTTTGGTACATTAGTACATATGTATATATTATCAAAATTATTAATAATGTTACATACTCTATACACCCAACTGTAGGTGTGAGGTCATTTTAAAGACCAAGTGTAACATTTTGATATGATGTTTTTTTATGTAATACAACACATATTATGAGTGAAATAAACAGGCAACACTGTGAGTTTGTATTTCCACCTTGGAACTGCAGTGAACCAATGACAGATTCAGACAGCCAGGGATTCATACGTAACATTGAGCAAGAGTTTGATTTAGCACAACCACTTGCACTGTGTCAGCCACTGCCTCTTACAAGCTAACAAACACCATAAGCAATTAATTACGCTTACTGTTCTGATTCATCGCACTCCTTGAACGTTAATCATCTTGCTCTGCGCTGCTGTTTCATCCATTAACCTAGTGCAAGCAGTGGTGATGGGCGGGGCACAAGGCTTCCAGCCACAGTTCATCATTTTTCACTTTTTATGTCAGATAACAACAATATCAATCTAAGAATTTTTACAAATCAAACATGTCTGCAGGGGAGCTTCAATATTAGGTTTGTTCATTGGAAATGCATACTTAGTTATTTTATTGTTTATTAATCTTATTCAGCCAACAATAGTGGCAACCTCATACTAAATTTAACAACACCGCTCTCAAGGTTCAATGAAAACTCAACTTGAACGCTCCTTGTAATGTCTGACAATCAAAAACAGACTTCACATGTTCACATGTGTTTTATACATTTTTTATGCAGCAAAAGGCTCAGGCCTTCTTGTATCCATAGCAGAGGATTGATCAGGTATTTCCACAATGACATGATCCCTCCCTGACATTTACCTCCAAATCTATTCTCGCGCTCATATTCTCCGTGTCTCTTTGTCTAATTACATCTCTGGAACATCCTCTCTCTTAACCTTTTTTCTCTCTCTCCTTCCGATTCCACTGTGATGGGGTGAGCAGACGCATGATAATTTCTGAAGCATTAGATTTGGTTCAGAAAGAGCTTTGGCTCTGGTGCCACAACGGTTTGAGTGCATATGTGTGACAAACCACTTGATTTCATTTATTCATAAAATGCATCCGTAATGATTTAATCTTCAGGCATTGTACTTTTGAAATGTTCACTTGAGCTTGAGCACTGGGATTTTGAACTAAATTGACCAAGGTTCATTTCTCCAGACTATAACACTTGAAGTATTTTGTTTTTAGTTTGCAGTGATAAGAGTTCTTCCTGCACAGTTGTTTGCCATGCACACCCTATCTATCTAATCTACACTGTGCTTAATCTGGAGAATGCTGCATCCATCAGTCTCAGTATTTTGCCGCCAACCTAAATTTTGGATTTGTTTCATTTTTCAACATTAGAAACATTTATTTTGTTGATGTGGCGTGCTGCAGAAAACAACTGGAAAATAAGTGGAGAATAGAAGTGTGGCATGAAGATGAATGAGTGTCAGAAGATAGGAGGGGGAGTGAGAGGATGAGTGGAGTGTGAGAATGAAGGAGGGTGAGAAATGCAGGGTGACAACACGACAGTCTCAAGAGTTCACTTTCATAACAAGAAGAAAAAGAAATTTAAACTCGTGACAGCAGAACACTTCAGTTAGTTATTATCTTATCATGTCACATATTACATGAGATCTTCTGCCATGTGAAGTTTCTCTTATTATCTCAACTAGAATATTCATTAGTTTTGCACTCAGAAGCTCTGCAATCTACTTTTTGCATGAAAGTGTGTGTTTAAAAATTTATCTTTGTGTTTTGTCCTCCAAATATTATCTGAGTGAGCGCGCATTGCATGTCCTCTGAGGGCTGTTCATGCCATCTGGAAATCAATTTTCTGCTAGGTAGACACACAGAAACACAGGTATGCATGCACACACAAACAAACATGCACACGTGCACACACTCGCACATGTAATTCTGTCTTTGTGAGGACACTCGTTGAGATAATGCATTCCCTGGTCCGTGACTCTGACCTTAACCGTCACAAGTTGAATTCTAAACCTGGCCCTAAAGCAGTGAGGACTGACCAAAATGTTTGGTCCTCACTGTATTTAGCATTTAGAAGCACACGCACACACAAACACACACACACACGCGCACACACACACACACACACACACACACACACACACACACACACACAGACGCACACACACACACACACGCACACACACACACACACACACACACACACACACACACACACACACACAGACGCACACACACACACACACACACACACACAGTCCAAAACATTCCTTACCCTAACATCAACTATCACAAATAAATACCTAAAGCTGAAACCTTAAAAGCCCTTTGAAGTTGTGGAGACTGGCCAAAATGTCCTCACAATGATGGTTTCAAACCAAAATTCATCCTCACAACCATAGAAAGACACATACATGCACACACACCCCCCATGTGTCCTCTCTACTCCTCATTATTTGGAAATTGCAGCCTTCCTGTCTAATGGATCCTCCAAATCACTCCAAATAAAACTCATCAATTAAGAATCACGAGCATGTATTAGCAGCATGAGGATTCATGAATCATGAGCCATACGGCCAGCTCCATGTCAGGCTCAGCAACTCTTTCACACCCTCACTGTATTTGTGCATTCTTTGAGTCCACACACACACGCACTTCTATGATTTATTTTGACCCTGTTGAGTCTGTTTGAAGACATCATCAAGTTTCTGAGATGGCATTTAAGGTGATCGCTTCACCTCCAAGGAGACTGGAGGAGGTGAAATGGTTAAATGAGAAACAATCACAGCTGACCACCAGACACTACACTTCATCTGACTGTACCCGCAGACATCTTGCTTCATCAGTGACCACCTAAGGCTCTGTTTGTAAGCTGTGATGACCCCTGACCTCTCCCATACCTCCTTGGTAATGATCTTGCCCCTGGACATGAACCAGAGCAGAGTAGAATGAAACATGATGAAGCACAGCCGTGATGGGACTAATCTAATGGTGCAGAACGAGGTAAGTGTGTTAAAGTTAGCATGTGAACTGGACAGTGGAGACAGACTGACTACATTTAAAAGCACCTGATAAGATATAACAGCACAGATCTATGACAAAGATACATTTACATTTGACTTCTGATAACAGATGGGTTATACTACCAAAAAAATCTGTCTGCCCAGCAGTAGGACAGGAAAAGAACTCCCAATGGCAGGTAGAGCTAAAATAAATCATTTTAATGTTATTTAAAATCAATGAAACAAATCACATTTAAAAGTGCAGAATCGATATCGAACATTGAACAATACAAAACAATAAAAGCCTTTTCAATACATAAATGTTTCCAGAAGCAGTTTAATGTTGCACAGTGCTGGCAAATTTCTCTTCTGGAAAAGAAGAGCTCATTTTACTCATCACCACTTGTGGAAACAGTTGTACAATGGAGTACGTCAGTCAAGGTGGCAGCCCTGGTGGTGCATTATGGGAAGTCTCTGATAGAAGAATAAATAGAAGAAATAAGGACAAATAAAAGCATATCTATAAAATAATATATCTATATATATCTAGGTGGTTTAAAAGGAGTCACTGATTCCACCTTATCTCCTCGGTCCAGAGTCGAGGGGCCCTGATAGGAAAAGTGCAGTCACCTCCAGATTTAAGTCTTGACTTTGGAACGACCAGAAGGATCTAAGACTGCGTACTGGCTCATAAGGGCTGAAAGATGGAGGAAGAGGACCTACAGTGACCTTTTGTCTGTGTTCTTTATTTAGCTTCACTCAGATGTTTCCATGAATATTATTTAGTTTATTGACATTTTACATTTGCTTCCAGAGAGATTATTTTATAGTTTATTCACAGTGACTCTGCTGCTGTAAAACATTATTGCTGCTGCTATAAACTCATTTTGTTTATTCTGATCCTGTTAACCTGATAAGCTCAACTGTAGTGATGCGATAAGATTGTAAATTGTATAGCTACACCTGATCAGAGAATCTCTACCGTCTCACTGCTTCACCTTCAAATTAAGCCCCCAGACACTTAAAGTAAAACCTGCATTCACATTCAGCATGAGAGAATTTGATTTGTCAGATGGAGCCGGGACACGCGGGTCATTTATTCACATATGTGAGACACTACCTTCAGAGTAATTGGTGTCAGTTTGATGGTGACTGTGAGGTTAGCCTGTAGGGCTCCACAATTAATTGAAATATAATCGAAAATTGCAATATCCAAAACACAGAAGACAAAAATTGCAGGACCTACTATTTTTTGTTCTGCATTGTTACCACCATAAGCACTGAGATGCTGTGGAGACAGCCCTGCCTACAAATCACAGACTGGAGCAGCTCTGGTTAGTGAGCAGGGCTGAGAGTCGTGGGGCTAGACAGCACACACCAGTGACTTCTACACTGAGGCGAAAAAACACCTCAGTCCTATTAACAAGTTTATTTGTTGGTCAAAGACACACAGAGCAAGAGAAAGGAAGAGGAGAAGAGAGAGGCTGGTGCTAATGCTAACCATCCAGCTTCTATGAATAGTGTGTAAACAACTTCTGAATTAAATAGACCTACAAGTGTAGTATTTATACTGCAAATGCATATTGGTTCCAAATATCAGTTATCAGGCTCCTTGATTACTAATAATCATTATCAGCCCTGATAAAAACATATTAGTTACCTCTAATTTAGACCCTAGGTTTTCAACAAAGCTGCACTACTGTACGGCAAGTGTAACTACACATGGCACAGGCCCCTCTATATTTACACATAAATTCATTAAGGTTTTTTGCTTTTCCTTCCTTCCCTCCCCCTTTCTTTCGTTCCTTCCTTATTGGCTTTCTTCCTTCCCAATTTCCCCACATGCACATTCATATATAACACAGATCCACACACTTAGCGACATCTGATGACAGATTGTCCCATGTGGAGAGATGCAGGATTAGATTATCTCACAAGCTGTCACCTTGAAAATGAACGGGGAAGGATGAGAGGAAAGAGAGAGAGCGGGAGACAGAGAGAGAGAGAGAGAGCATGAGAGGTTATGAAAGATGGATGGAGTGAAGAAATGTAGATGTGAGAAGATTAGAATTACTCTACTGGGAATACAAGAAAACTGGATTGCAGAGGATTTTATATGATTTCCCACTTGTATATGTGTTGTCTTTATGCCATTATGTGTGAGTGTGTGTGTATGTGTGTGTATACAAAGGAGTAAATGTGGCTCTCCAAATAAACAGTGTGTCTCGAACACATTGTTGCTCTAACTAGTTGGTATTCTACATGAGTTCCTTCCTTCTGGTCTCACGCTCCTCCAACATCTATCTCTTGCTCTCACATGCTTTGCTCCATCACTCTTGTCTCTCCCTCTCTTTCTCCCTTTTTCGTTTCCCATGTCTTTCAATCCTCGCCTGCCTCCCTGCCTCCCTCCCTCCTTCTCTCCTCCCTCTCTCCCCCAGATGAAATATTCATGCCCATACATACTGGCAGTGTAGCAGCAGCAGCTGAAGCCACAGGAGTCAATGCTTTCAAAGACTTCAAGGCCTCTGAGCTTACACAGAGGGGAAGAGAGAGAAAGAGACGGAGAGAGAGAGAGAGAGAGAGAGAGAGAGAGAGAGAGAGAGGTGGTGGGGGAGGAAGAGAGAGAGTAGGTGGAAAAGAGAGAAGAGGTGAAAATAGAGAGGAGCAGGTGAGAGCGAGGAAGAGAGAGATAAGCTGTGACAACCGAGAAAGGAAGAGAAAGAGTTGGAGGATGAGTGAAAGACCAAGGAGCTTCTCCATTACATCAAACACCAGGCAATACATGATGAAACACTCTTTTTGCATGCAAGCACACGCACACACACACACGCACACACACACGCACACACACCTGCAAACAGATACTGTGGGTTAAATACAAAGAGAAAGAAAACCACAGAGAGACAAAGCGCCTCCAGCACTTCAAACATTGGTCGACACATGATTAAACACTTCACTCTCTTTGTATTCCACGCTCGCACACGCCAAAAAAAAACAAAACAAAAAAAAAAAAACTTTCGCACTCTTGGGTGCTCATAAAGCCACTTAAGCAGTTTAAGCTTTTTTTTTTTTTTTTACACTCGGGCGCACACACATAAACAGCTGGTACACGTGGACACACCTTTTCCACACATCCAAGTCAGAGCACTCTGCTACACACACACACACGCACACTCTTTCTTTTTATCACAAGTACACAAACACACACATTAGATTTCAGAGGCTTTCATCGGTCAACACTCCACATGATCCAATAGGCCCTTTGCTGTTCATTCACTCTCTAATGTGCCAGATGTGATCTGGAATTCACTTTGTCTTATTATCCTGAGTTTGCACAACAGAGTTGCCGTCCGCCTGGCTGCTGGATAGAGCACACGCACGCTCCAATTAGGTGCCAAATTCTGGGTTGTTTCCAAGCAACCTACATTAAGCTGCAACTGCTGTGAGGGAAACGAGGCTTCAAAGCTTTGAAAGATGTTTTCGCTGTTTGAATGGGAGTGTTTGAGTGTGTTTTATGAGCGTATGAATGGTGGATAAAGGCAATAAAGGGAGACTATAAAGAAAGTGAGAGCGACACAAATTTAAAACGCGCTTTCACATTGGATCTTCTGACATCCTGTAATAAGATCAGCGGCACCGATAGAGCAGATACAGTGGATCAGAGCATTGTGCTTCCACTGACCAAAGCAGCTTTGAGCAACACACAATCTTTTGGGGATTGTTGTTGAGCAGCTGACCCTGAAGTGACCTCTGATGAGAAAAAGAGAGGGATTCAGAGCATATTACATTACATAACACTACTACCGTTAGCAGTTACAGTATATGTCTTGCACTGTGAGCTCTCATTAAGCCTGTGGCAAAGTGTCCACTCACACATCAGTTCATCTTCCCAAGGTCTAATGAAAATCTACTTTTATTGTCAGGGTCTACACTTTCAGTATAAATAGTCTATTATCTTTTAGATCTTATCCAAAAATCGTTTTTTTAATTTTAAGGAATCTCACATATGATCCTTTTTGGTGCAATACAAAACAATGCTAGCAATGAATTGATCCTACTAACTCTATCCTGACAGCTTTCACTGTTTTCTGACGGTGTCTTGATCCCGAAATAGGCCTAAATATTCACCTATGTGTTAACGTGTTCATCTGTAAGACTGGCAAAAACTTTTTCCACTTTCTCCATCCTGTTTTCAATGAGCTAATAAAATGCAGGGAAAACCTCAATCACATGGTTTTGAATTACAGGTGGATCAGCAAGTTCACTGAAGAACAGCTGGTAAAGTCAGATGTAAGAATTACTGGTGGGGGTGGAAAAATACCCACCTAATCGCTCTGGACTGGATTAAAATCACTGTGCGTGTAGGTAATATTCAGATCAAACTACCTCGCCTAGAGAAATACATCCTGTCCAAATGGGGCTCAAGTCATATGTTCCATGAATTGCCATGAACACTGGCCCTGTAGCTTATTTTGAGATGATAGCATATTCACAAGCCCGGTGCCTTGAATACTTGCATATTAAAAATAATATGCATATTAATCCATAGCTGAAAATAGTTCCTGACAAATGCACTATTTACAGCTTTTTGGGTCATGCTTGATAAAAAAACTGCAGTGCCCAGCTGTTGTAAGAAACTATTTAGCCTTTATTAAAAATTAAAGTATATAACTGTGAGCTGTTTTTAAAGATTTATGTCTTCGGTAAGAAGCAGACAGCTTGGGATTGATCGCCACAGACAGAGAAAGGAAGTCAGAAAACATTAACAGACAGACTAACACATTGGTTTTGATTTTTTCATGAGCTGTATTGACAATAAGAGAAAAGTATACTGTCACCAAAATTGTCATTTAAAGTTACTGGGGTTGTTATTATGCCTCAACATGTATTTCATTTCTTTGCAGGGCTCAGTTTAATGTTGTATTACATCTAACACTAAAAGTCAAGGAGACGGATTGAAAGTCATTGAAGTAAATGTAATGGATGGTTCAGAGGAGGAGGGCGCAGGTTCTTTGTGCTTCACTCAGAGCTGTTGACCTGTAACCACAGTGGTTTTAGCCACACTGGAGGTACAGTATGGCTACTTGTCAGTCTCTTGGTTTGTCTGTCGGTCCACTGTAGTCCAGACTCAAATACAGCATTTATGGTTCCTGGACAGTGAAACCTACCAATGTTGGTGACCCAGGACTTTTCCTAGTCTCGCCAACAGATTCACATATGTGGTTTTCAATGAAATGTCCCAACAACGATTGGAGGGATTGTCATGTTCAAAGTTGTCACCTGCAGTCACAGGCTTAACTGTAATTACTTTGGCAATTCCTTATTCTTTATCTAGTGGTAAAAGCCTCAATATGCCACTTTTCCACATTGAAATGTCCAATGTTTAGACCTGCATTTGTGATTCATATTCCCCCTGCTCATGCATCAGTGTTGTAGTTACCTGGCAGAAGTTGTCAAAACTGACTTTTATCCACATTTTAAGATGCCTTACAGTATAAGTTTAATTGTTTCTAGTACTAATCCCTTAGTCTGTTGGAGGAGGACAACTCTGGATTGCAACTTAAAACCTCATGACTGACTGATTCTGTCACAGTTCTTACCAGGAAAATGTGACAGCAATGATGACAGTGGTGGTGAAGACAACAAATCCCATGCTCCCACCCTATTTCACCAAGCCACCAAATGCCGTTGTTTGTTATTGTTATGTTTGAAAGAGGCCGAGCACCAATTTCAATTTGTTGCATTGAAAAACACCCCTACAGCACAATTGAAAAATTATTAAACCCCAAGTCATGGTTCAAGTTACATCCAAAGATCATTCCATTTGACTACAGCAAGAACATCACCAAGATGAATAATTAGAATAAATTGGCATTGTTATACATTTTGTATTTTTAACTCTTACTTACTCTGACATGACAAATAATGATATAATAATCTGTAATATGTGTGCGTGCTTACACAGTGTGGGCTCATTTGTGACATTACATGTAAACAACTGTTGTTGTTTACATGTAATGAATTTCTACCAGAACCTGCAGGTAACACCACAGCATATTGCTGCAGGTTTGAAAAACATCAGCCAATTCTGCTGGTCTACTGGGACCTGCCGCAACATACATAATACATTCTCTCTCTGAGCAAACTTAGCTAATTAACAGGAACATATAGTTGGGTAATTAGCAGTATATGCGAGAGAATGATTTTTCAGCCCTCAGAGGACAGAAAACACTAAAAGTGAAAGAAGGATTTAAAGTCATAGCAGGGAATATAATAGTATAATGCTTTATGATACAAAGGCAGGAGGGAGAAAAGAGGAGGAGACAGGTTCAAAGAAAGACAAAAAGAGAGACTGTGTTAAAGAGATGAATATTTGATTTAATCTGGGCTCCTTCAGAATATCAATTCATTACACTGCATGTTTCTCTCTATGGACCTTGATGTGCTGCCACTATCATACTGTTTATAACAGTAGATTCAGCTCACACCATTTGACATCTCATTCATTTTCACTGAGTTAAATCAGGACACTGGGCTTTATATGTAAAAGAGAGAACCTCCCTAAATTCACAATGTTAACAAAAACCACAGTAAGTATGAAAGGTCAAAAGCAAAAGCAGGGACAGATATTCTTTGCTCTGTAAAATAAAGGAGAAAGTGTAAACATGATGGAGGGAATACAATGAGAAAAAAGATAAGTGTTGCCAGTGGATAAAGCTACCTGTCTGAGGGAAACAAAATTCCTACCAGCATTTTTATAGCTCACTAATTAACATGATATATCTTGTTTTGTTGAATCTGTAAATCTAAGTCTGTAAATGACCTTATGAGCCACTATATAGTAACTTCTGTGCGTATTGCACAAACCCCCTGACTGTAATTATTTGGTACGAATTAGACAAACAAGTAAGACACGTGCGCTTTAAATGTGCTGTTAGCAGAATTAGTTAACTGTGTTATGCTAAGCTAACTAGCTGGAGGTAGCTTTATGTTTAGCATACAGACATGAGAATGATACCAATTTTCTCATTTAATCCTCAAAAAAAAACTATATATTTTTCATAATACCAAATAGTTAAAGTTACAACATATTAGTTATTTGTTGTGCACATTGTTATCATACCTGTGCCTGAACAGGACTGGCTATTTATTCCGCCCTACACTGACTAAAAGATAATCTGGCAGCACAATATATTGCGATTCCCTTCCTATTAACTGGGGGTCACAGTGACACAGGTCAGTGCAACCGCAACATGCCGGTGGCCTCACTGTTCTGTTTGAATTGCAGTGACCGAGTGATAAACAAACACAAATGTAATTTTCCTGGGATGGGACAGGATAAAAAAAAAAAAAAAAAAAAAAAGAGGTAGAAATGCTACCAAACTTTGAGCGTCTGTCTGATGAACAGAGGAAGGGAATAAGAATAAGCGAAAGAGAGGGGGAGAAGAAAAAAGGTCTTGAAGAGAAAAGAGATGTGAGTAATTCCTCCAGCCTGCTGGCCCACACAGGGAATTTGGGAGCAGTGCGTTGTTCAATAATGTATTGATTTTCTTAGTGAGCTTTTCTTTCTTTCAGGATTTGATGAAAATGATTATCTGACTGTTTGTTGCTTAACTAATGCAGTGCTGTGACTGAATGGGTGCCCATCTCCCTGTCTATCCGCCTCTCTGTCTAACAGCCTAAATCAATCAGTGTTGGTCTCACAATACATTTTTACCGTATTAATTGCTGTCAATGATAAGCTGTAGTTTATCCTCAGTCTGTTACATTCTGCGGTTTACTGAGGGAGCAGGAAAGAAATGTGCTTCTCAGTCATGTTTAAACAGAGAAGACCAAAGCAGGTGTTAAAATGTCCCTGATGATCATGAAACCACTGATGAAGTGGGGTGTTATTGTAGTACGGGACCTGCATGAGGTAACAACATTCGCTGCACTGCGTTTTGTGAAGCTTGTTCGACTGTGACACAATGGAACAGGATGAAGGACAAAATGAAGACTGCAAAGAAGTCAGTGAATGATTTATTTTATTATTTTATTTTTGCTGAAGCCAGCTTTTACCTAACTAGGCTATTCATTTCATCATCCTGGAAACTCGCATTGTTATCCCAGTAATCTCCTACATATAGACCTGACTCCACTGGTAACTGACGTTATTTCCGTGGATATCTCTTTCCTCTGCAACCCAATCAATGTGTAGCTTTGCTCGTCATTAGCAATGTTGAGCTGACCACTTCCTGGGCCAAGTAATATGGCTGTCAAACTAAAAATGTTTAAGAACTAACAGCCAGTGGTCAAGGTTGGAGGCTTGGCTTTGCCCAAATGGGTCAAAGATGATCATACTCATACCTTTTCACCACTCCATAGGCAGTCTTGCCTCATTTTAATGAATATGTGTTAAAAAGTAAGTGGGTTTATAAGATGCAGCTTTGTTAAGAAGGTATCTTTAAGGTTGTGAATGTGTCCTATGATTTTTTTCAGTTGTAACTTTGTCAATTTCTCAACAATGTTAGCACAACTCACAGAAAGTCATTCCCATCCGGTGCGATCAGACTCTATAACGCAGCTTTATAACTCACCAAAATCCCTGCACATTGATCCATATCCAAATACCAATTTATTTATATCTACCTAGTGGCATTTATATTTTATGCTCTAAAATTAATTTTACAAAGACATTTAGAGTTCCCAGAAGGTACATCCTTAGGACTAATGTTGTCTGAGAAGGTCAAATCCAGGGCAACTGTAGATTGTAGTTTTTTACCTCTCATCCAAGAGGCCATTTCAGTTCTGAACTGAAGAAGCCTCTTCTAGATCAGATTCAACTTTCTCAGAGAACTATGACCTGAGTGACTGAGAACCTCCACAGACTAATGATTTTTCACAATCCACTCTTTCTCTTTTCTCAAAGAGGCGGCACTATTAAGGATTCTCTCCAGATATGATTTAAACTATGTAAAAGATACTCTGCTATGAGAAATATTTTTAATTAACATTGTTTTCCTACATAGATAAATTAAAAACTTGAGCTGTAAGCAGGATTATAGCCCTGTTACAGCCCTGTTTAGGTTGATAGATGAACCAGATGAACCAGCAGAGCATATCCAGATGATTAGTGGAAGAAACATCAGAGAGTCTCAGCCTCATGTTTGATCCTCAGTCATCTTGCAAATGGCTTGTAGTCTGCTTGTGACTGGTAATGGCCAATGCAATGTTAGTGGCTTTGCTAAAGCAAACTCTCACACTCTGACAAGGTTTTGGCGGCCAGTGAGGGGTTAGCGCGTCAATGCTAATGTTAGAGGAAACATCTAGATGTTTGAGCCTCAGTCAGACTCAGACTCACATGAGGAGTCTGTTGAGACCAAAATTAAAGAATAGCAGACATATCAGAATGGTTAGCAGCAAAGTTAGCATCTTTTATTTATGTTGTTTATCAGCTCAAGACTGGCAGTGGCTGACACAGCGTTAGTGTGCTAATGAAAACTCTACCTTGCTCTACTGACAACATTTCAAGTTTATTCTGCCCAATTTTTGCAATCCAAGCTTCTTAGCGGATACTATTCATTTTAAGACACCTACTTTACAGTTTATACAGGATTTACCCTGTCAGGATTTATCCAGTGATCACAACCTCAACATCAACACCTGTAGATATATTATGTCATACAGGATTTACACCACACTATTGAACTGAACGGCATACATATGCACATAGTTCCCCACCTCCACCAATACAGCTCTATGGTTCAGTCACACAAACACAAACACATACACACACACAGTCATCGATACATAGAGCTCTGTGTAGGTAGGTCAATCACAAATAATTATGTAACCTGATTCATACAGGATTTCCACCATATCACACATCCTGGCACAGAGATGCAACTTTTAGCCATTCATTTAGCCATGAGGTTAAATCAATTAACTCTACTTTACGAAATAAAAATTCCCCTCAGTCACTTCATCCTGGTGCCAGGCCTTGTGCTAATGCTTGAGAGCTAACAGTTAGCTAAAAGTAACCTACCTGCCTCGTCTCAGGTGGAGACGAGGGTGGGGCAGTTGGAGAGGTGTCGCTGGGCTGTTTCCTGCTGATGCACGGCTGAACTGAAGTCAGTGGCTGCAGCCGTTACTACCCTCCCCTAGTATCGTCCTCTCAAACAAACTTTATAAAACACTCCAGATATCTCATATGTCTTTCCATCAGTTTCTCTCATGTCCTTTCCCTTTTTTCACCTTTTCTCTTTGCTGCTCCATCGTTTGTTTTCCATTTTGTTTGAAGAAGCCTCATTTTCCTCCAAATTCCTATGCTCACCATTTAAAAAAATAAAAGACAGAAACTGGATAAGGCCTAAGTTGGTAGGGGGTTGGAGGCCCCCTAGAGGTTGGAGGTTCACAGACACCAACCTGATGGATCATCCATGCTTAAGTTGAATATGCAGTGCTTTGGTTGTAATGACAGCTAACGGCAAATGATGGCAGCTGTATACAGATATCTTAATAGTGTATTGTAGGCCTCTTTTAAAGGTGAGATACTGCTAACTGGCATTTCCTTTAATACAGCTGCCTTTGTAAATATTTCAGTTATTTCAAAGTGAAGTTTCTCTGTTACTGTGTTTTCATCATGATTAGCATTGTGTTGGCAGGAGTCCACAGTGTTTAGATTTTAAATACCACTCCGTCGTCGTGTTTTTCTCCTCCAGCATGGTGAGACAGAACCTTGGCCGATCCACTCGCTCCATCTATCTGGCTCTGGCGTGTTTGTCCCTCACTCTCCACCTCCTTCTGGCATTTTTTTGTCTCTCTGTCCTCCAGACAGCCTGTGTCCATCCCGCCTCTCCTTCTTCCTCCTCTTCATCCATTCCAAGGACTGACACCCAACACTATCAGTCTGTCTCCCAGTCCTCCTCTTCTTCAGATGCCTCCTCCTCACATAAATTGCCAACAAGTCCCCAGAATGACAAGCATTACAAACTGAATGCTAGTACATTAGAGCAAAAAGGGAAAGACTCCTTTGGTGGAGCCACTGAGAGGGAAAAGAAACTGATTGGAGCTGGAAAATTGATTCAAAAGGTCAGTGGACGTTCTAAGCTTGAGGCACTGTTCAATCACCCCCTGTACAACCTGCCACATCCAGAGCTGCAAGAAGATGATTGGCTGTTGAGGGTGAAGACAAAAGAAGATGCGAGGTGTACAGGAAGTGAGAAACAAGAGAGGGAAGATGAAATTAATAATGACAGTGACTGGTGAGTGATGTAAAGCAAAAAAAAAAAAAAAAACTCAACTTTTGTCATGAAACCTGCTAAAGTGTTGCTTCATCTAGAACGTTTTCTTCCTTATCTACAGCTGCAGCATTTTTTTTTGTATTTGAGTGCCACCCTGAGACAAATAGTCTAAGCTTTAGTGTGACTGTTAGACCTTCATTCTGGCCAGTTCTGCCCATTTATCACCTCCACTTCCTCTCCTTAAGGCAGAGTGCCAGTCTGGAGGAAGGCTATGACAAAGTCACTTGGACGCGCGACGTGGAGACCCACCCTCCTTGGCTACGGTTTCACTTGGGCATCTCTCGCTGGGAACTGTACAACAGGAAGGATCCCAATCTGGCCCAGCTGACTCACTATTTGGCAACGCAACGTATCCTCAGCGCTGGTGAGCAAATGAGGGGGGCAGGGCTAACAGGTGAGAGGACAGAGCGAGGGAAGGACAGGACCAGGGAACAGAACAAGAAGCAACAAATCTATAGTTATTAACATATGAAATATCTGGATCTGTATTCTGTGCCATATTTAGAATGGCACTCATTAAAATATGGCAC
This sequence comes from Rachycentron canadum, assembly GCA_038496675.1. Taxonomy (NCBI): domain Eukaryota; kingdom Metazoa; phylum Chordata; class Actinopteri; order Carangiformes; family Rachycentridae; genus Rachycentron; species Rachycentron canadum. The sequence continues at coordinate 20,075,825 of CM076664.1, forward strand.
TTCAGGGGGTTGCATTGCTCAAAACACCAAGATTAGATCTAGAAACTGACCCAGTCTTTACCCTGAATTGTCCCAGGAGTGCTTGGGTTTAATTTGAGTATAATTATTGATTCCTTTGTGGTTAAACATAGTTACAATGTTGCAAACTATGCTGCTCTCTCATTTTAACTCAAATCCCTTCATACAAACAAGCTAGTGAGTGAGAGAGCCAGAGGCAGCGTGGGACATTCACTCAGTGTTCGCTCTGTGAATACAGTCGACTGTGACAAAGTTCATACTTAGAAGATCAGATTCTGATTCACACAAAGTCACACACAGAAAGTGATATGGGCACACACTGATGTTTGAGAGTCAAACCACCAAACACATTTACACAGAATGAAACAAACCCAGGAGTCACCACATGGCTCAAAGACCCACAAACAGTTTTGTCTGCCAAGTGAGAGTTTGAGGAAGCAAACAGGAGAGGGGGCACGTGGACTGTAACTGAACTCTCTTTCATGTCTGTTTGTGTGCAAACTGTGTTTCAGTGCATCTATTAGATGGACACAATCACACAAACTCTGCAGAATACGTTTATGCAGCATTTCATAGACACTACAGACACAGACTCCAATGCTTACACAAAAAACACAAAGTCAAGCAGAATTATAATTCTAAACAGCAGACAAGTGTTTAGTTCACATCATCTTTTTGTAGTAAGGTCATAAATACAATCCTCCTACCAACTTGTATTTTCTCAACAACTCACACTGACACTGACCCAAGTGCACACACATACACGTACTGGATACACACATGCAAACACACACACACGCATCAGCACATGCACAGCTCATTTCGTGTTTGCTCATCTCAGACACCCTGTCCTCGTCTTCAGCATGCTGCAGAATGAATAATGTATTGAGATTTGTGTTATACGCTGCAGATTAAGCACTAATCTCAGCTACAGGCTGATTTTTTTTTTTTTTACTGTGTCATCCCTTTTTTTATGTTTAACACTCACCACAGCCTCTTTAAATGTGTAAGTTCAGGTAAATTTTCCTTTTAATCACAGTTATAAACAGAGGTTATAAATAAATATGAGGGGATTAATGCATATCTCAGGAGTGGTGTGTTTTGATTTGTTTCCAGGAATCTGCTCTGTCATGTACCAACCATAGCAGTTTCTTCTTCTGAAAGTCTCATATCGAACTTGTTCACTTGAAAGAAAACACACATGAGCTTTGATTTCATTCTTTCACATTTCCCAGATTTTTGAAGTGTGGATGAGGTACACCAAGTATTTTGGCTTTAAAAAAAAATACAATGCGTGTCTGATTAACAGATTTCAGTGAAGGTAAAATGAGTTAAAATAATTTGTAGTTCGGCTAATGATATACTGATGTCCTTGTTTATGAGCTGAAAGGGTAAGATGCTTCAAGATATCAAAAAATATTCACAAGTGTCACATGAATAATGTATAATAGCCACTATGCAATAACTTGTATAAAGTTGGCTGAAATGCTACCATTGATGAAAATGAATTAATTACCACAAATCCACTGAAAGAAGTATTTTAAAGAGTACTTACTGTGTAATGTACAAAATGGAGGGCCCAGTCTGTGGTAATTTGTTTGCTTCATAGGCCACCATGTGGAGAACTTGGTGCAATGCATTGTGCTGCACAAACACTCAAGAGCAGTAATCATTTTAAAGCTTCTGTATTTTTTTTGTCAAAAAAAATCCCGCGAAAAGACCAAAGCCAACCAACAACTGATCTTTCTAATACGTACTTTGTGTACGGCCAAGAGATATATTGTGCTGTAGCTTCTTCCTTTGCACCCTGGGGCACCGTTATTGTCCGGAAACATTACACACATTGATGAGCCACACTATTGCTCCAGGTGACATGGTACATCATTATAACAAACATGGGCACTGCAGTTTATGTTCCCACAACCATGGTTCTGTTGTCATAAATAGGCCTACTCTATTGATCCACAGCTGAAAATAGCTGAAAAAAAAAAACAAAAACATCAGTGCCCAGCTGTTTCAGAAAATGATCTGCCATTTTTTTTTTTAAAGTGAAAGTGTGTATTTGTGAGTAACTCATGGGTTTGGAGCTTCGTGTCACATACAAGACAGGGAGGTCAGAAAGCTTTGGGAGGTGGACTGATGTAGTGGTGGTTATAACAGCCTTATCCTTTGACGTTTCAGTTCAGAAGACAGGAGGTACCCAGCTCAAACTGCTCGTATCGTTCCCAAACTATGGACAAGCTCTGGTCAAACCCATGAAGTAAGACCAGACTGACTGACGCGTTGACTGTAACAATGTTTGTGTTTCCTTTTTTTTCACAAGATAACATTTAAAGTACATCAGCATAGTGTGTAGCTTCAAGCATATGCGTTTCTCTGTGTGTTTTTGTTGTACAGACAGTCCAGAGATGCAGAGACGGACGTAAATCTCTTCTACTTCTCAGACTTTGAAAGACACAATGCTGAGATCTCTGCCTTCCACCTTGACAGGTACAGGTGGATACATACTGTCAGCAGGCGTCCTGTTGGATGGCCAGACTATTCCGCAACCAACAGATTACTGCTCCGAGCCTGGAGTCATTCATTTGTGAACCCAGTGTCTCTGGGATACAAGAATGAAATGATTCATGTAGCCCCAAGTTGTATTTTTTTGTGCATGTTTCATTTGTTAATGTTTATCTCCGTCCCCGTGTCTCTGCCTCTTTCCCCTCAGGTTGCTGGGCTTCAACAGGATCCCTCCCGCGGTCGGTCGGCTCGTCAATGTCACCTCAGAGATCAGAGAGCTCACCACCGACCACAGGCTGTCCAGGACCTTCTTCACTTCCCCTGGTATGTGCGTGCATGTATTTGTGTGAGTACACATATACCATTGCTTACTTCACAAAACAATACAAATTGGTTGCAGAAAACAACACATAACTAAAAATCCATCTCTCTTTCTCTTTCTTTGACTCCCTCTAGTGGGGAACGTGTGTTTCTATGGCCAGTGTGAGTATTACTGTTCGACAGAGCACCCAGTCTGCGGGCAGCCACATGCGCTGGAGGTTTCCCTGGCTGCCATGCTCCCTGACCTCACTCTGGCTCCCCGCAGGTCCTGGAGGTCGCCATGGAAACGATCCTACAGCCGCACCAAGCTGGCACAGTGGGTACAATGTTGTCTCAATCAACACTTTGTTTCTTATGGTCGCAATTACTAGTACCACAAACCGTACATCAGTATGAGTTTGTGTTTGTGTCTTACTTGATGCTGGTAGTGCTGTTTGCTGACATGAGTATTTGTGAAGCCATCAGTTTACACTGCCCTCCTGGGGTCTGTATGAATGGCTCAGGGAGCTAAACAGAGACAGAAGAGAAGTTACAGCAACCACTTTGCATAAATCACAAAAAAAAATTAGGCAGGGAAGTACAATAAAATTAAGTACAATAATTAAAACTGATTAAATAAAATAGAAAACTAGAACACAAGTCTTTATGTGATTATAACCAGTATTGATGTGCACGCAAACAACAAAATTAACATTCATTTTCAACCAGGTACGTGTGGGGACATAATCTCGGTCTTGAAGCAATAGTGAAATGAGAATTTGACTACAGTAAAATTACATTAAAAAAAAAAAAACATTATGCGGCTTTTGTGCCATTTCTGTCCTCCATTCAGACTTTTTGTTTTATTTTGATCATCTATCTACCTAAATCAGATCGTGGCTGAGTCACCAACCAGACCTGGTTCAAATTTGCACCCAATTGTTACTTGGATCAAAGGATATTGACAAATCCTTTATGTTGCCTCAATACTGCTTATACCCAGTGCCTGCACCCAGTTTAACTGTGAATTTAAACCAGCTATAAATAACAAAGTCAGTCCACAACACGGATGAATCTTTTTCCCAAATTAACTGGAGCTCAGCCTCTGAAATTTTTTTAAAAAATCCATTAAGAGGAAAGATGGATATTTAGCATGAGCAGCACTACCCACAACCCAGTGGATTTAAAAAACACAGTCCTCACCAAAAAAAACTGTTCAAAAGCAAAATAGTAAAAATGAAAATGAAAATGACTGTTTACTTTACTGAATATATTTATGGCCCATGAATATCTTAGTTTAAGTGAAGATCACCTGTTGTTCCCAGGTGGGAGAAGGACCCGTCCTACTGTGACACAGTCAAACAGACACCTCCTTACAACAATGGCACTAGACTGGTGGATCTCGTAGACATGGTTGTACTGGACTTTCTCATGAGTCAGTATCTGTATTAAACTGTATTAAACTCAAGCCAGTATTCCCTTGGTTTGCCACAGGGAACTTAAATAATGTGGGTCACTGACCTCTGTGCTCATATTTAAGACGTGAACAGATTCAAAATATATCACTGACCAGATTTCCTGTAAATTAACTCCTGTTTAAATGCACATAGGATCTTGTTTAAATTCCCATGGTCTAATGAAGCTTGAGTGTTTTTAATTATCTATGTTATCTGAAGGCAACATGGACAGACATCATTATGAGACATTTGAGAAATTTGGCAATGAGACCTTTTTGCTGCATCTGGATAATGGACGGGCGTGAGTAATCTTTCCACTCAGTCAGTTCATGAAAGTTACAGTAGAAGCAACAGCTCTTTCATCTGGTATTTTGTAACAAGTCAGCCAAACACTACTGTGGCAACGTTTTATTTACCTTACTTTCTTCTGCGGATACTGTTTTCCAGGTTTGGGCGTCACTCTCGGGATGAGCCCTCTATTCTAGCTCCTTTGCAACAGTGTTGCAGGTAAAACAAAAACAAAAATCAAGTTTTATTTATATAGTGCCAGTTCACAATAGATAGATGTTATCTCAAGGCACTTTCCAAATAGAGGTCTAGATCTTTTTGATAGAAATTACTTACAGAGACCCAACAATTCCCACCAAGACCAAGAAACAGACTCAGGGTGGGCGGTCATCTGCCCCGACCGGTTGGGTTGAAAGACAGAGAGAGAGAGAGGGAGAGAGGATGAAAGAGAGACAGCAAAACAATAGTGTTAATGGGTTAGGGTTAGAGTTAGGGTTAGGGTTAACTGAAATGCTACAGCACATATTAGTATAATACAATGTTAATATCAGTGTCAGTGATTATTATTAATTATAGTAAATTTATTAGCAGGTGAGGAGCAGGATCACGGGGAAGTCGACGGATTACATTTGTAGAACCAGGCTCTACAGCTCCGAATGGGGGGGATGACCTGCAGGGAGTAACAGGAGGGAAGAAAGAGGGAAAGACAGAGAGATGGGGACGTGGAGGGGCGGGGGAGGTGAAGGAAGAGGAGAGAGAGGGAACACAGCCTGGAAGCTCAAGTGCTTGACGGAAAAAAAGGGAAAAAGTTAGAGAGATGCAGTGATTAGAGAAACAACACTCAATGATTCACAAACTTAAAAATGATGAACGAGACACAAATTGTAAGAAACTGGTCTATAACATTCCCCAGGTGTGGTAGAAGTCAGTAGAAAATGCTCCCGGTTAACGGACCCAGATAAGAACGAGGTGTCAGTCAAGTATCATTTTATCCAAACGCTTTAATGACTCTATCTCTTCAGTGTCTCTTTATGACGTCATTCCCCACCCCCTCCTTGCGCAGGATTCGTCGCTCCACTCTCTTCCGCTTGCGTCTCCTGTCCCTCCCCGGCTTCCGTCTCGGTGACGTCATGCGGGAGTCGCTCGCTCAGGATCCTCTGGCGGGCGTGGGCCCCCTCCTGTCCGAACCACACCTCGCTGCTTTGGACCGACGCCTTGCAACCGTCCTGCAGGTGGTGCAGACGTGTCAGCGACAGCACGGTGACGTCATTTACAACGACTTGAAAGGATACAACGAAGAACACGATCAACAGCCTGACTGAATCTGTGGATACAGAGATTGTTACTTTATTGCTTTCTCCTCCAAAAGTGTTTTTGATTAAGTCTGGACACTTCTTATCAACAAACACGAATAAAATATTTCACAAAGTTCATATAACATCCGAAAAACTTGATTCTATCATAAAAAGACCGAACCGGTCAAATGAGATGATTAACTTCTTGATGAAATGAGAGGATGAGAGAATGTAAACATATTGACATGAGACATGAAACGTTGAGAAAATTGCTAAAAAACAAACAAAAAAAGAAGTGTCTGCCTGTGTTTTCTATCCATTTTATTTTAACTTTGTCTAAATTACAGCGATCTATGAATATTTTGCTTGAGATGGTCCAAAGGTGCTCTGAAGGCCTCAGGTGTCCACATGGCACCCGAGAAAACCACAATCCCCTTCCAGGCTTGTTTTCAAGTTACAAAGTGAGAGAAGGAAAGGAAACAGGAGTTCTGCACATGCATGAGTCTGCACGGTGAAGCAAGTGAAGACACAACCAGTAAGAGGCCCTTTTTCAAAGGGAGGGGGGTCTGTGTGTTGTCTCTGTGCTGATGGCACCCAGTGTTTTTGTCGTGCATGAAACCCATGTTCATAGTGTGAGAGACAGAGATGCTCCGGAGGCTGCGCAGTCGTGCCCCCTGCTGCCGCTGACCGGAAAACTCGCAAACGCAACAATAAGTTACTTTCACTTTCCAAACGTCACCAAAGGAGGAAATGAGGACACACTTGGGGGCAGGTCCACAGAAGAGGCTTACGGGCCTGTCTCTTCGGGGATCCGGTCCACTCTGGATGTCTCGATCGTGACTAATAAAAGCATCCTGCTGCTGAAGGATGGACCCGCTCGATTTCCTGGAGACTGAAGAGCTGCTGCGGTTCTTCCACTGCCACAAAACGGAGATGTCCTGCATGGAGAACCCACGGACCTTTCTCAACCAGCTCAGGGACCACGACCTCATCCCGGAGGACCAATACAAGGTGAGGTGCTGAGGTGCAGATCACCCCAGATCAGATCAGCCCCCCGCCCCCCCATACCCCCACCCTAACCCACACCCCACCCCACCGATCACCCTCACCTCCCCGGGTAGTCCCCCTCTCGCCCAGGAACTGCAGAGTCTTTGATCTCTCAAAGACTTGACGAGGTGAAGAATTTCTCAAGGTTCCCGCGAAATCTACAACGTTAAGCTCCGGTGAAATTATTTTATAGTTAATAACATGAGGGATATTTGGGCTTTGGGGATATCGGAATTCGTCTTATTGTAGTAAACAGGGCCGGATTAACCCCTTAATGGGCCTTAGGGCAAAAACCTCTGGGCCCCTCTGACTCCCATGTTCTTCGCCTCTCTGTTTGGTGTGCAGTAATTATAGATAAGTACATTTTTTCATTCAGTAAGTTACTAGGTAATTTATGCCAAAATGCACAATGCTAAAGTAGGTACAAGCAACAACTGCCATAACTGGATTTTAACACATAATATTTAGCTCTTTAGCTATTTAATGCTCCACCAACCAACTAGTTACTCAACACAGCCAGCCAGAAAACCACAACAATGATCTAATGTGTCATTGTTTGCCATGATGGACATGTTATGTTTGGGACTCTTGTTTAGGACTTTTCATATTTAATTTGGGTTTATTTTGAAACAGTCTCCCTTGTGCGTCTAGTCATTTGCTTCCTGTCTTCATTCTGTTTCTGGCTGTTGTCATTTTCTAATGCATTTTGCACCTTTGTTCTATTGCCCTTTAACTGTATTTAAGTCTGGCTACAACTATGACTGACATAAAACGAGTTCAGCCAGTCCCCACGTCCTGATCTCCAAGTGCTTATCCTCTATTTGTCGACGCAAAAATCAGAAGAGGGCATGAAATATGCACTGATGTATTTAAAAAGCATATTACAACCTGTATAATTATTGAACTAACAATTGATCGTGTCATATACTTAAGGTTGTGTCTCGTTTTCTGTGTGTGCAGAAGGTGAGTCGCATTAAGAGTAAAGACAACATGAAGAGATCCCTTTATGATATATTGGACTGGTTGGAGAAAAAGGGATCAAACCACATCCAGGTGTTCTGGAGGTGTGTCTTCAAGGAGACCATCATTAACCTCTACCCAACTCTGCGACTACTGCGCAAAAGCCTCATGGATGGTCAGTTCAGTGACATCCACACATATTCTCTGCCTTTAAAATCTGAATTACTGCATATTAGAGCAGTAATGCACAGCTTGATCCTCCCTTCACCATTAGGTATTAAAAAACATTGACACATTCTTTACCTCCTTTATGCCACTTGCCATGAATAGTTTTTATTTATCAAAAAACCTAATGCAAAGTTCATTTAAACAGTAAAAAAATCATATCGATATTGGGTGTGACCACCCTCCAAAACACCTTTTGTCCATGGTGTCTACCTGGTGTATTCACATTATACCTTCTAATTTAAATGCAGGGTCTTTTCATTTTAACATACAACTGCCTGAGAAGTTGGAAAAGGAGGAGAAAGACAAAAGGAAGGAGCTTTCAGAGGAAGAAGAGGAGGAAGAGAGCTCAACAACAAAGAAGAGGAGACTGATATGTAGGAACGTGTGCGGTGATGAGGAGATGCAGCCCGGTCCTTCATCTCAGTTTACTCCAGTTCAGAAGAAAAAGTCCAAGAAAATATGGTTTTGTAAGTCACCTCCCTCTTATGCTTGACTGTAAACATGGCTGGGTTTTCCATTAAGACTGACTGACTGCTGCATGATGAACTATAACATTAAAAATTGTGTTTCCCCATTGCAGTTTGTCATTCGGTCTAAATGTCAGGGTAATTTGTTAAGGAAAAGATACACTGGTTTGGCCTTTGGGCAATAACAGCAAGTTTACTCAACAGAATCAAAAAATTTCTCAGTGAAAAAGTTTTTCATTTCGAACAAAGAAATAAATATTGTTTTAAAATGTGTTCAGGCTCTTCCACGAAGAAAGGACAGCAGAATGACTTTTGGAACTGGCCACTGTACAAGTCCCATCTGCCTCTGACCTGTGGACACCAGAAAGGGTCGCTGAGCAGAGAAAGACTGGCGAAAGGTCAGAGACACAAATTAAAACAAAAAAACACTCAAAGGGAATATGTCAGAAAAAGTTAATTGAGACCAATAATTTGGCCTGAAAACCCTGAAGAATTGTAGATATAAATGCCAGATCGTTAAAAAACTGTGTCTTATAGTGATGAACACATTCCTGATCCTCTGTCTGTTTCAGGGGAGAAGTGCATTTTGTTTGAGAAACAGTGGATAACTCCCACTGAATTTGAGAAGCTTGGAGGGAAGAAGCGCTCAAAGAACTGGAAGTTGAGCATTCGCTGTATGGGCATCCCCCTGGGAAAACTCATCAAGGTTTGTTGAAGAAATAACTTCAATTTTAGAATCTCACTCCACACACAGTTTGTTGTGAAAATGTTGTTTTTGAAAATCAATTTTATTTTCTGTTTTTTGAATTTCACTTCAGGCAGGGCACCTGAAGTCACCGAGATACAAAAGACAGCATAAAAAGGTATGAACAACACATTAACAAATCAACAATCCTCTTGTGTTTTCGTTGGTCTGATCTGGGTCATTCACCCCCTTTTCTTGCTCCTAGGCCAGGAGATCCCTGTTCCAATCTGATCACGTGAACACAGGTTCGTAGTAGTGTAGAAAACACTGAACTCAGAAAACTACATAGTAAACACAGAATATAGCTGAGTGAGCACGGCATCCCCACAGGTTATTGCAAGAGCATCTGTTACCTCACAAAAAATATTAAAACATTAAAATGTAATGTCAGCCATAGCTTTTCCCTGGGCAGGAATACATAAATGAGAAATATTTTAATAAGATTTTTAAATCGGTTTCTAAACATTGGGGATCTATGAAATCTTGAGCTTCAAATTTACACATTTGAGAGAAAAATGTGAAGAAAAGATTGATATGTGCATGCCGAAGGTAAACTGCCCTAAAATTCCCCTCATGATTTTTTTTTTTTTTTTGTTTAGTGTTTGAGGGAGAAGAAGAAGAAGATGTTGATGAAAATGAGGATGATGAGGATGACCTGGAGAACCCAGAGGATCCAGGTTCTTCTAGCACTGAAAAAAAAAGCACAGGTCTCGTTTCACATGAAGCACATTTATGTCAATATTGACAGAAGCTTATTCTCTCCCAGTATTACACTGCAACGGTGGATAATCATATCAACGATCAACACGTGTTCATTGCAGATGAAAACAGCAGTGACTCTGAGGAACAGACCGAGCAGAAGCCAAACAGAAGCAAGAGAGTGTTCAAAGTTACATGTGGAGATATAGCTGGGACCTTACACCAAAAACGATTTGCATCAGGTAATGTTTGCCATAAATGTCGACCTTGTGGTGGCAATAGCGGAAAAGTCATTTGAACTCATCCTCTGGGAATCGTGAGTGTCTTTTGATGAAATCCATACAGTAGTTGCTGAGATTTGTCATTCTGGAAAAAAGCGCCCCCTACAATCTGTCTTCCCCCACTAGGGACCTGTGGGAAGAGTATTCGTACTGAGAAGAGCTGGTTGAGCCCCATGGAGTTTGTGAAGGAGGCCTCATGTCAGGCAGACGCCACCTGGAAGAAAGACATCCAGGTGGACGGAAGACCACTCAGTGTCCTCATAGAGGTGACCATGATGTGAAAATATGCCTGTGTTGTCATCACAGACTAGCGAGAGCATCTTGAAATGTTAAATGTGCATCTTTGTGCATTTGCATGATGCAGTCTGAGAGAGAAAGAATTAATAATTACAGTCCTGGTTGATTTGGTGTCACCTGTGGTTACTGTGGCAACAAGTAACCACCACTTCGGTGAACGGAAAACTGCCAGAAACCGTTTACAGTGCAGCCAATTCAGGTTTTTAATAAAGAGGAGGTGAGTAGCCTGTTGCCGACAGCTCTTCCGTCTTGTTCCAGTACCTTGCTGACATGAAATGACAGTTATCACATATCACATATAATTTTTCATTTAATGAATGATCACATCGGCCACAGAGACAGACACATTGTGTTTGCTGTGGCTACTTCACAATAAAATCCACAGCTTGTTTGCCAATTGAACACTTTTAACGTGAGACAGCAGCGGTTTGCTTTAGCAGCCACTTCAAACAGCCCTGATATGGTGTAAAGAGAGCAAACACTAAGCAGTGAGGCTGTTGTCAAAGAGATACATCGCGAGAATGGTGGACTTTACCAATGCAAATAAAAAAAAAAACTACTATATACAGAGATATAATTTCACTGTAAATACAATGAAGGGCCATGGCAGAAACAACGCAGACCATAAATAGTGGCTGATTTCATGAAAATCTTAAGGATTGCTAACTTAATGTGACTTTTGTCAATGCAGAACTCATCAAATCACAGGACTAAATCTGCCAAAACTAGATTTGTTTCATGTATGTAAATGTACTGTAAGCTGTTTCAGCATCACCTCCAGAAGACATATACATACAGAAAGAATCTACAAAAAGACATGACCGTATGAAGGAAATCTACCAAATGTCCAAATCATCCAAATGTGAGGTAATTTCATTCACAAAGTGAAGAAACATCGGCATCAGACATTAAGAAATTTGGACATGGCGGAGAGAGAAAAGGTGTAGAATGCAAATGGGGCCAGGGAGGTAACAAGTGAACTACAGGGTTTTTTTAAGCCTGGAAAAAAAGAGGATGTTGATTTGTCCATTTCAGAAAAATGTCTTGAAGATCCACTCCCTTCTGTGTGTCTGCAGACTGTGCTGTCCAGATAATATGGACCTGGTAAGTTTGTTTAATAATACATACAATAATAATTACAAAAATAATAAATCTTTGCTCAACGTATAAAACCCGCATCACTTTTTAAAAAGAAGGAACCTTTTTTCTCTCAGTGGTTTAACACTAGTACAGAACGATGCAACAATTCATTTTTCTGTATGTGAACAGAATTTGTATGAGGAACTGTGTGTCTTGGCAGGATCATCAGAAAAACGACGATGAGTGTTTCGTGTGTAAAAGTGAAGAAGAACCAGAGCTGGTGGTGTGTGATCACTGCCCTCGATCCTTTCACCAGAAGTGTCACCTACCTTGTGTGGACGATGACACTTTGAAGTGAGCTTTGATCAACCTAGTAGCCAACCGAGACATAAACAACAATTTGTGCAATTAGTTGTTTTGTGTTTTTCTATTAATTCTACACACCCATCTTCTCTACCTGCCTTTAGATATCGTACTGCACGATAATCTACTTTAATTCGGTGAAAAGAGGTTTAAATTTGTTTACTCGGTCATTTAAAGCTGCACTGCTCCATATCTTTTACAGAGCTGTCACAGCGATGCAGCCCTATTCACACAAATGTAGGTGACTGACTGACTGAGTGATCAAGTTACACCATTGTTGGGTTACCTGAGTGATGAGGTTTCACTACTAGCTGTTGCTCTTTCAAAATGAATTGGCACAAACAGCTGATATTAGGGGGGTGTTGCCTGTGTATCGCAATTGTTGTTAGATTTACTGTATTTTCACACTTAGTTGCTTTCATGCCTTGAAATTAACTAAGCATTGAACTCGTGTTTTTAACCAGCTTTTTAACCATGTTTGTGTGTGTCTATGTATGCGTTATCATGGCTGCAGCAGGAGGGAGTCCTGACTAACCCTAACCCTTTCTGTGGACAGATTTTGTCATTGCAATATTGTCACAACTGAAACTCCACAGAAGTGTAGTTGAAGGTCGAGTGTGAAGATGGGTGTTGAAAGATGGCCTTTAATTTACTTTCTTTAACACTATTTTAAAAATATCCCATCATGTAGTGAAAATGCATATCTAAACTTTTTTAAATATAATTTTATGTGTGTGTGTGTGTGTGTGTGTGTGTGTGTGTGTGCGTGAGCGAGCAGGGACAGCAGGCCATGGATGTGTACGTTCTGTGTTTTCCAAACCACTCAAGCCTGGCGTTACAGTGATAGGATAGAAATGGGAGAAGCCATGTCCCACCACATATCGCGACACATGCTGGTGAGCACTGTGCGACTCTCCGTCTCTCTGTCTTTAGGTCTGTCTATCTTCATGCCTGTCTCAGTCACACTGCCCACACTCATTCCTCCTTTTCTCACATCAACAGGAATGTCAGTATCTCCTTCTGTTTCTGTACAATGCTGATGAGGAACAAACATTTGCCTTAAACCCAAACCTCTATGTAAGTCTCTCTCTCTTCTCTTCCTGTGTACTATTGTCTTATTTATGAACGATAGTACCAATTATGTAATTTATATCAAAGTCTACGTACGTAGTTATGTAAAGTATATCAAGTCTACTTAATAATCGAATCTTTAAACAGTTCTTCACTATGTGTATAGTGGTCTGAAGCAGATATTAAAAAAAGTAAAACAAAGGTGTTGAGCATTTCACTCTTTTCTGCTTGGCATCGACAGGTGAAAAATTACTCCACTATAATCCAGACTCCAATGTGGTTGGGCAAAGTAGTGGGCAAACTCCAGATGAAAGAATACCAAACGGTTGGAGAGTTTGTATCCGACATCCAGCTCATTTTCACCAACTGTGCTGCATTCAACCAAGTAAGAAACAGTCATGGAAAGCCTTTTATGTATTTATATTTTATACTGTGTATAACTGTTATGTTATATTATATTATATCTTATATATATGTATAAGGACGGTTTTGTTCTTTTTCAGGTTAATCCTGAAATCCTTGCCCAAGGCAGCCAACTGAAGGAGTTATTTAACAGAGAATTAAAAAAAGCGTTCAGCATTTGTGAACCGAGTGATGAACAGTGTTAAGTTTTCAGTAGCTATTGGAAAAAGGATGGAACACCGCAGTTTCATTGTATGCAGTCACAAAACTTTGCTTTGCAGTAAAAAATTGAATTTGTAAATGTTAGTGTTAACCCATAGAGGACACACTCTATGGAAGTGCAACATCTTATTTGATTACAATATATTTCCCATTGTTCATTCATATCACTACTGATAAACTGTGGTCATGTCATTTTAGCATAATCCTCATATATAAATACACATTTTAATGTAAGATAATCCTACCAAGGCATCAATAGATTTTTACCATTGTTTACTTATCCACTAAAGCGGATTAAAAAAAATATTTAATATTTCTGTTATTTTTACTTCTATACAGTGTGATTTATGCAATTGCCATCTCACTGCATAGTAATTAAAGTATTCGCTCATGCTTTCTCTGATATGTTGTTTGTGGATCTATTTTGATATAAATATTTAATGAGGCACATTTATACTGGCATAGCCTCAACTTGTTTTGATTTGAAAAAGTTATTTGCAGATGTAAAAACGAAAGATTGACACACGCTATCAGTTCCACTGTGATTAATATGACTTAAAAGACAGCAGCTAGGACTAATTGACAAGAAGAACATTTTATGTTCTTTGAGACAGTTTCTTTCAGTTTCATTCAGAGGGAAATAAAGTGTTGAATTCTCTTACACAGTTTATAATAAATGCAACATTTCAACGTTAGACAAATGTCCATGACTGAAAATGCTTTGTCTACCTGGTGTGCGTTTGATAAACACTCAAGTTTGTGCCAGATAAAAAGAAAATACAGACAGCTCTCACTTGGTAAACCTCCAAGTAATTGCAGTTAATTGTTTTAGTCAGTGTATGGCAGACTTCGCTTACGGGCGAGAAACAATTAAAGAGGCTATTTGTGAGTTTTCTCTGCTGCTGAATTTGGTTTCTGACCAGAAGTCAGTTGTGGTGTTGTATGAACTGATAAGAGCTTCAGCCACTGTTATCTCCTTGATACATGAAGTTATAGTGCGCCCTCTGAGCATCACTACGTCTTCAGGATAAATTGGAGGCTGCAGTGAGGCACTGTGGGAAAATTAGGCAGGCTGCTACAGGTTGATTCAGTTGATAGAAACACAAGTCAACGTTGATGCTGCTTCCCAGCTCCTAGTGAGTAAAGGAACGATCCTCTAGATAAGTTAACAGCTGCTAATACCAGTGCTTTACTCATGTTGGCTATGTAGCAATACCAAAACATGCAAATTCAACACAGAATAGATGATAATGTGTTTAAATTGAGCTTTTCTTTCAACGAAATTTCTCTAAAACTAGTGCAAATTGAGTTATTGTTTGTTATTTGCCAGGCCAGCAAACCTGTTATTATTGTAAAATGACCAAATGATTATATATATATATATAGAGAGAGAGAGAGAGAGAAAGGGGGGGGGGGGGGTTATTGCAGTGGTTACATTGTACCAGTTAAAGTCATTTTGAATTGTGTGCTAAGGACGTGCTGTCTGTGCGTGCAGCTGACGTCACCGTCAGCAGCAAATCTGTGCTGGGAGCTGCGCAGCCGCTCTGCGCATCCGTCGGCTGAGGTGGACAGCGCAGCCATTTCCCTCCTGAAAAACACACACACAAACACACACACACAGACACAGACTCACACACGGAGGAGGCGTTTGTCCATCACCGCGCGTAACTAAGCTGGCGCGCGGGAGCCGCGACTTTAGCGGCACGTGCCGGGCGGCCGAAGTCCGCGTCGCCGGCCGCTTGTCCGCGAGCTCCAAACTTTCTCCCGATCCCAACGCCTGCGCAGACAAACGCACGGCTCTCCCCTCCGTGCGGCTCATGTTCCTGCCCCTGTGTCAGCCATGGAGGGGAATCTGCACGGGGGCGGCAGCGACCTCGCAACGATGCATGTGAAGACTGAAGCGGCGGAGGAGAATTCATCTGCGCCGGTTTTGGGCAGCCAGGAGCCGCCTGCATGCAGAGGAGGAGGAGGAGGAGGGGGGGTAGTGGTGGTGGATCAGACTGCAGGGGAGCTGCCAGGCACAGAGCTGCAGGCAGCCACGACAACTACTCCCGTGCTGCTGTGTGAGTGCTCTGCTGAGTTGATTTACCGTCAACGTCTGACTAGATAGAATAAAGTGCAGGGCTCAAAGTCCGGGGGCTCGTTTCTATACCGGCTCCGCGCCGCGTCATGGCTGAGCATGTTTTAAACCACCGGTATTGTCTCATCCTCAGATCCAGTGAGTACTGACCGCTTCTTCACCACATCAGGGGATGGAAAAACTTACCTGAAGATAGCGCCAGGTATTTACACATCAGAGTGGGAGGATCTCATTTTTTACTGGTGTGAGAGCTGAACTAGTTAAAAGCTGGTTAGTTAATTTAAAAAAAAAAAAAAAATGCATTTATCTAAACATGTAAAATATTGTCAGGTGTTGATCTAATCTGTTTTAACTAATAACACACAAAGCATTGTGTTGCATTTGCCAATATATACATATAAAACCCATCATGGCACGAGATTGGAGGTGTGTCCGAAAGATTGGTGGTTTGTTATTTTTCTTTTTAAAACTCAAATATTCTGAGTTTGCTATTAAACATCTGCTGATGTGAAACACGCGTCAGACATGAAGCCGAAAGGGTCACAGAGGCAGAAATGTATGGTGTAAAAAGGGAACTGTATAACCAGCATATTAACATCATCCCGAGGCTGAAATATGATTTATGGCTTTGCTCGACGTCAGCAGGCGACGTCATTTGCAGGTTTATCAAGAAGGACAGTGACCCTATCAAAATAAAATGACTTCAAGCTAAGACAATCCAGCTGTAGGGGTCAGACCGAGGGGCCAGTCGAGGTGCTGTGTCCTGACCCCAGAGCAGCTCTGTGGGAGCAGTGGTCCAAACTTCCTCCTGAACTCTGCAGGACTGACCAGCAGCTCCTGGAGGGGCTTGCTAAGCTTTTTGCTGACAAAGGAGGTTTGATGTTGGATGGTGTTGCAGGTGATGATGCAGACTATAGAAAACCAGGTCACTCCAGGGTTCGCTGGCTTTTTCTTGTCACTGTGTTTTGATAATTTGTCATTTTTATCATGCAGAAACAGTGAAATGATGCCAAACATTTGCTTTTAGCCTCTGAAATTGGAGGATTTCCTTTTTTGTTTTGTTTTTTTCACCTGTCATTAAATTAAATTAAATTACATTTTTGGTATTTGGTATTTTGACTTGGTTTGGTCTGGAAAAACATTTGAAAATGCCAATGCCATTCTGCCACTTGGCTGAATAATGGGCATTTTGGAAATTTTCTTCCAAAATTTCCAAAAAGTCAACTTCATAGACAAAACAATTAAGAGTTGATTGAAAAAAGTACTCAATAGGTTAATTATTGTTTGTAACAATAGTAATTGTTAGCTTAGAAAATTTTCCTCTCCTTATATTATCAGAACAAAAAGTCTTTCATTGGATGATTTCTCACCTCTTTCAGCTGTGTGACTCATGTGGAGTGAACTGCAAATACAATTGACATAAAAATGACGTCTTTTCAGCATATTTCATGTTAAATCCTCCTGAAAACCTGAGTTCAAATCTTTGAAACCTGAAATATTCGTGACCAAATACGAAACATCAAAGTTGAAAATCATCTTTAGATATTAATATCTGAACAGATTGATTAATACTGTGTGAGTGAGGTTTGATCAGGTTTCAACCACCAAACGACTGTTATCAGATTAAGATTGAAATGTTGCGGCATCCTGAATGGAGAACAGGTGTATGTGTCATCAACTTTTAAAACTAAGCCCAACCATCTTCTAACAAGAGAGATGAGGTCAGAGAAAGATTGAAACACTGAGAGTCTGTCATGTGAAGTAACCAAAACAGTTCTAACCTCAGCAGAAAATACTGTGTTTGTGTGGGATCCAATTGCTTATGATATGAAAATAAATTGTCAGGGCCTTTAATCGTAAATCTGTATCTTTCTTCAGTATATCCCCTTTAGATCCATTTACATAAGAAGTGAAGCCATGGAAACTCTGAGATTTACTTTGTCCTCCCCCAGCTTCAGTGATGCCCCCTGCTCTGTCAGAGAAGACACTCCCCGCTGGCTCAGATTTCTCCTCCAAAGCTGTTTTGTGTCTGATTGAGGCTGTCGGGCGCCGCTGGGGCCTGTATGAGACTCGGGAACGCTCGCAGCTCTTCCAGAGTGTACAGGAGGAGATGGCCGCTAAGGGGCACGTGTTACCTGTTGAAAAGATCCGCCGCAAGTGGAATAACCTCATTGTCACTTACAAGAGGGTTAAAGACCGCAGCCGAGAGACGGGACACGCAAAAACATCCTGGGAGTTCTTTGATGTGAGTCTAACCTGTGGGAAAGGAAATTTCCACTCTGCCTTGATCCAGTATGAAAACAACTTTTTAGGAAACATCAGATATTCCTTATATTTTATAAATAATTTGGGGGCTGATTTGGCAATCGGGTCGAGAACTAGATGAGATGTGGTCGAGAAACTTCCAACACCAAAACATATTTACCCATTCTGACGGCAGTGCGAGCAGATCTATCATTAGTATCAGAAGGAAACTGAATTTGTTTGAATAAATCTGGTGGTCATCCATGTTGTCTTCTCCCCTTGTCAAGTTCCTGTCCTTCGGACGTTCATGCAAATGTGACCACTTTGAGTATTGTGTGGTATATTTCATCATAAGGCAAGCGTAATTGACAACCAACCCCACCCCTTAACAGGGGCTGTCCATTCATAGTTTAGTAAACATAAATACATAGTGCAAGACCATCTTTGGATTTCTCCAAGGGAAAAACACAACACACAGCCCCTGGTTGGATAAGGAAACAGCAGTGGCATTAGACACAATTGTGGAGCCCAGTGTATAAATGGTCTGCCCTGTCATTTGAATGGGTGTGTTCTTAATGATACATGAGATCAAGTCATGATCAGCTGATCTGCGTGGCATGAATAACTAACTGTTGATGTCCCTTTCCCATATCTTTGTGTCTGCCTTTTCTCACTCTAGTTGATGGACGCCACATTGTGCGACACCGTTGGCACTCAGATCGTCAACAACAAAAGAAACAAAGGCGGCAGCACTGTTTCCACGCTGCCCTGTCCTTTGGCAAAAATCGCAGCAAAACCGCAGCTTCCACAGCCCACCACCATTATCCGCCCCAACGGTGACTTTGCGATGACTGGTGGTTTGGAGTCGGTAGGACAGGGAGCCGCCACCAGTCAAATCATCAGTAGCACTTCTTCCATGACCTCAGGGACTACAGCGACCATCAGCCCAACAAATACTCCAGAGGTCAAACCGCTGATCGTTCTCAATGGTGACATTGTTCCAACCAGTATTCATCCAGCCACCATCGTGCCATCCCCGTCTTTTATCTCCTCACCTTGTTTTACTGAAACAGCTTCTACGTCTCCTTCCCTGGGCTCGACCAGTAACACAGACCTCAACACATCGCGCTACATAGGCCGAAAAGCTCCATCCCTCTCATCGGGTGTCATACCTTTTCGTCTCAGCGGGGCGCCGGTTAGCAGCACTCAGAAGATCCTTGGCCTCTCCTCCTCCTTCTCCCCTACGTCCTCCTGTCTCTCTTCTTCTGCTGCCACCGTGTTATCTGCAAAAACAGTGTCAGGGACTGAAGGACCGAACCAGAAAGGAAGCGAGGAGCAAAGCAGCACCACTTTCCTCCAGGAGATTCTGAAGCGACAGGAGGAGCAGGCCTACCTGGATCGAGTGGCTCGCCGCAGGGTTGAAGCCAGAGAGAAGAGGCGTGAGAGGAGGGAGGTGCGGATGGCGGAGTCTCTCGGCAGGATTGCCACAGCCCTGGAGCTGCTCTCCTCCAAACAGGACACAGTCATTGCCCTCCTGCAGAGACTGGCCGATCGGAAGTGATGTCAGGCTGAAAGTCTGGAAAGCAGGGCCTGGTTTACCTTTGCTCTAATCCCGATGTTGACTGATGCTGGTGACAAAGGTCTCATACTCAAATATAACAGAAATACAAAAATGGAATAAAATCCTATGAACTGTTCACTTTTCTGAGTGAAGGATAAGGCTTACAGGCTTCTCATTTTAGTGCATTAGAGACACTGCACTAACATCCAATAAAAACATTTCCTCGTATGCTCAGTTAATATGATTTTTCAGTGTAAAGATTTTTATTGTTAGAAAAAAGCAGCAAACCTTGGAGTGACCTGAATGAAAAAAGGTGTTTCACCTTTTGCTTGGGCACGCCTTTAACTTTTATGCTACAGAGTATGTTAGCTCTAGAGTAGTGGTAGAAGAAATACAAAATTCCTCTACTGCAAATAACAATATCAGTTAAGTGTGCATCAGATATCAAAAGTAAAAGAACTTGGCCCCTGTGACCGATAGATTTTGATTTAAGATTATTGATAACGCTCCAATATAAAAATCAGATTTTGTCAGAGATAGAACGATGAAGCCCTGGTTTTATTTCCATCACTGACCCTGATGTTTTCAATGACTAATACTTGAATACTCTGTCTCTAAGACACCAAGATGTGTATGCATATAAAAACAGTATATGAAATAATTAAACTGGTGCATTAATTCATGACAAGCATTCTGTTGTTGTAGCTGTTTGAGTTGAAACAATTTTTTTTTTTCAAAGCTTTTTTTTCCCAATCTGTGTTGATTTTTTTTCTGGACTTCTCTCTATCAAGTTTTTTGTGCCATATTTCAAAATGCAATTTCCTCATTTAAATGAAATTTAGGAGGGACAGTCTCTTTGTGTAACAGCTTATAACTCATACACATCTGAAACATTTCATAAGCTTATCATGTTTTTTCATTACTTTTTTTTTTCATTAAAACGCTTCACTTGAAAAGTAATTCTAGTTGTCAGATAAATGTAATGGAAAGTATTTTTCAAAATGGACACATACCTGAAAGCGACTGAGTGATTGAGTAAAAATCTACCTGCAGTGCAGCTCTCTAAAAGGCTGTCATAATCAAATATACCCTCAAGGTGGCACTTTTTATCCACTTAGTTAATGATCAGCTTAAGTTTGTCAGGTCAGAATGGTTCACAATTACAAAATCACCATATGTTGAAATAGTTTCCCTGTTGTTTTCATCTGTAAAATTCTCGCATTGCACCAATAACTCAGAGGTTTTGTATGTACATGAATTCATTTCAGGCTTTGAATGAAGCCATAGTGTGTATTGATCAGTTTACAGCCAAAGCAAAAGATTGGATTCTTTTCCCAAAAAAAAACAAAACACTTAAAACAAAACAAAACACTTTCACAACACAAATCATCTTCTAGGAAAAACAGTTCAGATCATTGAACCTGAGAAACTTAAAACCACTGCTCCCTTTGTGGCTCATACTTTCACTTTCAGTGTGCGCCTCATAAAACAAATGCACGGCAACTGAAAGAGAGCTGAGCAGAGAAGTGATCAGACCAAAAAAACTTCACAGAGACCAGTCAGACTTTGAGAATAAAACACACTGAGGCACAGTTAGCTGTTAGCCAGAAACTGGTGTTACGGCTGACTTTACACAGCATTTGGCAGCTGAACAGAAGTTTGATCTTCCTCTGCCATGAACCCTGACAGCATGCCTGAACCAGAACAAAAAGATTTGGGAGAAAGTAAGTATAAAAATAAATGCTCTTATACTCAAATAAGCTCATTACTAAAGTTATTTGCTTTTCTTTATTAGCTCAGCTCAGAAAGAGAAATGATGATCAGATTATCTTTCATGGAGTCATTTTGAGTCAGTGAGAAAGCTCATGGCAGTGATTCAAGAATCCAAATCATGCGTGCAGCTGCAAGAAGGCCCGAAGCCTTTACCTACAGCACAAATCATCCCGAAGTTAAAGTAAAAGACATCAACTTAACTTAACTAGTTACCTCAGATCAGTCAGGGCACTTTGTGGCTTGTCACCTCTTGTCTTGCTTTTGTCTCAGTTACACTTTGTGCCATTCCTCTTCTTCCCTGTGATTATGCAAACTGGAAGAGTTCACCACATCTTAATGTGGCAAATGAAAAAAGTTTTAATTCCACATGATATTCTTCATTAGGACTGGGTCAACGTTTACAGTCAATAGCTTTTAATTAATCAATTGTACATTTGATTATAGGTATTATTTCACAGACAAATTGTTGAAGATGCATGGGTTTGATGGGTGAATTATAATAAAAGAAAAATGCAGGTAACATTTGTACCTCCTAAAGCAACCTGGTCTCAAAACAGAAGGAAATTTATAAAGGTCAGATGTTGACCATCAGTCATACACAGTCTATGCGAAGTTGAAAAATTCAAAAAATGGTTAGGGTTAGAACAGTATTTAAGAACAAAAAACTCATTGTGTAATGAAAAGTTTCTCGTTTGTGGATCGACAGAGGTAAAGATGCCCCTGAGGATCATGCTTCTTGGGAAGAGTGGAGTAGGCAAGAGCTCGAGTGGGAACACAATCCTGGGAAAACAGGTTTTCGAATCTGACATGAAGCTGACAACAGTCACTCAACACTGTGACAAGGAAACAGAGACAGTTGGGGATGTGCTTGTTTCTGTGATCGACACTCCAGGGTTTTTTGAGAAAGATGGCGACCAGAAGAAAACAGTTCGCGAGATTCTGCAGTCTGTCAAACTGCTTGAACCAGGACCTCATGCCTTTGTATATGTAGTCCCTATAGGAAGGATGACTCAGGAGGATCAAGGTACGCATAATGTGATTGAGACAATGTTTGGCCCAAGAGTGTGGGACTTCACCATCGTGCTGTTCACCCATGGAGATCGCCTGGAGGGAAAAACAATAAATGATATCATCAGTCAGAGTGATGAAAACCTCCGCAACTTCCTACGCAAGTGCAGTGGTGGCTTCCACGTCTTCAACAACAAGAACCAAGATGACCTGGACCAGGTGACACGCTTTCTGGCAAAAATCCAGACCCTGGTGACCCTGAATGGAGGGAAAGAATACCACAAAGAGCTGTATCCCGCACAGGTGAGGAAGATCAGAGAAAGACAGGAGGTCATCCTGACGGAAAAAGATGAGGAGATCAGCCGCAAGGAGAGGCAGCTGGAGGAGCATTACAAGGGGGACGAACTGGAGAAGAACAAGAAGGCGCTGTGGAGAAAAGAGGAAAACAAAGCAAGACTGGCTGCAGAGAAGCAGACTGGCATGAAAAAAATATGGCTCCTGTGTTTTCTAACAGTGGGTCTTCTAATAGGTTGTGCTTTTTATCCAGTAATATCCAGTGTGGGGCTGGTAGGAGTAATTATCATTTGGATTGGGATTTTATTTAAGGAGGCTAGAGGTATTTATAGAAAAATGCCCTGGTACTCTAATAAAACTAAGTAAGAATATCTTGATAATGTGATCTACACACACACACATATATATGTGAGTGTGTGTGTGTGTGTGTGTGTGTGTGTGTGTGTGTGTGTGTGTGGAATTTAACAATGTTGTGTGGTTGGCTGTTAATTTCATGTGAAAGAAAGACAAAAAATAAAGAAAGAACTGGTTAGGACATGGTCCTTCACATTGTATAGGGAGACGGGGGAGTAGTAGCTGAGTAGTAGAGCTGTTTTCCTTCTCAGATGTGTTATTGTCTGTTATTGACGGATGCTGCCAATCTACTGATGAAAGCTCTTGTTCTGTTTGCTCTGTGCCCGGCTTTTCCTTTACCACAACAAAATTCAAGTATTAGCATTTAAAGTGATGTTTTATCTTTGGCTCTCATTATTATTATGATTGATTGGAGGTTGAACTGTGTGATGCTTTGGATATTTCTATTGTTAGAGTTAAAATTGTTTTGTTACAAATGAAACATTTTCCTGTTCCTATAGTTAACTCTGGCATCTAACTAATCTGCTGGTGATTAAAACATCATTTCTTAAAGGTTTACTACCAATGATTAGGGACAATAACTGATTAACTGTGAACTTCTTATGCAGTTATTCATCTTACAAGTGAAAGCACTGAAATCTGTTTTGGCGGTTGATTTACTCACATGTTCAGTTTTTATAGTAAGAAATAAATGCTTATCCATTAAATTTGATTGTTTTTTCATTTTCATAGTTTTTCATATTACAGAGCCCTCTGGTGGCAGCTTGATCAGAATAAGCACAAACATCTGAAGCTCATTGTGGGAGTGTCTACACACTTTCTGTTTCATTTCCTAGGTGCAGGCCAAGCGGAGGTAAGACGATCGAACTTTATTTGTTGATCACTGAACTAATGCAAAAGTGATTTTCTTGATTTCATGCAGTTCGAACTAGATTCGGCTTTCACTCGCTGCTGTGGATCTACATGTAAACATTTATAAGGCTGTGATCAGACTGTAGATTCATCAGAAGTTACAGTCACAACCGTGGATTTGTCCTAAATATTATTCTGCGAAAGATGACTAAAGTCAGCTCAGATGGGTTTACTCTCCTCTCCTGACTCTCCCATTTCTTCGATCTGAGAGTTTCTTAATACAACAGCTTTATTTCAGTTTATTTCAACAGAGAAAAAAAAAAAAAAAAAAAAACTTACTGCAATTCAACTTGGCTCATTCATTTACCCGCCAATTTTGAAAAGCAGAGAAGTAAGAGGAAGTGGTCTGTCCCCAAGAGGCTGGGGCCAGTGTCTGCAACACAGACCTAACTTTGTTAACAGGTGCAGAGTTAGGATACAATTGCACAGAAGTGTACTTTCCTTGGATAAGCTTAGTGTAGAGTGTGTGTGTGAGTAAAGGTGTGTGTGTGTGTGTGTGTAGATCAGTTATTTATACATGGCCCCAGAGAGAGATGGTGTCACCAGCTATGGTTTATGAAGGGGTCTAAATCAAAGCTGGCCATTTCAGTAGCTGGACTGGGAGCTGCTGAGATGTGCTGGTTTCATTTGGTGGGTGGGTCCTCACAAAACAAATAACCCAGAAGAGATTATCTGGAAAAAATCGGCATGTTCTCACCTGGAAAATTTAGGCTACTTAATAAACTTAAGAAGTGTGATATAATAACAGTCCAATGTTGTAATAGCTCTGGGCTTGGGCTTCTTCATCAAGCGTTTATTTTGGTACTCGTCTAACCAGTGGTGTAAAATTGCATGTCAGCTGAATTTCAGTAGTTAATAGATTCAACATTCAAATTTGATATTTAACATTTAGATTTAGATTTAGAAAACACACAAAAAGAAAGAACAAACACTGGAATCATTCAGGGAAGAAAAGGCAGAAACAAAAGCTGGCCTCAGAGTCATGCAAACTGATTGACACTTTGCCAGCAGACCACAAGGTCAGGATGATTCACCGGTTTCCAAATCTTGCCAATTGTTTTCCTTATGGCCAAATTACAAGCACCAGTGTCACAAACTGAACCCGGATCTGTGCGATGGTGACCAAGTATTTTTACCCAGGTGAACAAAAGAACACGTACCTGGCTTTTCGTGACTTTTCATGTTCTCCGGTTCTTTATTTTTGAGTGTTTGCCTCTCAGGTAGATAGTTACAGTTTGTCTAGGGGAAAAGACCTTTCAACACAGAACAAGCAGAAAAAAAACAAACAAACAAAAAAAAACACTTAACCAGAATCTGTCTATGTTTTTTTCAAAGTGAACCAAATGAAGAGAAGCAGACAAAGAAGAGATGACAAAGAAGAAGAATATTTGGACAGGAAAAATAGCCTAAGGAAACGAAAGCGAATCAAATATATTGAAATTAATGATGATGATGATGATAATGATGATGATGACGACGACGATGACGGTGATGATGATGATGAAAAAGGGGAGGGGGAAGATCAGGAAGACAATGAGCAGCCAGTCCCATCGACCCAGAACACCCACAATAAGGGAACACAAAAAAATAGTGAGTCTTTTTTTTCTTTTAAATATAAATTAGAGTGTCACTAGAATCTGAACTGAACGGATTCAAGCTGAACATTGTCTTTGACATCAAAACACATTCACAATACTTTTCATATCCTAAAAAGCAACTGTGTGTGCAACACCTGTATAGGTATTTATGTCAATTTATACAAAATCTAGGAATCTTGCCTATAACCTGCAGAAACAAAAAGGGCACCCTGGATGCAGAAAAGCTGAGCAAGGGTAAGTGGAAAATTATACTTGTCCATTTTACCTCATAATTTATATATATATGAATATACTTCCTCACTGATTTTTATTTAGATTTCTTTCATCAACATGTCTTTTTGTCTGTAATTTGTGTTGTTGTATGTGGTTGCTCTGCTCAGGTGAGCTATGTATTCAGTGTGAAGGCCGCTGGTTCTCTCCCTCTGCCTTTGAGATCTTTTCGGGTAGAGGCGCCAGTAAAAAATGGAAAGCTACTATTTACCATGAAAACAAACCTTTGCAGACTTTGTTTGATGTAAGACCTTTTTTTTTGCTTTGTTTATTTCTTTACTTAAGAAACTCAACCAACACTGAATAACTTATCACCGTTATCACAGGAAGGGATATTAAGCACTAATGGATAT
Organism: Rachycentron canadum; assembly: GCA_038496675.1. NCBI lineage: Eukaryota > Metazoa > Chordata > Actinopteri > Carangiformes > Rachycentridae > Rachycentron > Rachycentron canadum. The sequence continues at coordinate 20,101,997 of CM076664.1, forward strand.
AAAAGAAAAAGTTACACCATGAAGGTAACTTATGTATAAGATATAACAGTGATTTTGTAAAACACATGGATGCAACTTTGACACTGTATGTCATTAGATTTTTTCTTTACTATCCCAGCCAAAGAAAATCCTGTCATCAGATCTTGAACCAGAAAGCTCCTCTGAAGGTTTGTCTGCACTTTCATGTAACGGCAACTAAAATTAAATATTAAGCATATTGCATGGCAAATTACTTTTATTCATTTTAATACAATATAACTGTTGGCAGCTTCTTTAAGTGCCCATATTATTGTATCTCTGTCAAAGCATCAGAAGTACAATCCACAGAAGAAACTGAGGAAGACAATGTTCAAGATGACAACTGGCCTCCAGGCAGTGAAGAACTGGTAGCGGAGATGGGTGAGGAAGAGAAAGAAAAGGAAGAGTCTGATGATGGAGGAGAGACTGTTGACTCGGAAGATGACTATGGTGAAGAAGACGAAGATAAGATGGAAAAAGGAGAACTGAAAGATGAGGATGGGCCTAGTATTACTGATTATGACAATGAAAACAATGATTTTGAAGGTGACATTTCCTACAGGAATCATCATCTGTAGAATCACTAGTACTGAAATTAATGCTGGCATTTGTTCGTGGATGCATGAATATAACTCTTCTCCTTTCAGAAATGGACACACATTTGAGCATTTCAGCAGTTAAGAAAAATGCATTGAAGTCAGCAATAGTTGTCCTCAAGAAGCTTGGAGAGGTGAGAAAATGTGTTGAGTTGTTGGACTTGTATCGCCCACACATCAATGCTAAGAATGAACTCTAATAACTTCATTTGACACCATCATCAGGTCAGAGCTTTTTTTAGACAACTACTTTGACATTCCCATGAGCCTCAGTTACACTTTGTGTTTAGCTAACAATATGGTAAATATACATGTTGTAACATTGCCATTGTGGGCATGTTAGCATATGCTGTTAGCTTTTAGCTCTTAGTATGACCTCAAAGTGCATTCACACAGAAAGAAGAAAAGTTTGACCTTGCACCATTCATGAAAATTTGACAGCTGGACTGTTTGGCCCAACCATGGCTGAAATTTAAGAAGCGGTTACCAGAATATACCGCTCAATAGTTTAAATGAAAACCCCCCTTTTGTCGTGTGGTCTACTGCACATGCGTATTAGTGTTTCTCCTGGTTTCCTCACTCGCCCAAATTTCCCTTAGGATCATCTCACACCTTAAAATTGCTTTTCTTTGCTATGGGAATGGAAAAACCCTCATGAATTCAACATTCATGACAAAAAGAGCAATAATTTACCCTGTTTGCAGTTTCAGGTATTTCATATGTCTCAGGGGTAAAATGTTTTACATGGCAATACAACAAGTGGCCACCAGGATACAGGTTAAATGGACGTGCCACAGCCAGCTGTGTTAATACCAAACAATAACCTCATAGGCAGAAAAATGAAGCCAACACATAAGTGTCCAAAACTGCAGTTACTTGAATGGCCACTTTAGGCTGCCTTCAAAAGTTATTCATTCCCCATAGACTCTAGCAAAATGTACATATGTACGTGACACGTTTATGGTCCGTTTTGGAATTTGCAGGGAGTCAGGCAGAGTCAAGCAATGCCAAGATGGCGATGTCAAAGCAGCCAAGAGCAGTGCTTCAAAACTGTTCTCAGAAACCCATAGACGACGTCACAGAGGTCCATCAGTCTATGGTTAATACATGCCCCTAACAGCCATTTTACAACTCTACCGACTGTAAGCTTGTTTGCAATAGATAGTCAGTGCAGCTTTGACTGAACTCAGAACTCACAAAAAAACTACAGTTCTTTCTTTTAGCTCCCCTCAGGCTATATCGCACTAAACAATGTCGCAGCCGCCTCGCTTTCTCATCGGGTCTTATCAGTCATGACCCATCCTTTCTTGATTTAACGGCTTGTGCTCCTGGTAAAGCTTTAATATGTCATATTTGCTCTCCAATCAATATTTTCTGCCACCATGACAAGCTCTCGCTCGTGCGTCACTTTCAGCAACAGTTCTCTGAGCAAAGAAACCCCTGGTCGTACTTTTTGCCATTCCTGCTCTCTTGCATTGCTAAAATAAATAAGTGCAGAAAAGCATTTATTAACTACAATTTCAAAATTATCTAGATGTCATTTTTTTAAGAGGTAAGTTTCACATTATTCATTTCTCCCTGAAATTTCATCCACAATAAATACTGATGAATTCTTGGACTGTTTAAAAATAACATGGACAAAATACAATAATGAGCCCTACATCTGCGACACATGCTGCAACATGTTATGCTATTTACCCATCTTATGGAGACTTTTTCACCGACTTCAGCACACAGGAAGTGAAGTCACTCCACATACTGTGATGAGTAAAACTGTGTATGTGTTCTGTTTCAGTGTGTGCATCAGTCTATCGTTACAGAGCATTCAGAAGATGGTCAGTTTTTTTTGTTTGTTTGTTTTTTTTTTGTTATTATTATTAACTTGAAGCTAACAAATATGTCCAACTAATAGTTTTTTTTAAAGCTACAGTAACTCCAGAGAATATTATTTTACTTTGTAATGCAATCAACTTTGCTGTGTAACCTCGCTTTTATTTGTGAACAGACAGCTGGTGTAAGCCACTGGATGAAGACACACAGACTGAAAGGGAGAGGCAACACAGTGGTTCGGCAATAGATGCCTCTTACATCACAGCAGTCACACAAACTAATTCGTGGCAGATGTCAGATGCCCTGTCCATCATTAGCGTTAAGGCTGAAAGAGATGGAAGAAATGAAGATGGACAAACAGAAATCCCAAATGAAAAAGGAAATCCTCTAAGACCGCTATCTGCACCAGCTACCTCATCCAAACCTGACACTGATGACAAACCTGAAGACACTGGATCAGGCAACAATCACACGGCCAACCTCAGTCCCTCCTCTGTCACTGTGACAAGCACAGGTTTCTCTGATGACGTGATGGGTACATTAAGATTCATTAGATTATTATTATTTATTATTTTTTTTGGTTAAATGGTTTAAGATGTTAAGGATTTGTTTTAATACATTTTGTTTCTTTGAAATTTTTGTCCACTGCAAAGATAACTGGGAGGAGAAAGAAGATGGAGTGTTGGAAACGGAGAATTGCGCAACAAAGGAGAAAGAACAGAAGAGACTAGAGCATCTCGACACGTCAAGCTGTGAAGCCAGCATTCAACCCTTTGCAAATGTAAATATCAGGGATGAGACCTCAAACACAGTAACCACAGAGCGGGGCATTGAGGATGAAAGCATAGAGGCAATGAGTGAGTAGTTCAGAAACCAGATATATCTGTTTTGTTGTTTGTTTGTTTCTTTTTTTGTCTAATTATTTGTGCAAGATTGTAATTTAATGCAAATTCAAAACAATGGTTTGTACTAACCTTGCAGGCCGTTCCACTAAACCTCTGTCGGACACTGATGCCGCAACCTGTGACCATGATGGAGCACAATTACAAGTGATGAATCAAAACACAAGGTAAAGTCTTAATCATTACATGTTTTCAATGAACAAAGGTGCTTAATTAATTAGGTATTAAATATTTTTCTTCCAGCAGGGATCCTCAAAAAACCAGAGCTGCAAACACTTATTCCTCAGACACGGAGAGGAGTCTGTCCTCCAGATGCTCCACTAGCATTAATCTGGATGCAATGGATCTTGAGCAATTAAAACGAGAGAAGATTAAAATGCAACTGAAGGTTTTAAAATTACAAGAGAAATATTACCATCTGAAAATACGTGAATTTAAAAAGTAAGATTTCTTCAGCAGAGACAAGTTGACTGGAATTGACTGCAAGTGGGACAAGCATGCATAAACTCATGCATATTGTTTTATTGTTAATGGCAGGCAAATGCTTATCTGTTAGTTTTCAGTGATCACAGATGGTGTTTATTGCTTTATCTAAAAGCAAGGATGCAGGAAAAGTATGTGAATTGAATTTTAATTAATTGAGAAAAAGCCATTCATTATGTCTGGTAAGAAACGGTCTGTTTATATTTATAACGTGGAGTCCCACAAGGCAATGTTCTGGGTACACCTTTGTTTCTACTATGCACATGAATTGGGCTACTCATACTGACAACGTGATTTTATATGCTTATGACACTATTGTAAAAAATTACAAATCATGTCAGAAATTTACATACATTTTGTTGGTACTTGGTAGTGTCACCTTGAAATTCATTCATTTAGGTCAAACAACTAGTCCTCCACAAGCTTCCCACAAGAAGTTACTGGAATTTTGGCCCATTCCTCCAGGTTGAGTAGAGTCAGGTTTGTAAGCCTCCCTGCTTGCACACACCTTTTCAGTTGTGTGCACAAAAAAGTTGGGACTTTGTGATGGCCAGCACAACTTAGCTCTGTCTGACTCAAACAGCTGATCTGTGGTGTAATATGATAGTTCAACTGTTTTACAAACTGTAGTTCCAAAGCAAGGGGAAAATATTCAAAATATGGTGCATACTTAAACTTTTTTTTTTCCTTGGGCATATTTTAAGTGAAATTTTCTACAGCAGCATATCAGTCAGGTTCTGTGCAGTGCTACCAGCTGCTTTTCTAAAGTGGCAGCATAGGTAATACACTGACTATAGATAAGTACCTCAGACAACTTCCAAGTCACCAACTATCACTTTAAGGTGTTTTTCCTCAACTTTGGAAGTACACTTTGAGTATTTGTCCATTTGGACGATCCGTATTTGCAAACAGTTTAAAGGCAGTCTGATTCACTGAAATTGTGATATAATGAATTAAAAGGGAAACAATCTAGTTAAATATTTGTTGAAAAAATTACTTTTCAAGTCACAAGTATTACTTGGAATGATTTTATTGCTGATGATACATTGTATATGTTGTATGAATTTAATGGGGGGATGATGGCCCTGACATACCTCGACTCCCGCATCAGTCCTGTTTTGTTTACATCATGGACCACAACAGAAGTGGGTCTTTGTTGTGTTTTGTTGTTGGGTTCTCTAGCTCATTGTGTCAGATAAACTAAACTAACTTCCTCTGTGGACAGTTTTTGCTATTTACTGTGGGTGGTTTGTTGTTGCCAGGCAATACCAACACACTCCTCCACGAGTTTAACTGTAATTCATTGTTCTCTATAGAGCTGAAAACTTCAAATTTCATTTGAGTCAGTGGAACCAGACTTAATTTGTCAAATGTTACTTTTGAACCTGCAGAACCCTCAAGGCAGTGGTTCTTAACCTATGGGCTGGGGACCACTGGTGGGCTGCAAAGATATTGCAAGTGGGCCAACAAATCAGTTATAACTCAGTATAATTTTGTCATTGTAAAAAAAAAAAAAAATATATATATATATATATATATATATATTTTAAGTATTAT
>CM076664.1:20107775-20184736 GCA_038496675.1 Rachycentron canadum
CATATATATATATATATATATATATATGTCTTTAAATGTTTAAAAATTCTTATAAATTTTCTTTTTTCTCCACATATTAAGGTCAATCTCTGAGACAAATCAATTACAATATTGAAATATCTTTTTTAATGGTTCTTTTACTTTTATTTTTACTATTTATTACTGATTTTATGTGATTTTTTTGTTGTATGTTGTATGTACAGTTCGACAATTTGATACTATCCTTGTTCCTTGTTTTGGTTATGTTATTTGGGAAATAAAACATAAATGACATGCGCAGCTGCAAACAAGATTAAGTATGTTTTCTTTTAAAAATTAACAGTTATCTGCCCAAAAAAGGATCACAACTACTTGTCCATTACAGTAACAAGCAGTATCTCGGCTTGTTTTCACAATCAAGTGCTGCCTGCAAGACTCCACAGGTCCCAGGCTCAAGAGAAAACTAGGTAAAGTATGGGAGAGCCATATTCATAATCCATCTGGTGTGTACTGGAAATGAATTTCTCAAATTGTAAAAGACCCACAAGCAATATTTATTACCAGCTGTGTTTGCATCAAAGTGTAAAAAATGGAATACATGTCCTTATTTTGTACATTTGTATTTACAGTTTAATCAGAAAAGTTAAAGAACACTAAGAGCTGCTACTCTGTCATATCCTCTTCATCCTTTTCCACCTCATCATCATCGTCCTCGTCATCTTCATCAAAGTATTTATCCTCTGCGTCTCTGCTGACAATGTCCAAGTTGTCATAGTCTGGGTTCTCATCCACCTCACTGTAGAAGACACAAAGACAAACACTAACATTACACACTTTAAAAGCCAATGCATGATTTTTCTCAACATTTCTGTTAGAGACTGTGATTTTTGAGAGAGAACTGCAACGTAAACCTTTTAATTCATTTACCATTCACCACTAGATTTGTTAAATCTTGCTAGTGCTAACCTTTTGGCCTTTCACCTTATTAAGACAGTATGTCTTTATTTTTATATTTAAAAACTTTTCAAACTATTGAATTATATTTAAACAAAACCATGTTTATTACACAAATTTGTCTTTCATTTGTTTTTCATAAAATATGGAAAAATTATGAAACTATCCTGATCAGGATTTAGTAAATGTTTCAGTCATATGGGTTCTTTGGGGCACTTGTATGGCAATCACTCACCACCCAGTGTCTGCTTAGTGTAGAAGCAGTGGTGGTGTTGTGGCTGACCTGTAGTTGAAATCTTTGTCTTTGCCATCTAGGAAGCGCTGGTGCATCTGGCTGATGAACTCCTCTCTGAGGAGAGCCTTCTCCTCAGCTGTAGGCTCCCATTCCTTCTCCTGGACTCTATTATCTTTGAACACAATTTGAACAGAGAGGGTGAGAGACGGAGAGAGATGCTGACAAGAAGCAGAGACCTAAGAAGTGAGAGTAACTTCAGCGCCACCCGTAACTCCCTCTTACCATCCTCCTCCTCGTCCTCATCTTCCTCTTGTTGGCAATCCTCTTTCTCCTGCTCCGCCTGCAGACGACTCTGGATGAGACGCTCCTGGTAGGAGTTAAGGAGGAGGTGGGCGAGCCCTCCTGTGCCTCCCGCTGGTGCTCCTGGTCCCCCTTGTGCACTGTCCAACATGGCCTCCTGGGAGCGTTCCAGCACCTAAAGCATTGATGAAATTACCCAGAAGATTTGGTTAATTAAAGAAAAGCCACTCTAAAACTAAACTAAACTTTAAACTATGAGATAAAACTCACTTCCTCATCAGTCAGGTATTGGCCAATGTATTGTTCGTACAACAGCGGCTCCCTGATTCGCATCTGTTCTTCACTGAAATATTGACCTTCTGGGAGATGAGGTAGAGTGGAGGGAAAAAAAACCCAAAAACAACAAGTTTCAGTTTAACTCATGATGTCGTGATTGTTTGGGTGGCATAAGATATTTCAGCAAAGAATATGTAAAACCTTTCCAATTAAAACCAAAACTATCCTCAAAAGAGGGAAATGATCCCCTACCCTTCTGCAGGGCTCTGAGGGCAGCATAGCGCTGGTTTCGGACCCTGGTCCTGTTGGGGCATCCCGCAGCTCGTCTCTGTATCACTTTGCTGTAGTGATGGGTTCGTGGGTCTGAGGTGACGTGGGCAAACGCTGACAGGTGCTGGGGTTTCAGACAGGCCTGGAAATGAGGGAGAGAAGATAGAGTTCAAAACAATAACCTACATTATATCCAAGTTATGTAGGTCGTTTGCTAAATTTTTTTACTAAATGATATAGTAACATAAATGTGACAGGGTAACTGTTATAATGATGTTGTTGTTGCTGTTATAAAGATTTTTTTTGAAATGTGAGGAGAAGAAGCTCCTTTTTGATTATGGATCTTAAATTGTCACAAGCTTGATGGGGAAGGATTAAGTCTGCATGGAACCATGCGCTGACAGGACAACACATCGTACAAAAGCAGAGGACAGTTAAAGGCACACTTGCATATAAATACAGCCTCTGTTAGGTTGAACCTATTCCCATCTGATTTCATCTGCCTCTATTTAATGCCATAACACTTCTGAAGAAAGCGCATAGAACCACAGCTAATGAACCAACATTTTAGGTTGATATGTCAGAGTACAAAGGGTTTTTTTTTTTTTTTTTAAGTAGGTAGTGTATGTGTGTATGTGTAAGTTTTCCTTTGTAGCCTCAAACTTCTCCAAGCAAGATGTTTCAACAATATTTCAAGTGCTGGTTGATCAGAACATATAAATCTAAATTCAGTATGATGAGTATGTGAGCGAACAAACAGAGAGCACATACATGGTACCTCTCCAGGAAAACCAGCGGCCTGCTCTTGTACTGGTGCAGCAGCTCGTCTCTGCGCTGCTCCAGGGTCAGCTCAGCCTCTCCCACCTGCTGGCTCTTCACCAGGCTCCCGCTCAAGGCTACGGCTTCCACCATGGCGGTGACACAGCTGGACTCAGCCTGGCTCACGAACTGAACGATGAGCAGGAAAAAACAAAAACGAAAAAAACAAACAAAAACAATCACAGTAATGTCACATGAAACCAACAACAACCGCAACAAACAGAGCGCAGTGGTCTGATACTCCCGATGCAGGTGAATGCAAACGGGGCTGACGCTGATGCTCTCACCGCGGGGTCTCTCGGCGGCCGCCCGGCGTCCGTGGGGCCGCTGCTAAAGTCGCACCTCCGGCTCCGTGTCACCGGTTCTTCGGGTAATTTGCTCTTTTCTTCGCTCCTACACGAACTCGGCTGTGTTTCGACACGGGGTTCAATCTCACCCCACATATTTAGCGGCGCTTCGCAGCCAACTAGCGTGTTTCCAGTCGTTTCACTGTAACGTTAAGCTAGCTAACGTTTATGTCCGTTAACGAGTGTTTTAACGTAACGGCACTGAATATGGTGTCATGCACACTGGCAGACTTTATCAGTTTATAGAAAAATTACTGCATGAAAATGTACTAAATTACAGCCAAACATACATGACATTAAAGTTATATTTCACTTCTTTAGCAAAATATCTAGCCGCCATATTGGTCCGTCATTATTATTGACCCCCTCCTTCCCTTGAATGAAGGTTCCGCCCGGTTGACGAAGCATGATTTTGTCGCCCTCTGGTGGTTCACAATGGTACACCGGTCAGCCACAACATTATGACCACATGCCTAATATTGTGTTGGTCCTCTTTTTGCTGCCAAAACAGTCCTGACCTGTCAAGGCATAGACTTATTTTGGTATCTGGACCGAGACGTTAGCAGCAGATCCTTTTAAGTCCTGGATCAGACTTGTCTGTCCAGCACATCCCACAGATGCTGGATTGGACTGAGATCTGGGGAATTTGGAGCCAAGTCAGCAACTTGAACTGGTTGTTTTTCCTCAAACCTCCTGAACCACTATTGCAATGATAGGGAGCATTATCCTGCTGAAAGAGGCGACTGCCATTAGGGAAGACTCTTTCCATGAAGAGGTGAACTTGGTGTGAACAATATTTAGGGAGGTGGGACGTGTCAAAATAACATCCACGTTAATGGCAGGACCTAAGGTTTCCCAGCAGAACATTGCCCAAAGCATCACGCTGCCGCTGCCAGCTTCCTAAAGTGCACCCTGGTGCCACGCCTTAACTCCGTTGCTCTGTGGTCCATTTTTGAGGTTCACGTTGCCATTGTAGAGGTCAGCAGTTTCTAACACCTTTCTATCGGAACCAGCATGAACTTTTTTCAGCAGTTTGAGCTTGAGAAGCAGTTCTTTTGGATTGGACCACACCGGCCAGCCCTCACTCCCCATGACCACCAATGAGCCCACGACCCTGTTGCCAGGTCACTGGTTTTCTTTCCTTGGACAGGAAGGAGTAACCAAAGCCTACAGTTTTTGTAGGCTTTGGTTATTCCAGTTGTTGAATTGTTGTTCCAGTTATGCCAGCGAAGTGACATGATATATTAAAAAGAAAGAGAAAATATATTAACAAAGAAAACAGGCGCATTATAGGAATATAATATTTTGTATATATAAAGCACAAAACTGCAGAGCTGCCTACATTCATATGTCTGTTACATATGTTACAAATCAGGCAAGGCAACCTATTGCCTTTTATTGTGTTGTTATGTTGTTTTATTATTTGTGGTTATTGATCCAGAAAGGTGCTACAGTATGAATAAACTTATTATAGATTGACATACTGTGAGGAGGTCAAGTATTTTAAAGTATAACACAGATTGACCATGGCAGCCTGACATTTATTTGCCACCTGGATGTAGAAGTGTTGGCGGGTTTAAAGCATCCAAATCTTGATAAATTCCTTTTTTTCTCAAGTGGCCCACAGATGTCATGACAGTAGCAAACTCTACTGTGGACTTACAGTCAAGGCAGGGGCCGAGGGGGAGTGAGGAGTGTGGGACCCCCCCCCCCCTCCCCCCTCCAGGAATGAGCTGGACGCAGCCCTCCGTGCCGGCGGTGCTGGTGTCAACAGAGGGAGTGTTTCACGATGCCTCGCTCCTCGCCGAGGTTCACAATGACACCGGAGGTAAAGCCAAATCCCGGTCAAAGCGGCCGCGGGTATTGTTCCGAAAGTTTCCAGCCGCCGAGGCCAACAGCGGGACTTGCGTTTTGAAAGTCCGAGCAGGACATTAAACGTTTCCTCTCGGCGAGCGTCGCACGAACCCGTTGCCTCGTTGCTCCTTTGGCTGGATTCGTCTGACATGGACGGTGAAATGTGCACGGCACAGGAGAAACTATAGCGTCGAGGTGAGTATGTGCAGCAGAGCCTCCAGCTGACCGGGGCCTGTTGTTTGACAGCTGCCTGCTTTATGTTACTGGTTCCCAAACACTTGAATCACTCACAATGAATTCAGTCGGTCACCATTTCACAGGAGAAACGCTTTTTCAGTCACTGTCCGGCTATAGCAACAGGTATTTTTCATTTTTGAATTGAATTTCCCCCCATTATTATTATTATTATTATTATTATTATTATTATTATTTTACTTTGTCTTAAACAATGGTTCTCAAACTCTAGTCCTAAACTTTGGCTATAGCTTTATTCAGATTTGTAACATCACTTTCTTTTTTTTTTTTTTTTTCAAGTGCAGTTAAGACCAAACACAGCCGGACTGGTTATATCTTCAACAGCCCAACTGAGCAGTGTTGGTTGTAGTAACACAGCTGTCTTACTTCACAATAAACACAATTATACAGAGAGAAGTTTTATTTTGAAATGTTTTCCAATGACTTTTTAAATCTCTGTTAAAACTTCTCACCTGTTTCCATAGAGACATGGATGACGAATCAAAACTGGCCATTGTATGTGACCTGTGTGTTTGTGACACACAGGTGATGACATCCGTCCTATTTTTACTCTTACTTGGTTTTTAGTGCAAGTGGATCCAGTGAGATGGAAATCCCTGGGAGCTCCTTTAACAGCAGATGAATCCAGGTAATTATGAATTTTAACTCGCCTAAATCATGCAAATCTTCTCCACCCTCCTCCGATCTCCTAGGAGACGCATTACATGCGTGAGGTCGTTGCTTTCTTGTAAGCATTTGTGTTTCTGGCAAAGCTGCTGAACGCCATGTCAAGTTTTCCTTTTTCAGTTGACACGGTGACAACCATTTGAATAGCCAGCTCTCAATACATTGTTTACATTCCAACACAAACACGCCGGGATATTTTGGAGCTAAATTAAGCCAATGTTGTCCCTCCAGCAGTCGTCCTGTGTAATGTCCCATACAGGAGATGTAGCTGAAAGCATGACTTGCGGGTCCCTGCGAAGAGTCCTTGTTTAAGTTCTTGTGGTCATCTGCTATCACATCAGACTTGGCTGTGCTGTCGACATGTTTATATTACTGCGACCTGAGATAAGTCGCAGACCTGCAGTGGCTTTGCTTTGACCAAAAATGACAGAAGCTTTGTAATGATACTTATGCCTAAAGTGTGAGAGTGTTTCTAATTTGGATCATTAGCCACACCATGTCAGAGGCAAACAAAGTGTCAACCTAACCCTGAGGGAACACTGGGCTCAGGTCAAGACACACTATCCCATTTTAAGGGTAGACATTAACCTCAGGTGAGAAAACTGTAAAAGTTACTGTACCGCAAGGACGATTCTGCGCAAGCTGATATTTTTGTGTCTAGCTATGGACAGTTAGCAGAGGCCAAGAGGTGGGTGCTGAATACCGACCCGAAACAGTGATTGTCCCATCATGAGCTTCGATTACATCCTATTGGAAGATTTCAGGTCATTTCATAAGATCTGGTGTTTACATGCACTGACACATTTAACTGGAACAGCTGCGTGACGTCTCAGTATACTTTTACGTCCATCCATCCATTATCCCACTATACTGCTTATCGGGGGGCGAAGGGGGGAGCGAATCAAAGCTGAGCAAGGGCGGGGTACACCCTGGATGGGTCGCCAGTCTATCGCAGCAGTGATTTCATCAACAAGAGAAAACCATATGCATGCAGCAAATGCACAGTAATAAAGAAATACATGCTTAAAATGTAAAAAAAAAAAAAAAACAGAAACAAAAAAAACACTTGGATGAATAACTGCAGCCAGTGGAGGCATTTCAGAGTTAATGTTAAATGTGTTTAAAGCAGAAGCCTTGTTAAGTCAGTCTGCCATAACTATAAATGAGTGTGAGTGATTCTTACAGTCTCTGTTGTTCGAAGCTGCTTTATACTCCATCAAAAGTTTCTTCTTCAGCACCATTGCTGCTGTGATACATTTTACAGTGAGATGTGAGGATGTATGATGCGAAACGAAATCTTGTGTTGGTGTGTTTGTTTGCGTGTGACTCCTTATTTAAAAATTTGCTGGAGGTAAGAAATAGCTTTTGTTTTAAGATACTGAAGTGTCAAACAGACCTCTCATGTTCTTTGGCACGCTCCGCTCCCTCCTCTGCCTTCTTCTTCCTCACAGCTCAGTTGTCCATTTGTTTTAGTCCTGAAAGTAACTAGGGTGATGACACATAGGTTCCATCCTCAAGTGCTTCAGTTTTTAGTCAGGTCATACACTCATGCCTAGTTAGCCAAGTCATAATGAAAAACAGTACCTCAGTGACAAAATCAAATTATATTAAAAGCACTTTAAATTATGGTTACAATGTGTACATGCAGCTGTTAAAATCTTGTGTCTGTCCAGTCTTGGATTGTTCTGCGGAGAACTTTGTTATGCACAATGCAAAAAGTAGAGCGCAAAGTTAGAAGCCAGGAAGATGAAATGAAAATGAAGGTGGTGGTGGTCTGACTCTACAACAGGCTTCTGGTAGAGTCGACAAGCTGGTGGACAACAGGACAAGAAGCTGGACAGCACACTCAGGCTGTGACACACACACACACAAACACACACACACACACACACAGACAAAGAAGACATACAGGGATGGGAAAACATTAGGAATCAAGTAGAAACACTACTGAACTACATGAATCTGGGGTTGTAGACAAACAAAAAGCGATGAAGCGCTAAATAGAGCCGTGTGCTACTTTTTGGGTTTGAAAAACTGTGCATATATGATGATACAGGATGGGAGCCATGTGAAGGTAGGCAGAGTGATGCTACTGTGTAATATTCACTTAACAAATCTCTCATTGTTATTGTTCTAATTAATTATTCATGAGCAAGTGAACTACAGAGTTACTCTCTACATTTGGCTTACACTATATATTCAGAAACAAGTTCTCTTACTGTGTTAGTTATTTTAAATATCAGCTAGTTGAAAACAAACTGACTAACTCATGAGCCAGGCAATAAGAGCAAAGAGCAGCAGCAGCACAAAAGGATCAGGGCCAGCAGACTTTAGTGAACCTGGGGGAGAAGTCCAGACCTCAGATTGGTTGCCATGTCAACAGACATTACCCTAAACTTGTTTGGGACGGCTTCAGGATGGCAAAATTAGATTTATAGCATGTCGCAGTGCTCGCAGCCATAAACTGAAGGGCAATGTTTCCCTAAAATGCCAAAAAAGGCCAAAACTGTTGTTGTGATGGAAATGTTTTGTCCAGGCTTGTATTACCATATTTCAGTTGTATCAGTGCCAGTACTGTAACTCTTGGTACTCCTCCTATTGCTGCTTGTCTCTTAACCTTGAACTATTTCAGTAAACCTGTGTAATGGTTGTCCAATCATCCACAGATGTGATGTGGGAGTAGTTTCAGGTTTGCAGGTTGACCTTACATGAACAGATATAAGGTGCGTAACACAAATGAGAAAAATGATCAGTGTTTTTTTTGCAAAAACAGTGGATATCTGATTTGTTCCCATAAATAACAGACTTGGCTTGTTTAGCGACTAACTGTTTTGACTTTCAAACTGTTGGAGACTTGAACACCAACATGAAATGCATTTAGTTGTCTGATATAGTATTCTGTTTAATACGCTGTTTTAGCAGCACTGTGAGTTTAGTGCATCGTTGTTTTGGTGTTGACTAACAGTGAAAGAGTGCACAGGACAGTTGTGTGCACAAGCAGTTGTTCAAATGTCAGGTAATGCTCAATTTGACACCAACTATGATCTTCCTAGAGAAACACTAAACACTCAGCTGGGTAAACAGGGCTCCGTTAAATGGTGAACATTGTTTCAACTATCATATACTATATTGTTCTTAATATCTTAACTGTTAGAATCATATTAACCTTTTTTTTGTCATAGATGTAAACAAATCAAACCATGTTAGAGATGTTAGATTATATCTATTATCTAATTATGTTTTTTGATTATAATGGAAAATTAGTGTACTAATCACATAGCATTTATGTGTAAATACGCTACAAGAGAGTGGTCAGTCTCCAACTCATGCATTGTAAGTGACAGTGGGATGTGAAGATGCATGAGTCTGACCAGTACCACTACCAGTGAGACTCTAGACCTGAGAAACCTTTAAGGCCAATGTCAATATATTGGCTGATGATGAATCTTCTTACACACGTAACATAAACAAACATTTTTGATAAGGATCGCTTGAATTGAATTAGTGAAGAATTGTAACCATGGTATGGTTCACAGTGTAATTATAAACATGTTGGTTCTCTCTGGTGGACAAACTAATCATAAATAATCTCAAACATATCTGGTATTCTGGCATTCGTAACATCAGCGTGGACAGGTTTCCGTCTAGCTCTATGTAGGTGTTTGAAGTGCAGTTGTATCTTGGGCTTAACCTCATTTATATGGCACAAAATATTAAAGGTATTGCTGATGTGGAAGGGAGGAATTGTCTGTTAATTAATGAATTGGTTTCAATCAGCATTGAAGTTGAATTTAAACATTGCTGGTAAAATGTAATGCGTTATTGTCCGATATACGTTACCTAGTCATTTTTTGGGCACACATTTTGGTACATTACAATGTTTTTATGTGTAATTTTAGCAAATAAATTGCTGGAAAATCTCCAGTACCATTGTTCCAGACCTCCAATGTCCTTCCATCTATTTTCTGTTGCTTATTCAGCCCCACTTAGTTTGAATGATTAGTTAGAATATAGATAAGAATATAGAATATTAATGAGAATTATTATTATATACAGCTGGGTATTACTTGCAAAATTGTGACACAGAGGTCAATAACTGAATGAATTTTGTAAATAATTCCAGGCCTTTTCATCCCGGGTCTTTCATCCTGACCATTAAACAGGTTTTAAACAGCTTTTTTTGGTATTACACAATCCTCATTAACATATTGTTTGAACTTGGGGTCTCTAAGACTTGTGTGTGTGTGTGTGTGTGTGTGTGTGTGTGTGTGTGTGTGTGTGTTAAGCAGTTAGGGATTAAAGTTCTCCTCTGAGTAGCGGATGGTTGATTATATGATGTCTTTTTTGTTTAGTTTTGTTTGTTTGTTTGTTTGTCTGTCTACCTGTCTGTCTGTTTGTTTACGCAGCAGCCCACTGTCATCCCAGCAGCTCTCTCTGTTTATGATGAGTTGCCAATGACCCTTTGTTGACATTAGGGACACCAGGGCGTCCGTTACCTCTGTTCGCTCCAGGCTCATATAACTAGGAATGAGTCATTTAGACAAAGAGAGAGACTGAGGTGGAGGGAAAGACAGGAGGGACATGTGGGGAGGAATAGAGGGGGGAGAGAGAGAGATAGAGACAGAGACAGAGAGAGAGAAAGATAAAGAGAGAGATATTTTATTACAAGCGGAACTAAATGGGGGGTGGGGGTAATATACTCTATAGCTATGAGGTAACACTAGCAGTTTTTATGGGTGTCTGTGTTACATTTGGGCTTGAGACTTGTGTGTTCATGTCTTTCTTTATTTTAAAGGTCTGTCTGCGAGCTACACTCTGATACCCTGGTAACCATGGAGACCAAGTTTGGGCAGAGACTAAATGCAGATGCCTCCGTCCCCAGCCCTCACAGTGAAGCTGTGGCCAATGAACTGCAAGAGTTGTCCCTGCAGCCTGCCCCCAAACCGCTGCCAATCACAGAGAGGACAAGTGGTAAGTTTTTTTGTTCTTCTTTTTTTCTTTCCCCAAGAGCCAAGTAAATCAGTTTGGTTGGTCAGAGGATACGAAGATGGAGCATGGTCCCGTTCGTTTGAATTCTTCAAAGCATGACTGAGGGGTCCTTTCTCTCTAGTTTAAGAGACTCAGAGAAGATAAGTGTGAAGCAGATGTTTCTAGAGGGAGACAGGCTGTTTGGGTGTAAAGACCGTAGAGCTGCTGAGAGAGTTTACATTTCGGACATACTAGGTCCCCCATCGCATTACCTCATTGTAAACAGCAAGAGCGGCCTTCTGCATACACCCAGTCCCCTCAGACACCATGTTTCAGTGAAGTGCTCTTCTTAAAATGATGGTGAGAAACAAAATGGACCTAAACTTGACTAAACAGTGCAGAGGGATACATTATACCTTTTACTCAACCACAGTTATTTGACAGCTTAAGTAACTAGTTAATGTGCAGGTCATTTTTATTTGATGTTATGTTACATTTAACTTCTTAACTACATAAACAGGTAGAGTTGACTAAATTGGTTGATTATTCTATAAGATGATGAACAGACAATAATCATCTAAGACATTTTCCATGCAAAAACACAAGCAAACACCAAAGATTTAATTGTACCAGCTCCTTAAATGTGAGGATTTTCTGCCTTTGCTTTGAATTATTTAAACAATTGAAACTTATTTTTAATTCCGAAATTTGGACTATTACTTGGGCTCTGGGTGGTTGTCCATTAATTATTTTAGAGAATAATCAGATTAACTCATATTGAAAATGATCCAGTTGCAAACCTGTTGTGCCCCACATCTGTGGCCAGAGGCTATATGGTCATCGACCTGTTGTATTCTGGGAGTGACTATGTGATAAAATAAAAACACAGGCAATTGCTCAACCCTAGTGTGCATTTACACATTGCACTTGCACATGTGTTTCCTGGCGCACAGATAGACGTTACACGCTAGCGTCAGTCTCAGCCACACCTCCAGAGGCAGTGTCCAGCCTGAATGACTTGCTCCAACCTGCTCCGTGCTACTTTTTAGTCAGAAAAGGTAAGACAGAGCCAACGGCAGCCGACAGGTGGCGCCACACATTGGATAAACAAAATAATAATAATATGGATAACTTTGGCTTGTCATTGCTGATAATATCAGGTTGATTTGTCTGACTCTTTGCAACTGCAGAAAAAAAACTAGATATTATCAGTTGCATATTGTAATGTCCTGTATTGCCCTTTGCTGGTGTCTTTTTTTGAAGTATATTAATGCAGTAATTGCAGAGAATATCGGGTAGTTTATGTGCAGTAAAGATACAAGGAACAGGATTGCAAGCCTTTGCATTTCTTTCAAAGCTGCATGTCTCCACCTTCTGACCAATACAGTTACTACAACCAGTATTTTTTTTTTTGTAAGACAGAAATGGATGTGAATCCACGGTGTCTGGTTTAACAGCTCATGAACAGAACCATCTGATAGACTTGAAGTTCACTTATAGTCCCCTTCAAAACCCATTAATCAGCCTCGAATAGCTCTTCTGTATGAGGCTGTGTGTATGTGTGTGTGAGTGTGTGTGTGTGTGTGTGAGAGTGTGCAACCCTAGACCCAGTGCACAGATGAGTTCTGGATATAGCGATGCGGCCAGCTGGTCCTTCTATTTAAACCAGTGGGCGTGATTACAGAGGTTAGGAGGAAAGAGAGATATAATGTCATAGGAGGGGTTGATTGGGGAAGGGGGGAGGGCTGTGGGGTAGCGGGAGTGAAGAAAAATCAGGTGAGGCTTAGGTTTTTTTCTTCTTTCATGTCATGACTTGGCCCAAGACCAGGCCCACACGTGCAAATGTCCTGAGGCCTGAGGCAATTTCATGGTAACAAAACATCCGACACTTAAATCTGACATCTAATGCATGTTATACAGCTGCCAAAATGTGGTCCCATTATTTATGACAGTCTGCGAGAAAGGTGAGGAGGACCAACCTATTGTGGCTTTTTCATACAGACTCCAGTTTGACTGACATGTTGATCAATAGTTAATAACCACAGTTTTAGTTTGGGGTGAATTACTATTTAGAGGACTGCTTTAGAGGAAAATAACAGAAAGAAGAGAACGACTGATATGTCTGTGTGTCAGTGGATATATTTGAGTCAACAGAGTTTAGAAAAAGATTATTGCTCTTTGAACTCCATATATTGTATGACTGCCATGGTCCCGATGGCAATTAGAAATGCTGATGTTCTTGCAGTTATGAAGATTAGTTTCTTAGACAGAGAACAGATATGTGTCGTGCAGAAATAAGCAGAACAGAAATACCCTTTTGGAACAGTGTATTACAATAACATGCATGACACCTCCACCAGGGGGTGGAGGAGTTAGGGTTGGAGATAATTTGACACTTGTTTACAGCTCTGTCTTGTTTTAGGAAGCGCATAGGAGTGAAATTCGAGATGTGAGAGATATGTGGCAATAAATAACGGGGGAAAATGTTGAAACACAATTTATAATCATAGTTTAATTATTAGATAATATGATATACTTATACTAGATATATTTTTAACTATTTTGTTTAGGTGACATTTTATAGCAACTGTCCATGACCCGTGTTCCTATGAAAACCTTCAAAAAGCCTTAATTAATTTCCAAAACAGCTTCTTTACTACAACCAACAATTGTCTCCGAGGCCTTAACAAATAAACTGTATCCAGCGCCCAATTAGCCTAATGTCTTGAGCCCTCTGTGTACTGTAGCCTTAGAGCCATGCTTTCATTTCCTGTATTATTGAGCAGAGGGGTCATTGAGGCTTTCTCTGAAGTATTGAGTCAGGTTTTTAATGAACACACACAGTGACGCATTCGTTTTCAGCAGCTGCAACGACCCCTTTTGACCTCTAGTCTCATCCTTTTCTCCCAGTGACATAACAGTGAATTCTTTTAATAAATCCATGTAATTCCTCTGCACAACCAGACACGCTGAAGGTTAATGAGGGTGAACACAAAGGTCAAGCTCTATCATGGCAGAAAACACTTGTACTGTTTTTGTGGGCTCAGCTTTGTCCAGGGTTCATTGGCCAAAAGGAGTCTGGTTGCTGCAGTTTCTTGATATCGAGGGACTTGTTGGCATCTTAAACAGGATTTTTTGTAAGTCCTGCCACTGGCAGTGCTGTAGAAAGAGCAGGTCAGTTGGATGGTCCATCGCTTTGGTTCAAACTGAAATATCTCAACAGCTGCAGCAACAATTTACATGATGTTTTATACACACAGTCATGGTCCACAGAGGATGAATCCTAATGAATTTTGTGATCCCCTCGACTTTTGGGAATTAGAAATAAATGTTTTTTATTTCTAATTTTATTTAATTTCTAATTAATTTCTAAAATTATAGATATAAACAAATAAACACAATGATTAATGGCAAATACATTCACCTTGTTCTCATTTTCAGTATAAAAGCCGTGCAATAATAATAATAATAAAAAAAAAAAATAAAGACCAACCAACATTTCTTCAGGTTGTAGAACAGTAGGTTCACCTGCTACTTCTGTTCTCACACACCAGACCTTTAACATTTCTTTAACATTTAACATTTCTTTATGATTTAAAAAGCTAAAAATACATCCACATAAAGTTTGTTGTGCTTGAATACAACATGCAATTTCTTAGTATTGGTTATTTACCTCGCAAATCAATTTCAGATCGATATTGAGTCCCTATTGAGCTTGATACTCCTATATGCCGAACGATTTAGTTGGATCGTAGGGGTATAAATCCATACATCGATGTAGTTGATGAATTGTTACACCCCTAATTACCACACAGTTTGTTGCAAACATGAATGGTCTTGTTTGGACACCTGTGCTGCAGTGCCACCATTTTACAGAAACAGAAAGAGCTTCATGATGTCCGGACCCTTCTAGGCTGAAGGAATGGGAGAAACTCTGTACATGTTCAAATTCAGTTGTCAATCCTTAGTCTTCATTAGTCCGTCTAATTGAGTGGTGATTTCCACTAAGCTTGCTCTAATAAAGGGCACAATGTGCCACTCCAAAGGAAACCTCACATGTCCAGTAACTACAATAAGTGTGCTGAAATGTTAAAAAACGTACACATTTTTTCCTAAAATTTTCAAGAACAGAACCATGTAATTATGTACTAATTACAGGGAAAATAGAAAGTGTTCAATTGTGGCAGTCGATTCTTTCCAATGAACACCTTTCATAGTGTTTTAGTTAGTCCACAGCTGTTCAGCGGAACATACAATAGTGTCAAACATGAATGTTTCCAGTAAGTCATGAATAATGTATGACTATTCATTCCTCATTTAATTTCCCTCCCTGCCAAATTCTTATGAGGACACATTTTACAAAATTATTAGAAAAATTACAAACCTGTAAAATAAATTGTAAGTGGAAAATGATGATTTGAGTGGCACCAGCAAAAAATGAAAGAAATACTGGAAAGCTTGGAAGTTCATTTTTGACAATGGGAACAATAATCCTAAACAGGGCTGCACAATTAATCAAATTATAATCAAAATCACAATATGGCCAAGTGCAGCCTCCAAAGACTGCAAATCATATTCTCCAGACTTAAGGGAACATGTTTGGTACAGGCCCCAACAGAAATGACATTATCATCAACGTTTTTTTCAGTGAAAATAAAATGCAAAACCATCATTCAACTGAAATCCTGACACAAATCGAAATCACAATACCTGCCGTAATAATTGCAACATGATTTATTTTGCATATCGTATTATTAAAAAAAACAACAATCAACATCACACTCAAAACTATGAAATCAGTGTCCACTTCTTGGCTTTTTCTGAAGCTTTTAACCATATTCCATATTCAAAGTGCAGCATTGACCTTAACTGATCCAGAGCTATACAAGCACAACTCTCTCTGAGATCTGTTTCTGTTTATTAATAAACAGTGATTAACATCTGCCTCCACCGATACAACAAGACAGAGCTCTGTGGGTGGGAGGGATAAAGAGAGAGATGGAGATTTACAGTCCACTCGGAGCCCTTAGCAATTTGTTGGCTTTTATCTGAACGTTTATGACTGATATGAGGACACACTGTACAGACCGACTCAGATTTACACAAACACAAATGTGCAGACATGTTTTTAGATACTGTTTCACTCTCACGTTGCATAAATTATTATATATGAGTTACACACACACACACACACACACACACACACACACAGTTATCGCACCGAGATACACACTTTGTGAGAATACACAATTGCACACACCTACACACACAAACACATGCAGCAAAGCAGGATTATCCCTGCCAGCGTTTTGGTTGGGGTCTTATCGGAAGTAATGTCGGATCAGAGTCCTGATTCATTTCCCCCTCTCTTCTCAGACTGAGGAGTTCTTTGCCTGGGGAAACCACATCTTGCATATTAACAGGCTCAGTAACAAGAACGCTCACACAGGCACATCATCCTCCATATCCAACACAATTCTGCAGATTCTTATTGGTGTGAATCAGCAAGTCACTGATAACTGAAATTTACATTCACATTTACCAATGCAGACACTGTGCAGTGTTTATAAAGCACCGTCGTCCCCACAAAATGCTTTTTTTTCATCAACATAATTTGAACATGACAAGCACCATGATGCTAACTGACAGATGAGAAGGGAGCGCTCCGTTTTTTTTTTTTTCCCCCTTGAAAGAGTCGTGTCTCCCCTTTTAATGTCATATCATATTATCTGTTGTCAGCTGGGACACAGACTTAATAATGGAGATGAATGAAACTGTCAATGGACGGGAGCAGGTGTTTTATCCTGACATGCAGGCAGGGAGAGGAGAAGACAGTCAAGCTGAGAGAGAGAGAGATAAAGGCAGTTTAAAGGCAGGTATGTCACTGACCAGCAGAACGAAGACACACTCTGCTGCTGCTGCTGCTTCTTCTTCTTCTACTTCTACTTCTTCTTCTACTACTTCTACTACTTGCATGTATGCGTGTGATTCAAATTAAATTTAAGGATTATTGTTGTTTTGCTTACATGCCTTAAAAACCTTCCTGAAAGGCTTTAGTCTGATTGACTTTCCATTTAAAGCTGTGGCTTCTCGACTGCTTATCGCTGGAAGAATCAGCTGTTCCTCGTTGTCCAACATGACCACTGCCTGCGTTCAGTTCATTCTAACAAGCTATTCATGCACGAGTAGCTGCTGCCTATGAAATGCTCACATCTATCTCCGTGCACCCATAAAGCGGTATCCCTTTGGTTTAATTTCTTGCTGCTGGTTCAGGTTGCCTCTGTGTTCAGTTTGAGGTCAGGTGTCAGGTTTCAGACGATCTTCCAGAGTTGTAACAGCAGTGATCTCCTCTGTGACGCTAAACAAACTTTAATCCCTTAAACCTTCAGACATGGTCTGGAGGAGGTAAGTGAAAAAAAAAAAAAAACAAAAACAAAAAAACAAAGGTTAGACAGGTGGGCAGTAAGACAGCCAAACAAAAATAAGAGGAGTAAGCAGACAGATAAGATGACAGGTATGCAGAGTGGCAGCAGGTGTTTGGCTCTTTGTGTGTGTAGTGATTTTAGGCCTAAAGGCACAACGGCAGAAAGCTGCTCACACAGGTGCATATCAACGACACCACACTGAGCTCAGATCAGCAGTGCTAAGTGAGAGGAATTTGGTGAGTAGGAATGGGCCTCTGTGTGTGTGTGTGTGAGGTGTGTGCGCGCCTGTTTGTGTCTGTCAACGGCTGAATGACTGAGAAGAGCAACAGCTGTGACGAACTGCTTGATCACGGATTCACAGACATTTGACACACACATGAGCGCACACACACACACACACACACACACACACACACTTGCGTCTCAGTCAGTCCTGTAGCTGCAGCAAATTCAGCAGAAGCTCTTTTAAAGCTTTGCAGCGGCTCCGATAGCTTTGTATTCATACAGTCACCGATCGTGTTTTTTTTAGTCTAATGAAGGAGTTTTTCAAAAGAAGTGGGCGGTAGCGCCTGTTTTGTTGAAAAGGAGAAGTCTCTTTTGAGGCACTATGATTTAAGAAACTTTGCAGAAACCTTGCTTTGAAGAATATTCTTTCATTTCCCTCGTAACAACTGTAGCCAACAAGTCATCTGCTGCCAGAGAGGATTATCTTGCTCTGTTTTGTGGATGTACAGGCTTGTGACAGCTGTGGCCGACCACAGGCTTCCTGTTCTCGCTGTTAGTATTTTTGCGGATGTCTCATTCAGAACAATCGTTTGATCGTATTCGCCATGCTGGAACACCTGTCCTGTGTGCGCATTGACCCTGCCCCTTTCAGGCCTCAGCCAATCAGCAGCAACATGGAGGAGAGAGCCATACGGTTTGAGCTGGAGCGCCAGGCCTGTCAGAGTCTCAGACAAGGTGGGATACCCGTACATGTACAGCCATGTGATTATATAGTCACACTTGCCAACATTTGAAGCATAAATGCAGTTATTTGCCCAAATGCACACTCAGCTAATATTTGTAGGGTTATGTCCGTTTAAAAAAACTCAAACTGCAGGGACTGTTTTTAGTGTAAAGGCCGACTGGCCTGAGGTGTTAAGTGGATCAAATTCTCCACAAGTGGCTGGGCTACAGTTGGAGCTCAGCCAGTCCGAGGACAGCACACTTTGCCCTGAGAGCTTGAACTCAGCAACCTGCTGACTGTAACGGCATGGGCCTCGCACCAGAGCAGTTGGACAAGGAGTGTTTTCACATTTAGAAGAGGTCAAACTCTAAGTGACTTCCAGAGAAGCCTGAAGTGTAATGACACGGAATCAGCCAACGACTAAAACTAAGACTTCAAGAGTCAGTTTCAATTAACATGATTTAAAAACTTATTATCGCTGAAATTTTTCCATAGCCTCTGGTTTTGTTTAGGTAGGTGTAAGTTGCAGTAAATTGAAACAGGTACTTGTTAAACACAATTTACCTTTTTACATGTATATGCATCGTGCTTTTCTGTGTCCTTTCACCTTTATTTTTAAAGCATGGTTCCATAGTGGCATCAGGACAGTTAGGCCTTGAACAAACCTGAACATTATCAGAAACTAACTTGACAAACCACAGAAAAAGATCACAGACCAAAGTGTAGCTGTTGTAGTCTATCAGGAAGGAACGTGAGCAAGTAAGGCAGTTCAGGGATGACTCATTGTGCCGACACAAACCCGCAATTCCTGTGAAAATGGAAACTTGCATGTTTTTTTAACAAAACAGACATAGACAACATCCAACAGATTTTTATGGTTTATATGCATTGACATTTGAGCCAAGAAGGCTGAAAGTGGAGAAAGAAAAATCTTAAGGGTATAGAGGTTCAGGATGGTTGAATGTTAAGGCCTCCAGAGATAAACGAAGGTGAGTAAAATAAAAGTTTAGGTGAAGTAGTTTATTTTACTGGTGCCGCTCACACAGCACGCAAGAAACATCATTGGTCGGCAAGCATATTGTGAAAGAGCCCCGACTGGCAGGATTCGGATTTGAATTTAATGTTTAAGATTCTTTACATATCACACTGTATAATTTCATCTGCTGACTGTCAACACCAACTGACACAGACTGGAACAGACCTGGCCCCTCTTGGTCCTTTCAGTCGTCACAGTTAAATCATATTCAGCTAATGTGCGTCCGCAGTCCTTCAGAGGGAAACTAAATTGGATGAATTAGCATAGTGACAGAATTTTAACATTGATGAGCTGGGATGCATCTGCTAGGCATCTATGATGAGTCTCATCCCTTCTGTCTTCTTCCTGGGTGATCATGCCCTTTTTAATTTACAGTAATGGTCCTTTTAATTCATCTGGCTGTCCAGTGGGATAAGGTTCCAAATGGTTACAACATGGACACAAATAGAAAACTGAGTAGGAGTGAAGGGGCGGCGGGGGGAGAGACAAGGACCACACGTTGGGGGCAGAAACAGACAAGTGCAAAGTACAGGTAGTTCTTTACAGTATAAAAAAAATAACTGAGAACAGAAACACTGGCAAAAATTACAATACAGAAATAGGCAAGTAAGGAATAATGATAGCGAAGTAACAGTTTATATGTTTAGCACCTAATAATGATTATTACAATGAGATCACAGAAACATAAAACTAACAGATACAATAAACGTACACGGGTCTGAAGAGCTTAAACAAATCCCTGTTAATAGAAATGTGTTCAAAATCAATTTGAAGCAGTCTTTTGAAAGCTGACACTGACAGTACGTTTTCACTCCTTGTGTCTCTTCCACAAGAGGAGGTATGGGTAAATAAACAAGAAAGACATCAGCCATTGAGACGTGTATACAAGAGGAGGAAAGAAATATATTGCTTTGAAATAGAAAGCTGACAGAATAATATCGACTCTAGTGCGACACGTGGGTGATAGCAGTTAGTCAGAGTTGTCAAGCCCATATTTACTACAGCTCTCTCCTGGTTTTCAACATACACTGTCTGACCTATGCATTTTGTCCAGCTGTAAAATAATGGAGGAAAATAAACAAACACACACTTGGCAAACACTGGCCTCAGATAAAATAGTCTACTGCTACACATTTCACTCAAAACACGCTTAACTCTGTAAATTCTACGGCAGGCTAAATGCAGACAGCCATGGGCACGGTTGACTCTTTGCTAAAGCTGCAAACACAGTTTACAGTTATAACAGGGTTGGACTTACCACTTTAAATTCTTACATGATTTCAAACAGAAGTACAGAAAAGCAGCTAACTAACGTGACTTTTCAGCTGACGTTGTTAAAACAAAAAATCCATAATGCGGACTACAGGCACTTGATGGCTACATGGCTAAGGCTAATATGTCCCAGGCAATAAACAGGCGGGTAAAAGAGATATAAATAAAGATTGGACAGCATTGGACATTTTCATTCAAACAAAACTATGTTTAGCCATTTAGCTTGCATACTTGGCCAAGTGACCAGTGGATAAAATTATAGTTTTATTGTTTGTATTTTTGTGCAGTAATCTCACTTTCATTATCATCGTTATTTTTGGTAGAACGCTGTCTCAAATAATAATAATAGAATATAACCCTTAACCCCTCACAACTCGACTCCAATGATCGTTACAATTAGGCATTAGGCGGCTATTGAGTGAAGGTACACTTGCTGTTCTGTAGTTGCATTAGAGCAATGAGCTGACTTTCCCAGAATAGATTCTGTATCAGCACATTGCATCACTTGCCTGTCATCTCTTGACACAAATCATCTGCCTTGAAAACAAGTGTTTTATTTATATATTTATTTTGTTTTGTGTTACTGTGTGTGTGTGTGTGTGTGTGTGTGTGTGTGTGTGTGTGTGTGTGTGTGTGTGTTTGAGTGCATAGTGAGTGTGGGCATGTTTCACAATTGTGTATGTATTACTCAACGCAGCCATAAGTGACGGTATTAAAACGTGTGTGTGTTTGTGCACGTTTAATGTGCACTCCTGTGTATGTTTGTGTGTGCTTTTCAAATATTATGCATGCTTGTAATGAGTATCTGTGTTCATGTTTGTTTTGTTAGTCTGCCCATGTTTGCCTGCAGGAGCCAGTTAAATCTTTCCTGCTGCCAAGGGGAGAAACTGCACCATCCTGCATCTGCCACATCCTCATCGCAGAAATCAAAGGAATACGAATGTTTTTATCTCAGGCTACTGTAGGACACACTCAGGGACTGTCTGCGGATTCTGCCTGTAACAGGCCACAGCGACAGAGCCTGTTCTCATTATTGTCAACTTAGTGGGCAGAAAATGGAGGCAATGCTCAAACACTCGAACACACAATTGTTCTCTATTGCATTGAAACATTAATAAAAAATCAAGAATTGAGAGTTTATATGTGCGCTTGAGAAGCATGAAAAACAGGAACATGAGAACAAACAAGGATGTGAATGACAGCACTATGAGGTCTTGTTTACTTAATGTGAGAATCATCAAAAAATCAACAGAAAAGAATCATGTTTTAGTTTGTGTATAGATGGGAAATGAACCAGGGAAATGAAAAAGAGGATTGAAGAAGTAGTAGATAATGGTTTTAATAAAAGGGATGTTTTGTGTTCTGGATTCAGGTTTAGGCAAGATTTCAGCAAAAACCTGGAAATAAAGATTTTGCTCAGTCCCATAGTGCATAGTGTATTCACTGTAGAGCCCTCCTTCAGTTTAATATGATTTCACTGTTTTTGTTGTACAACAGCTGTCAGCACAGAGAGGTAAGAGAGGCCTGCCTGGGGAGGGAAAGCTCGACTTTGTACTTGCGGGGCAATAGAGACAACTTTTCGATAGAATTAGCTGAGGTTTGTCCAGAAAAAGTCGCTAGATCTGTTTTTTTTGTTGTTGTTGTTTTTTTTTAAAAAGGGTGCCTGTGGGGAAAAAAAGCTCTACTTGTTCACACCAAATCATTTTTGCGTTAATAATTTTTGAGCAACAACCAATTGTGTAACCTTATCACTCAGTCACATGGTACTGACCACTGGTGTAACATGATATCTCACTCAGTCAGTGACATTCACATTTATAGTGCTACCCCAATGTTGTAGTCCAGCCAAAAATGTAGTTTTAGATCTATTTATTACTAATTAATTCATGTTATAACGTGGTATTATCTACAAGCTGTAAAAATATATACTGCATGTCCAGAAAGTCATTAGTATATCAGTTCTTTTTAGTCATTTTGTGTCAGATTTTAGTCACAATATAAATTAGTTTCAGGCTTAGTCATAATAGTGTAAAATAGTTACCATATGTGCTGAGTCACTTATCTGGTCCATGACAATGCTTTTGGGTTCACTTCCTGTACAAATCACATGAAATATTAGTTTGATGGCTTTGTGAGCTTAACCTGACTGTTGATCAAGTGACGCCACGTGGGCTCTCAGCCCATGGTGTAGAAACGCTGTGCTGAGGAAAGATGAGATACAGTTTGAATGTCATTGGGGTTCACTGACTTCAACCCAGAAGGTAAAGTAGTAAATTCTGAGTTTATGGACTTGACCTTTCACATCAGCTCTGATCATAATGACCCAGCAATGAGGAGAGCAGGTTTTGTATTATATGTTTTTCACATCAAAGGAGATTTTTTACATTACCATGTAAAAACATTACTGTGCAGATTTTACACTCTGCAACACCTCAGCTGCAGCTCTGCAGTGCTGGGTGTGGGCTAATACAATGAATACACGTGGTCAGGCTGTGTGTGAAAAAGAGCCGTCTACCCAAAATGTCTCCACATGCAATATTTTCTGTTGCACTTTAATGCTGATTTCATGACCCAGATAGAGCTGCGGATCTGTGGAAGATCATTTCCTGTCAATTCACATTTTCATCCTGGGAGTTCAGTCCTCAGACTTTTTGCAGTTCTGTTTTGTTTTTTTTTGTTTTTTTTCTGAGAAAATGCGCAGCAGGCTGAGTCAGTGAGTCAGAGCAAGCTTGATAGCTTTTCTGAGCAGACGCTTCAAGAAGGTAATGATTTGTGCTGACCCTTGTTAAGGTGGTATCTGAGCTTTCCCTGAAACGGAAAGATGGAATCGTACTCGTGGCATGAATAATTTAAATTAATAAAAATAAAAAAAAACAGGATGATTAAAGTTCTATTCAAATACACATCTCTACTTTATCTCTCTTTGTCACACTTCTGCTCAGTAGGAATGAGATGTGATAAATGCGGCAGTTAAGTGTGTGTGCTGCTACTCAATCAAACACTTGAAACAGGAAACTGTAGGGCTGTCTGTTTCTCTCTGTGTATGTGTGTGTGTGTGTGCATGCGCATGTGTGTCTCCATTCCCTTTGTAGTTTCTGACATAACTTTTATACGTCTTCTCACAGAGGAACACAAATTTGATCTCCAACATCTAACAGGGTAGATTAAAAAAACCTAGAGTTCTCTCAATTTGACACTACACCATTACTACCTACTTTTATTGCTTCCACACTTCATTCAGAGGCATTTGATGATTCTCTCCATTCATTCTACAGTGACCGACTTTTGTTTCCTTTTGTTTGTCGGTGTCTGCCCTGTGTGTTCAGTTCTCCAGCTGAAGCTACAACAGAGAAGGACTAGAGAGGAGCTGGTCAACCAGGGAATCATGCCTCGTGAGTAGACATCATTTTAAGAAAAATGTATATATGTAAAATGTGGCTGATGCAACTATTTAAAAGCAATTGTTGGTGCATCCCAGTCACCTATTCATGCGTCATGTATATTTTTTCTTGATTTCAAAGACAAACTGTGATAATGAAGTGCAATTAGACAGAAGATAGAAGATGGGAAACATTACTGTATATTTTGATGTGTAGTTTATAGTTAAGGTTGTTCACTCTTTGCTTTATAAAATATATTTATGACCTAATACAGGGAAAGTGTTCAACATTGTATGTCAGTTACACTTGTTCAGCATAATTGTAAATTATATATTTTTTTAAGTTTGGCGTCCAGCCTTTCAATACATAAAGACACCATTGTAGTGTTTATTCCCAATGTCATTTAGTCAACCGTTCAGTTTTTAAGTATAGTTAAAATGCCTTTAATTTCACACAGCGTTTATTTTACTCAACCAATAGTCCAGTTCCCAAGGATATATCCAGGTTACTATGACAAAGCAACCCATCAAATCTTCACATCTAAGAATCTAAGAAGAGACTGTTTAATTTCCTCATAGAAAATCACTTAAACATTGAATATGGCAGAAATTGCAGATGAATATTCTACAATACGTTGTCCACCTGAGTGACTTTGCCTCTGCAAAACATAAGCAGCAAAAGGACAGTCAACATATAAAACACAATTAGAATAGTTTACACAATAGCACACAAGAAAAAAAGGCAATAAAATACCAGCGTGAAACATTGAAACATAGCATAGTGTATTGTAGGGCAACATTTGTGGCTCCGTTTTGTGAGTTTTACTAATTGTTTTAGCCTTATGAGCTAGGTGGCTAATAAGGATTGGCTAAATATTAGAAGCACCTCTCAGTGGGATGCAAAATGTGAACAGCTCCACAAACAGGGCACTCTTTGCCTCAAAGCTAGAATATTCTGGGTTTGATTCCCCGGCCTTTCTGTGGCGAGTTTGCATGTTCTTCCTGTACCTGCGTGGGTTCCCTACTAGGTGCGTCTAGACTGAGTGAATAACTGAGGTTTTTTTGTTCAGTCAGCAACACTCACTGCCTGCGACAACCTATTGTATCGCTTTAGTTTTTGGATTGCGGTTAAGATTTTGCCACCATCTCCTGGCAGATAGCAGTTTCAACCTACAAAATAAAGGTGAAGCGAGGTCATACGTCAACTGACATCATGAACATCCGCTACCTGCTTTTTATCTGATTAAATGTTTTGTGTTGTCAAATTATTTTCTTTTTTAGTTTACTTTTGCTTACAGAATCAATGCTAGCAATATCTTGTTGATTTAAGTTTAGGGAAGCTCACTTAAAAGTGCACCAGTACGTTTAATTTCCACAAATACTAAAGTAGATGGTCTCACTATCATCTCACAGTGAATTTCTTTTCAATTCTTTCAACACCCTGTTACACAGGAAGTGTGCTGTGCTCTGCTGTAGTGTTATCTGCTAGCATATCTGTTCTTGTGGTAAACCCATTAATAAGCTGCCTGAAAACAGTTTATGTGGACTATTTTGCTACTACAGGGGTACATTTTGTTCTGCATCACAAATACATACAAATGCTATTTCCTATATACAGCTGTATCTCTATATTAAACTCACATTTTTGCTGTCTTTACTAATTTTCTTCCCAGCTTCCCCTTTTTCTCTTCTGACGTTTTGTTTACAGAATGCTTCCTCAACATTTAACTCTCCTCTTGCCATCTTTTAACCTTTTGTCCACCTCTACTTCACCGTGTAATTTCATCTCCCTTTCAGTCAGCAGGGTAGTTCTCATCACATCCTCTGTCTCTTTTATAAA
The DNA here is from genome assembly GCA_038496675.1 of Rachycentron canadum. NCBI lineage: Eukaryota > Metazoa > Chordata > Actinopteri > Carangiformes > Rachycentridae > Rachycentron > Rachycentron canadum. The sequence goes on from CM076664.1 coordinate 20,133,600, forward strand.
ACATCAGACCTCAGAAGACCCTGCCCGCCAACAGACACCTCTAGTTAAGGAGTGAAACATTCATATAACCTCCCTTTGCCCCCCCCCCCTCCCCCACCTTCCTCTTTCAAATTTATGCAAAGTTATTTTGCTCTTAGCTTGCATCATGCTTGCAAACACGTTCACGTCAAACAACACAGTTTGAGTGACATTTCAGTTTTCATTTACTTCACCTGCTTTTTTTTTTTTTTTTTTTTAAATCATAAAATCCTGTCACCTAATATGTGTGTGTGTCTGCTGCTGTATGTTTGGTTTCTTTGGGGCTGTGGTGTGTGGTAGACTGTTTATTTGACACTGTGCTATACTAGGCCTACTGTGATACTGGTATCACACTATGTGTTTTTCTTTGAAGTGTAAAAATGTATGCTTCAAGAAAAACAGAAGTGCGTGAAAATACTTACGCTGTAGCTAAATGAAGGGGACCGGGTGACCTGCCCCAGTTACTCCCACGAGTGGAGCCACTGTTGTTGGCTTTGCAGATGATATTCTCCTGTATATGAGTTTGGTGTAGTCCAAGGAAACACTGGATTTATACTTCCTCACAGAGCTCTCACAAAGTTGACATATGAAATGGCTACACAGCGGCTAAAGGAGCTATTTTGTAGATAAATACATCACCTGGTTTAAACTGCTGACCTGCAGGACATGGTAGTAAACTACAGAGGGAAAAACATTAAGCACAAGTAAGTCAGTTAACTCACATTTATAAAAGGCACTGGTCAGCACAGGACTAAACTTGAAAATACAGCCACCACTAGAGGAAGTGATGCTGTTCTTAAAGTATAAAGACCAGGAATGTTGTAGCATTGTGGCAAGAAGCCATGATGGAGCCACTCATGCACATAATGGGGTCTTTTCTCTCTGACCTCATCCCACGACTCTCTATTTCCTCCCCTTCATTTGCCCTTCGGTCTGTTGTTCCATTTTTCTTCCAGCTGCCTGTCTCAATTTATCACCTCTCCTCATCTTCCCTCGATCCGTTTTCTGATGCTCCATCTTCTTCCTATCTGTTTCTATCCCTTTCACCTTCACTCCTGCTTCCAAAACCTTACTCTGTGCTCATCCATCCATCCTTCCCTCCATCCCACTGTTCATTTCCCATGTAGCTGACTGACAGGCAGGTTCATACGCCCTCAAGGAGGCCACATGACCCCCTTGTGGGTGAGTGGGAGGTCTGAGAGGGCTGATGTCCCCAGGGTGTGCAAGAGTGAGTGCGTACCAGCAGTGTGACAGTGTTCAGCGACGTGAACTGAAGCTTGAGCAGGTACCAGCAGTCTTGCCTCAGGGTAACTAATCCAGTCACAGCACTGTTGTGTATGTTCACCCTGTGCGTATGTGTGCATATGTACAGTTTGCTCAGACAGCGTCACATTTTGGTGCCAATGCATTTGGATCGAAAGCAAAACTGTGACTATGAATAAAGTGCTGACTGATTTAAGGGGGTTTACTTCCATGGTGTTATCTTTACCCATTGGCCTTCCACTGCAGCCATCATCACTTCCTTTCTGGTTAGTGATCTGCTCTTCAGCAATTAAAGCCTGAACTCAGTTTGGTTGACGTTCGGTCATAAAAGTCAACTGTTTGGTCAGGATCCATCTGTGTGTCCAATATACAGTTGTGGTACAAAGGGTCACAGTTCATACACTGTTAACTTGATATAGATGTGGACTCCTATATAGATGTGGCCAGAGTGGTATTTATGTTATCACATGTTAATATGTTCCCCAGGATTTGCCAGGGTACAGAGTAAATGAGCAAAAGTCTTTATTCTCACACGTATGACATCCTACAGTGCATTGCAACACAACTCAAACAATTATGCGGCAGCACTGTAAATAAAGTTAGCTGTGAAAACTGACGAGACACCTGAATAATTCTTTGGTTTCCTGTTGTATCATCCTTTCAGTTTTTCTTTTCCTTCAGTAGAGCAACACATCAAACTTCAATACACCTTCTTTTGGGCAACATTATATCAACTTCAGTTAACAGTAGGCTCAGGGAGATAGAAGAATAGACCAGTACAATTAAATTAATAATTTAGCCTCATTAAATCTTTTGCCTCCAAGTATAATTCAGTCTAAACATAATACATTATCCTCTGGTTTAGCCCATATACATTGTTCTAGTGAGCTAATCATCCTGATACATACTGGAGTATAAATTTGCCACACGCGACAATAACATGTTGATATATTTCCTGCTCCTCCTACAGCTTCCTTCTACCAGTGCACACTCAATACATTATGCTGAGAGAGTATCTCTGAGTCTTCGAGAGAAAAAAGGAGCCAGAAACAATAGTTTTAAATTTATAAATACTGTGGTTTCGCTTAATACAATGATGCTGAGCGAACAACAAAATCAACCTCTTCAATTTCAATTTCATTGTACTGGCAGAGATCTAAAAATGAGTTACAAAGAAATAGTAAGATTGTTTTAGTTGTTCTATATTCCATTTTATTAATTTTATTATACATCTTAACCCAGAAGAATGTTTTCAACCGACTGTTATATTAGCTACATCCACAATGTAGCAGCCTTTCTAAAAGTGCTCCTTTATTCACAGAACATGATAAACACTTGACCTGTCAAATTCACTATTTAATCCATTTACAAAAAATAGCTGAAATGTTCAGATATGAGATATCAGATAACTCTATCTGCCTACTTAAACAATTTCTCACTAATCTTATCAGTTCTATTATACTGCCTCTGACTCATTAGAGTCCTGGGAAACAGATAATCTGTCAAAAAGTACAATGTACAGCTTCAAATGGACAGTTGCTACATCTATCATTGAGCAATGTAACAAAGTGTTTACAAAAGGCAGATTGTCACTTGTTCATTTAAGTTATATTTTACTTGTGCCTGTGGCTCTGACAGTGAGAAATGGGGATTTCTTTTTACACTGCATCTCAATAACCTGCCTAAATATGCAAGTAGTATAACATTATTTAATAGTTTGAGATTCTCTTTTGTCTTCAGCCATAATTTTGAACCATAATGGCTATACCGATATGCTGAATTTAACTCCGCATGTTGGTTTCATCACAACCCTTTAGGCTTTTAGGTTTCCAGTACCACTAATACCTGGGTTTTTGCATAATCGTAAGCCTACAGGAAGTCTTGCTTGAGTCATTTGTGAATGCTGAACAGAGTCCATAAATTCTACTGCTTTAGAGAGGCTCTTTGGACTGGAGTCCATCTCATTAGATTCCTTCATTGACTTTTCTTGATTTTTTTTAAAACAATTTTTTTTTCTTTATTTTTTATTTTTGGCCTTTTACAGAGCCTGTTTATGGGACCACTGCCCAGGCTATTATGCATTTTATTCTGTGGCTTATAAGCATATGAGCCCATACAGTGACAGTGAGTACCAAGAGACATGGCACTCAGATGTTAGGAAGGAAAAGCTTTGGCAATATAAGAGCAATAATCCTCACCATCAGTAAACCTATTCAAACTGAACTGAAACCGAACTGAAGAAGCAAAGAGCGATTCAAAACCATTTTGCTCTCCATTTTCCCTCAGTGGAATGAATGCACACACTGTTATGTTAATACCCCATCTCCCCTCTCTTCCTTTCCACTTTTGCTCTGCTTTCTTTGCTTTATTCCTCCAAGCACTGAAAACTTCAGCTGCCTTCCATGAACAGAGACGGAGCTTGGAACGAGCACGGGTGAGTTTTCCACCCTCAACTAAGTCATGGAGTCGAAATTGGACGATTTCAAGCAAAACAGCCTATAATTCTCTGTCTGGGCCTTAAAGTGTCACACTGTTACACTGACTGTTGAATAATCATGTAATATAGAAAGGCTGGAGGAGAGAAAAAAGAACTGAGATAAGGGCATGTGCACAGAAAATGAATACTCTTATTGGATATTAAAGGAAAAGCAGGAATTTCCCCTAAAGGGGGCACATGGAAAGAATGCAGAGTACATCTAATATATATTAATATAAACATATATATATATATATATATATATATATATATATTTTTGGTCAGTGGTAACATATGAACAACATATTAAAACAGTTAAATTACTGGATAACATAATGGATAAATATTAGCTTCAAGTAGGTAGCTAGAACTGATAAATGACTAAAATGGATAGCTTAAGTTTACCAATAGCTAGAACCGAATGGTTAATAGAGATAGCTAAAAGTAATGGCTATAGTGTTCATCACAAGTAATGGTCAAAATAGATTAGTTAGTTAACAATAATATATCAATGGTTATTCTACATGATTAAGAGATAGAGCAAATAGAGCCAAATAGGCCCACAGCACAGACCCACGAAATAATGTAGCTCAGATTTCTTCAAAAGAGGAAAAGAAAGTGTGAACTTAAAAAGAATAATAATCTAATGAATTGTTAATTAAAATTGACGATGTGACATAATCATTTTTCTCACTCTCTTTCTCTAGACTGAGGACTATCTCAAGAGGAAGATCAGGAGTCGACCGGAGAGAGCTGAACTGATCCGGATGCACATCCTGGAGGGTCAGTGCTACATAGTGCCTCTTGCTTGTCCGGAGCTGAGGCCAGTTTGACAACTTGTAAGGATTGTAGCACGCTGGTAAAAACTTTCCACCTTTTGGTGTTTGCATGATTCCAGAGACGTCGGCAGAGCCGTCACTGCAGGCCAAGCAGCTGCAGCTGAAGAGAGCTCGCCTCGCTGATGATTTGAACGACAAGATCTCCCACCGGCCGGGGCCCATGGAGCTGATCCACAAAAACATCCTGCCTGTTCACTCCAGTATTAAACAGGCCATCATAGGTAAGTGCTGCCATTGTCTGCAGCTTCTCAGATCTCAGAACGTGGTCCGAGAGAAAGACACCTGAGCTGACATTTCAAGCTACTGTTGCATCTCAGGTCTTGGGATTCACCTTATCCTTTAAAAGAGTAGCTGTAGTAATTGATAATTCTTTACCTTACTTATGCATGCTTTGTTTTTTTTCTTTGCTACACACTGAAGCAAGTTGAATAGGTATGTGCTTGAATACAGAGTATAGACCTCATTTACTCCCACAGGGTGTCTGAATGAAAAATTGTTGCCACTGTCAGCGGAATCCACACTTAACTCGTCTCACAATGACTTCTGACTGGTTGAGCCCATTACAAACTCTGAACTATTTATGATTGATGACAAGAAGCCAACCACAGGCCTCTTCACCTTGAACACCAGCAATATCAGCAATCTGGCAGAAACAAGCTGCACTAGAAGAGCCATAAGATGGTATAGTACAGAGTAGATTCTTTTCATGCTTTCCATCAGTTCAGGTTTTATTGATTTGTGTTGCGACATTTTCCCTTGTCAGTGCTATTTTATCATAATGAGACACAAATTAGACCTTAAAGCTGTCATTAATCTCTATTATTTATATTGAATCAATCTGGTGCAATAGATGCACGTTTCTAAACATGTCACTACCCAAAACAATTTCCTGAACCTTTTTGTAATATTGGTCAAATAAAATCTCTTTATTTCTTGCTTTTCTGCCCCCTGGTGGCCAAAAACTTTTGAATCCATCTTTAAATAAAACATCTCCTTCGCGTGCTGTGTGTAGAGGAGGAAGATATAAATTCAAATGCGTAATATATCACAGCACACCCACACTCTGAGGCTGCTGACAGGATGTCCCTCCTGGCCCCCCTCCTCCAGCTATTATCAACATACTGATGTTCCCTCTCAGGTGTCCCAGCTGTGCACAGACACCCACACAGATGCCTCGCCACACTCACTTAGAGACACATCTATGTACACAGAAGCATGTCACACAATTGAGCATTCATGCCAATGCTGTGGCTTTAGAAAGGTTAAACTAGGATAAAGTAAATGATGCATGTCCTCTCATCCCTGCTTGACAGATGCCCAGTAAGTAAAGACGTCGCCTCCTTCCTTGCTGTCAGTTTTAGATAGCCACAGTGTCGGTTAATAAAACCCCATTATCTTTTATTAGGAGAATTACATACTAATTGAAGAGGTGGGACTCTAAATGAAAGAATGTAACTTCATTGTGCTGTAATTTGGGCATTGTGACAGATATAATGACCCCAATTACATTCCATTTTTTTCATTATACCATCAACAATAAAAGCAACAAAGGAGCAGGAAATTTGTATCATTGTGTAGCCATAGTCCAGTGGCAGTGTTGTCAGACATTCGAGGATAAGATCACAGCCAATGAGTTCAGTTGCTTGACTGATGTGTGGAGGGAAAATTGCTGAGATTCAATAAGATGCAGTGTCAGTGGATTATCCATCTCTGTCACCGCGTCGCAATAAACGCAATTGCATTAGCACCACTTACTGTAGGAGCACTGGGAACACGAGAGTTACACAGTGTGGACATGCAACGATACAAACATACCAAGCACGACACACAGACACACACACCGGCACAACGCAGCAGTAGGGAAGTCATCACATTATTGGATCCGAGGGTATTAAATCAGCCCCATGTTGTCTTTTCATCATCGCCCGCTGATGGTAAATTAATGGCCAGCGGCGTATTTTGCACGGCTGTCTGCTGCAGCCCGTAGCAACTCCTGTCATTAAATAGACACCTCCCCCACAAAAAGCAGAATCTCTATAGTAGTCCAATGATCCTAGAAGGTACCTTTATTCCTTAAATCCCTGTAAAGTCTCATAAGTCTGCATAATAATGAAATGATTATATGATATCCCAGAGGGAAAATTAGCAGGAACACATCTGCTTTGATTCTTATAGATATGCATAGTTTTTTTTAAATACCTTTCCTGATATATATCTATAGATATATATGCATTATTATGTTTAGAATTTTATGTCATGAAAACCAATTGTGTAAAGAGAATGTTATTCTAGTATGTAGTAGTATGAGAGGCTGCCATGAACGTGAGGAACCTTGACATAATTAACAGTTAATGCATTCATAGCATAAATTACAGGAGTGATCCCCCAGCATTCTCAGTATAACATCGTTCCTTAGAGAGATACCATCTGTTACATGAAAACTGGTATGAATAAGGTGGCTGGATTTATTTGGCTGTGCTGTAAGTGAATTTAGATATATCCATTCAAGCTATCACTGGGATAAAGCGTGGCTCATCCTGGCCACACCACGGGCACAAGAGAAGATATCATCTTATCCTATGAAGCTGGCTTTCATTGGTGTGACGTGCATGCAGACAGGGTGGGTTTTCAGGTTGTTCTGTAGCTGCCAACACACTCTCTGTTGGCATAAATGCACTGGTTGACAGTTCTGGAGCAGACGCTGCATGGAGAGGAGGCTTGCTGTGTGTGTTTTTTGTAGTATTTCACACAGTCAGAGCACTGACACACACATACAGTCATGTGTAGCTGAAACTTGAAGATGAGGCACTCCGGACGAGGCCAATAATTTTGGCCACTCACACGTTGTTAGCTCATTGGTACAGTCCAGTAAATTTGGATTGTAGGGAGGGCACAGGAACTCAGGCAAGAAGAACTTTTTTTTTTCCAGATGAATTTATTTGCCTAAATATAAATTCTTTTTTTTCTCCCTCTCCCCACAACCCCTCCACCCTTGCAGGGAGACAGTTCCCAAAGGCTTCAGGTGATAACTCATCATGTGAAGAGGACAGTAATGACAGTCTGTCTCCAGAACAGCCCGTCGGCCACGAGTCACCTCTGGGCCCAGGGCCCCTGCTGTCTCCACCAGAGACATTGGCAGGAAGCAGCATCCCGTCTCCTACACAGGTAGAATCTCTCTGGAGAGAAGATGGCAAAGTGTGACTAACACCAGTAGGGACCATACAAATGTCACAGGGTTTCTAAAATACCAACTACACGAAATGAGTTTCACTGCTAAAAAGTGCAGATAGACAAGTGGAAGTGGGCCACAGATGGTATTTATTAAGCACAGTAATATAAAGTAAAATAGCTGCATGCCCTATACGTTTTCACAATTTGAGAGACACTGGAAATAGAACCAAAAAATAAAATAAAACCAAACTAAAAAAAAACACAAACGTGTGACCCGTAATGATCAACAATAAATCTAAAGCTACATCATTTTGTCCTGTCAACTACGTTTAATCTGTTTACTATGTCTATGGTAAAGCGTTTTCTTTCTTTTTATTTCCTCACCACTTGAATCAGCATCTACCCCCTTTAAACCGTTGCATAGAAAAAGAAACCTAGAGATGAATCACTGCGGTTTGGCCTAAATTGAAAGAGAACAAAGGAAATTCAGCATGAAACGAAATTCAGCATTTCATCTTGATACTTTGTCACTGTGGTGAAGACATCAGTGGTCAGTGAAGTTCAGTCAGTATGTTTTACTCTTCTCACTCAGGTTGCTCCTCCAGTTCCTCCTCTCCCACCGCTCTCTGGGTCCTCCCCCTCACTTAAGATGACTAATGGGATGGCAGCACCATTGGCCCTGAAGATGGGCGTTACCTCTCAGATTAAGGTAAGGGACGTCTCTCGAGGCCAACCAAACAATAGGACAGAAACGTGTCTCTATGTAAACGTGTGACTGTATAATCTGGGAAATCGATTTGGTTGAACTGGGCTTGGATTCCCCAGCTAGGTGATCTGTTTGTAGTCAGATTCAAAGTGTTTTTATATTGACAATGGAACAAATGTCTCAGAGTAATGTAGCAGTGTCATTTTGAAAGAGATTAACAGGACCTGAAGCATTTAAAAACACGAGAAGCAGAACATGAAACATTTTTCATTGACTACAGATCACAAGCAGCTGCTGCTCCCATCAGCTCAATGGACCATGTCACATTTTTCAGCCCGTTGTTTGAAATTCATTGTCAAATCCTTTTTCAGCTACAGCAGTCAGCTCCACCTACATAGCATCAACCAGTCAGTGACTACCTGGTGAACATAGTGTAACATTTATGTGCTAAAGTCATGGAAATGTTTTTTAGGAGTTAGTGAAGACAAAAAAAAATGTTCATGTTCCTTTTGTTCTGACATAATTTATTATATTATCATATTAAAGGTTAGAGATAATGTTCAATGAAAGTTTACAACTATAAAGTTTCACAACATTACTCCACGTTTTTTCTTAATCCCAGCCTAAACCAAACACTGACCGCTCTACCCAGAGACACAAGAAACCCAAGGACAACAAGCCAAAGGTAGATTTATGTGTTTCAACTTGTAAATAATGCCATTGATAATACTAGAAAAGCTGGTAAACTCTAACCAGTACCGCTACACATAAACATAATAAGTCTGAAATAATGATTTCTGATATTGTTAATGTGTTGCATCCTAGATAAAAAAGTTAAAGTACCATCAGTACATCCCCCCTGACCAGAAGGGAGATAAAGAGCCTCTTCCCCATCTGGACTCACCATATGCCAAAATCCTGCAGCAGCAGCAGCTTTTCCTGCAGCTCCAGATTCTCAGTCAGCAGCAACAGCACTATAACTATCAGGCCATCCTGCCGGCACCAGCCAAGTGAGTGACCCTGAATATGAGACGGCCAGAAAAGTCGGCCCTGCTTGAGGTTAGAGTTTAATATGGGTTTCATCTGAACGAACACTCACTCAGAACTGAAGGTGGTTCTCAAAACTGAGGAGCTGGTATCTTATCTAAAGGTTTGACTTTTATTGACTGTACTTGTTTAAAGACTGTAAAGATCACAAACCCCTTCCTACCTCTGCCTCTCCACCCTGCAGACTTCAGAAAAATCAGCAGCCACCTTCCTCTTCTTCATCCAATTCCATGACCACCTCGTCCCCACCTCAACCTTTTGCTGCTCCATCGACTGCCGCTTTCACCCAGGGCGGTCACAGCCATCAAAGCTCTGCTCCTTTAGCTGGGACCATAGCAGTGTCTCTACCTCCAAACCTGGACGAGATGAAGGTTCGATCATTATCCCTCATCATTTGCTATGTCTCATTCTCATCATGTGAGCAGCGCTGGTGTTGGTTGGACACAGGACATCACCCATACCATAACACATTTTCAGTGTGTATCAGTTCATTGTGAATCGGCAGCTCTCTCCGCTGTCTACACGCTGTTGGAATAACTGGTGGATAGAACTTGATGTATGTAAAAGATGCTTTATAAACAAAATTCTGCCATTGCTAAGTGGCCTGTCAACTCAGCTGACAGAGAGAGAGACAGTGATGGATTACTCTGTCTTTTTGTTTTCTCCCCTCTTTTTCCTTTGATCCTTTTCAATTTCCCTCTCATATTTATCCTCATCTGTTCGCCTCTCCTGGCTTGCTTGTCCTTCAATCTCAATTTCTCTTTTACTCCGTCTCCTGTCAGGTCGTGGAACTGAAGTCCCAGTTGAAGCTGCGAAGCCTGCCGGTCTCGGGCACCAAAAACGACCTCATTGAGAGGCTGAGGACCTACCAGGAACTGAATGGAGGCGGGAACACTATCTACTCTCCAGCAGCAGGGGGTGCTGCAGGGCCAGGGGCTGAAGGAGCAGGGAGATCCTCCAAAACTGCTGCAGTCACCACCTCCGCCACCACCAACGACAACAACACATCACAACAACAGCAGCAGTTTCAGTTCAAGTGCAAGCAGACGTCCTCTCTGACAAGTCAGTTAGGTGATTGCTGATTTTTGAGGATTTCAACTAAGCCCCACTTCTAGAAAGCTTTTGATTGTAGTTAGATTCTATCACAAATGTATGTGTTAGTCAAGAGGGTTCTTTCTGCAGCAATTACAGCATAAACAAGAGGCGTACTCTGGTGTTTAGAAGGAAAAATAAACACATTGTATGACATCTCCAATCCCCCTTTCCTGATCTCTGTATATCTGATGTAGGCGGCAGTGGGACACCTCCTATAGCCACTCCTCAGCAACTCATGACCTGTGGTGGCACTGTGTCACCAACACCCATCAGCCCAGAAGATACCAGTTTCACCAGTGACCCTGTAGAGGAAATGGTAGGAATGTGTTTCATTGTGATATGTTGAATGAGTCTTATACAACCCCAGAAGCATATTGACATTCTTCATTCATCTTACACATTTGAGTATATGGTAACAACACAAGGACTGTTCTATCTGAAGTCTGCTAAAGCCAAAACATTAAGCCCAAATGTTTAATGTTCCCTCTTAAAAGGAAAAGAAACAAAAAAGGACATCACCATATTTGTAATGTACTTTAATGGGATAATTGTGTTCATGGGATAATATATATATATTCACATATATTTAGTCAGCATGTGAGAAAACAATTAGATTACTGGTTGACTGAAGAACCATTAGCTAAATGTTAGCTGCTAAATACCAGCTTAAAGTAGGTAGCTAGAATGGATAAATGATTAAAATGAATAGCTTGGGCATAGTAATAGTTAAAACCAAATGGTTAATTAATAGTGTCTTAATACATCATCTTAATTGTTCCTTTAAGTAGCACAGTCAAGTGCACTTAAGTACAGTCAAGTATATTCTAGTATTATAGTATAGTATTTTATAATATATAAGTTGTGCTACTTGTGGGACAATAATGTGAGACAGTCATACACTAAGACAAATCTGATATGTTTTAAACAGGACTCTTTAGAGTACAATCCAAACATTTCCATTTTAGCCTCTCAGATCAGCCTTTTGGTCAGTCCACCATTGTGGTTCAAACTTAAATTATATATATATACATAAGCAACATTTTCTCTCTTTCTGCCTAGATGAGTTCACCTCTTCACCAGCTGAGTCTTCAGTCATGTTCAGCTACTCAGCTTCCTCCAAATATTAAAGAAGAGCCATCGTGCTCCACCCCAGTGCCTTGCCAGTTCTCTCTGCAGAAACACTGCCCGGTTTCATCGCCCATTCCCACCACCACAACCGCAGCTCCACTGCTGGCTATTGACAAAGACAAGATGCTGCAGGAGAAAGATAAGCAGATAGCGGAATTGACCAGGATGCTGAGGCAGAAACAGAAGCTGGTGGAGTTGCTGAGGATGCAGCTGGAGCTGGGAAAGAGAGGAGGTCAAGTTTCAGAGCCAGTAGTTCTCGTAAGAGTAAAACAAGAACCTCCTGATAAGCCCAGCGTCCCTTTGCCATCTGGACATCTTCCATCACCCACTCAAACATCATTATCAGGAGACACGGATGTCACCAAGGTTACTGTTAAACAGGAGGCCACTGAGACACAGGAAGTTGTGTGTGAGACAACTAAGCAATTGCTGGACTCTCATGGATCAGTACAATCTTACTCCAAAACTCAGGAGGCACAGAAGCAGATTCAGCTGCACATGAGGCCACAGACAAAACAAGACCAACGTGTTTGTCTCCAGCAGACCACTCTGCAGCTGGCTCAGCAGCAGGCCATACAGAAACTATTGCTGCAGCAACAGCAAAACCTTCAGAACCAGCAGCAGAACCACAACCATCAGGCGCTGGCGAGTCAGCAGAACCTGCACAAACTCTCTCAACAGAGAAAGAAGAAATCTCACAAACAGCAGCTCAAACAGCAGCAGCAGCAGCAGCAGCAACTGCTGCACCAACCGTCGAAACAACACCACCAGCAGATGCAGCTGAAGCAACAGATTCTAATGAAGCAACAAAAGTCACTGTTGCAGCAGCAAATTAAGCGTCAGCAGCCGACTAAACAACCACCGCAGTTCCAGATACAGACCAAGATACATCTGAAACAGCAACAGGTGCTAATACAACAGAAACAACCTGTGCAGCAGAAGTCACCACAGGTAAGGATTGGCGTTTGTGTCCAGAGCTGATCAAACCTCATTCTTTTGAGCAGTGGTGAGCCGATTGACTTAGAAATAAGTAAATGTGCACAAACCCAGACTCTTCTTCTAAAAGCTACGTTCGATTTTATTCAGGTGTCTTCGGAGCGCGTCAACCAGCAGTCAGGCTCGACCTCCTCCTTCCCGCTAGATCTCCTAAAGAGTGACTCCACCCCGGCCCTGGTCACGGACAGCAACGGTAACCACTTCCTGATCGCACTGACCAATCACCTCACCCAAAACCAAAGACCCGACGCACCTGAGGGAAAAGCAACCAACTACGTCACTCTTCAGGTACAGAATCACATCCAAGAAAAAATTACTTTTGATCGTTAATCTCTCTTTTTTTTTCTTTTTTTTTTTTCCCATGAGCCTCTTTGTGTGCACTAGAGTAAGTAAAATCACAGGTTACCATATCAAAGGCACAGCTTAATTTAACAATGTGTAAGTATGCAAAGTAGTGTGTGAATGTCAAGGCTGATTCATAAAAAGCTGCTTTCTGATGAACTCCTTTTATTATTGTATTCAGTACTTTACATTCCTAACCTCAGTTTTTTTTCTTCTTCCACTAGCGACTACAGTCGACCCCAGCCAAGCTCCCAGGCCAAAACCCTGCCCAGCTGCTCAAAGCCGACGATCAATCCAAACAGAGCATGTTCATTGGATTACAAAGACAACAAAACACAAAGGTGAGGTTTAGGTCAAGACATTAGAGTAGTGTTATACAACAGAGAAGCACTTGAAAGAAATATGATTGTAAATTATAATAGTATGAGGATAGGAAAGTATGATTCTCTACTATGTGCAGATCGGGACCTTTTACCTTCTTGACCTGCCCTTTAAATATTTAACAAGTGGTCATGGTAGAAGATTTTCTTTGGTAGTATTTCCTCAGTAAACAGTTGTTTCTTCCAAATTGTGTGAAGTCTGTGGAGTTTCTGTATTAAGGAAGACATGTGGATCATTTTTCTGCAGTGGCCCCGAGAGCTCACCACACTGCACCTTAAGAAAACATTCACGCAAGTAAACACAACACAAGCAAACGACACGTGCAGCAAATATACAAGCACGTTGCAATAGTCTGACCTGCAGAATTTTGCTGCATATGATGCCCTCACTCTCTCTTCGTCACTCTGTCTCTCACGGTCACTATCGGAATAAATATGAAAAGTGAAATAAAAATAAGATAAAACACTTCACTAAAAATTAAAGTTCCCATCACACATTTAGAAAACTTTCCTGTATTACCATAAGGTAACATTTGCTACGGGAGACACCAAATGTTCTCCCACTCTTCAGCAAACGTTCCCAGAGCTGAAAATTGTTATCTGGGTCAGACTGTTAAATGCTTTTAACTTCAAAAGTCACAAAGCATTGAACAAAATGTGTCCCAGCCAGGATCATCACTTTTTAGTGTCCCCCTGGAAACACTTATGTTGTGTTGTCAGTATTAGCAGCGCGTGTGTTGTCAGATTGATGGAGACGTTTTCTAAATTTACAGTCCATTTGTGTGTTTGGTTGTGTTGTGAGCATTTGCAGCACATTATGTTGTCAAATTGATAAAGATGTTTTGTTGCAGTGCATTGAGACCTCAGGGGCACTGTATTTTTCTGTGCTTCGAGTGGAATAAACAAAGTTCCATTCACCTCTATTGTATTAGGGGGCATAAATCTTTAAACCTTAAAAGATAAAGGCAAAGCTGTCTGCTTGAGAAAATGTGAGTGAGTGTGTCTGTGTTTGTGTTTGTGTGTGTGTGTGTGTGTGTGTGTGTGTGTATCTGTATGTCTCTTTCTTTCATTTCTTCCCCCCTGCAAATAGCCACTGACCAGCAGCGGCTTGTTAAGCCCTCACTAAACCACTGAGGAACAATTGAAATATTCATACCAGCTCTGTTACACATCACATGGACGCCCATACTACACTTTATTCTCAACCGAACCTCAGATCCTCTTTTTCCATCACAATAACAGAGCAGTCTGTTGACGCTGCATAAAGAGAGAGACGGAAACATGAACGTGAACTGCTCCATGGAGTGCGTGGAAATTAATGACGTATGCTGTTTGAGTCGATGACAGCAGGCCTTGATAAGAGTGTCTGACACTAGCCTGATGCTGATTATTATTGCATTGCTAATTACTTTAATGACATTCTCCATTACTATGATTTATGTTGTTAACGGAGAAGGAACAAAAGGCTCCATCGCGTCAGCTAATTGAGATGCACAGTATCTCTCATGGAGTGCAGGTGTGCTCTTGGTTTTCGGGGCAAAGCCTTAAACAATGTCAAGGTTTGGTGGGACTGTGTGTGCTGATTGCAAAAATTGTGGTTATCAGCAGTCTTTAACCCTGCAATGGCATTTTAAACACTGGGCTGGCAGTAGGCTACCGTTTAGAACAAGTTCAATTCTTGGCGGGAGAGAATAGATGTGTTTTGTGGGGTGATGATTCCCAACCGCGGGCTACGTGTATCCCAGCGGACATCTGAAGCCACTTGTGGGAACATGGGAAGATTGTGAAGTAGTGAAATGAATGAACTCTTACACCTTAATGCCACGTGTCCAAAGAGTGCGAAAACTAGTTGGCAAGAGAGCAAAGCAGTGTAAGTGTTAGCTAGTGTTAAATGAAAAGTTAAATGAGAAACAGTCGAAGGAGTTAGAGGTAATGGGTAAATAGCCAGCTAAAAGTAACAGATATTAGATGAGATGAGTTAAACATAACATGAGTAATTCATTAAAAGAAGTCATTAATAAAGAGTTGAAATAGTTAGCTCAAGATAATAGCTAAATGTGTGTAGCAGATAGCTATAGAGATGGATAAATAGCTCGATAATAGATAAATATGAGATGAGGTAGTTGAATAGAATGGACAAAAAAGCAGCTAAGTGATGAATACAGTCGAAATACCCAGTAATGGATCATTTGAGCCCAGCTAATGGTTAATAGATCATTTATAGGTAAAATATAGATCGTTTTGAAATAGGTGTGTTGATGCTGGTTTAATTTTAGCTCATCTGTTGATACAAAAAGTCATGAACCACTGTTCTAGGGTATCACTAAAATCAGTTATTAGTAATTGTTTTAAATCTAGTACTTTTGCCCTTGAATGCCGTTCCCCAGTAAGGAGTGCTTTTTTTGCTCACAACTAAATGTAGGCACAGAATGGGGGACTTCATGTATCTGTAGACCAACCACAGCTGGAAGCTCCTCAGTGTTTGTCTGCACCACCCAGTCTGCAGCCTTTCTTCAAGGACCAGGAGATAGACCCCTCAAGAAAAAACACCCCATCACCCGCTTCTCATACTGTAAGTAATCGACACAGATATTCAGTCACATTGGGAAGGATTTCGTGCGAACTTTGGATGAACAAAAATCCAACTTATCTGACTTTGGCAGTTCAATGAAAATGTTTGATTTCTTGTTCTGTCTCCCTCACTACGTTTCCTCTAGGAGGTCTGCTCTAGTCTGGATATCTTATTTAGCCCTCTGTCTCCGGCTTCTATTAAGACGGCTGCCTCATCGCCTGATAACAAAGTATGATGCACTGCACGTCTGATTGTGTCAATGCACAAAAAAGCTATTTCATTCAGAGCCTTACACACCAGGCAAAATGAATCTAATGTTCATAATCCAAAATGTATGACTCATACTGCCCTCGGGGTGGGGTTACTTTTATTGTACCCTCTGTATTAAGCATTGCATCATAGCATGTCACATGAAGTGCTCATGTCACTTGGTTACAGCATGTGTTATGTGAATATGAAGGGTGATGTGTTGTTGTTCTCTCTCTCTCTCTCTCTCTCTCTCTGTCCTCAGGATACTGAGCATGAAGATGATTTTATTGACATCATTTTGCAGACAGGGGGTAAGATCCAATAACATTGTCTGGTTTCTCATACGGATTTATGACACTGGGAGCGAGCCCCCACCACGATGTTGAAACTTTTTAAGATGATCTGGGTTTCTTCTTACAGAAACGTCCACCACCTTCACGCCAACACCTGACCTGTCTCTGGACTGTCTCAATACAGACTCCCCTGCCTCCTCCCCTCCTCCCTCCCCACTCCAGCTGTTGCTATCTCCTCCCATCCCACCCAGCTGTGAGACCCCACAGCCTGCTTCCTCGGTGCAGTCTGAACTTCAGACTTTTGTGGTTGACACCACAGAAGAGAGGCAGCACCTCAGTAATGGCGGAAGTGGACGTCTGGAGGACTTTCTCGAAAGCACCACTGGAAAGCCTCTACTGGGGGTGGAGCCTGGAGGCCTGTTGACTTTGATTGATGACCTTCACAGCCAAATGCTGTTTACCCCCAGCATTCTGGACCACCCCCTATCTCCCATGGACACCTTCGACATGGAAGCCGAGAGCGAGCAAGGGATCGACAGTATGGATTGGTTGGATCTCACCATGGGTCGAGAGAGAGAAGAGGATACCCCCACACTGGCCCCACTGGCCCCCCAAACACCCCCTAGTGTGTTTTCCACAGAATTCCTGGACAGTTATGACTTGCAGACACACTGGGACTCCTGCCTATAGCTCACACAAAACGCACACAGACACACAAAATCATGTAATTGATTGCTGAGGCTTCAGTATTTGATTAGGGCACTCTCTCTGTATCTTCTCACACACTGTTATATTGAATCTTCAAGCACTTTGACCTTTATTTATTTTATTTACACACTGCAGTATTGATTTTTGTGCAGACACTTATTAGGCAGGTCCTATAGCTGTTCTTGCTTCCTAAGTAGCAGTTCTGTCGACATGTGAAAGGGGCTTTTGTGAATTTGGATCCAGTTGAATCTGAGGAACAGGCCCATGTACCTGTTAGTTACATACAAATCCATCTTTCCTTTGTCACTGACTCCAAGTTACCTTGGAAATGTATGTTGGTTTGTTTGACCTTTGTCCAATTGGAATACAAACTCAGCTGTAAAGATATATAAACCTATATTTTACCACTACAGGAAAAAGATATAGCTAATCAATAACCAAAGATAAGACAGTACAGACATTCTTCTAACAACATAATAGTAGAATGGAGGGTTCAATGGAACAGCTCACATCTGCCAAAACACAAAAATGTGTCAATATACTTTCAGGAAATCATTATTTTCACTTATGAATTGTTACACTCACAATTTAAAAAAACCTAATCTAAATCTTTACTTACGGTCTTACGGGTATATTTCCAGTATAGCAGTGCAGTGAAATAAAATCACCAATAAAAAAATTCCTCAGTATTTAGGCTTTAGCTTATTTGAAGGTTGCAGTTTTCCCAAAGCAACATCTCACATTTCATTTCATTTATAATGAAAAATAATGGGTAGCTTTCTTCCAGAAAAGAGCCGCACAGCATTGTTCATTGTTTGGCTGTATAGGAGCTAATGAATTTCCCTGATTTTAGGTTCTTCTTTAAAATGAAAGCCATGAAAGAAGGATGCCCTCTAAGTAGAGTTCAGTGACAACACAACTTTTCCTAAACAAATTTAAACTTAAAATAGTTTATGCAACTGATATGTGACCAGGTGCAAATGGTTTCTATGTGTTGCAGAAGTGATTTACTACACAGTGCGTATGAGGTACTGAGGTGTGAGATGTTCACTGCTGCAGATCATGACAGTAAAATAAACTTAAATGGTCTATTTCATTTAGCAAATTTCGAAGAGAAAATTAAGCCGATATTTCATGCTTTGGCCATCGTCTTAATTTCTTTTTTTTTTTGTATGTTTTATGTGAGTTTCTTTGGTATGGAGCCCTCTCTATGTAAACACGTTGGAGTAATGTTTATGCATTACTGCTCTTCAAATCAACTACACAGCTTGTAAACTCTACATCTACACTCATACTGCTTCACCAAACTCTAGTCTCACTCATTTTCTGTTGCAGATGAATGCAAACATAATATAATGGGAAGGGAAACTCCTGCAGCTTTATAAAGTCTAAGTGCGATGAAATGCTTTCACAGTAAGGATTTTTGTAATAATTTCTTGTTTATTTTAATATATAATTGGCTGCAATGTACTGTATCAGTACTTAAGCTAGTGGGAAAAATGTATTTCCCTTTTACACTGCTGTAATATAAAAGATTAGACACTGAAAATGTATCAGAAAAAACAAACATTTGTATGTATAGATTTTCACTCTGGTAATACATGGTAATACATGTATGTGTGAGTACTGTGATGAATATTGTGTTTCTGACGAAAGTCTGTATTGTGAATCCAAAACACACAAACGTTTATTTTTGATTCGTGACACCTTTTGTTTTTATCATGTTACACTTTTTTTTTTTCAGTATGTTTAAAATGAATTTCAGTTGAGATTGCTAGTAAGATTGTTTAAGCCATATTTCCTCAGCCATTTGCACATTTTACTGGTCATTCTGAAATGTGGCAAGGATGCAAAATGCTGCAGATGAAAGTCCAAACCTTTTGCAGTGTTGTTCTCTTTAATGCTTTGTACATAGTTCTCTAAGGTCTGTTTGTGCAGTGCAACCTCCTTGTGTTTGGACTTTGTTCACAGACTCTGGCTGCTATGAGGAAAGAAATGCTTGGACTGTGCAACAAATTTATGTACAATTACATCGTAAAAATGCAAACTGGTGACTTTCTTGATTTGATTTTAATCATAAAAATAAAGTATAAAAAGAGCTTCCAGTAAATAGTCAGGTATTACGTGACAAATCTTGGATAAATACTGTAATTTCAATAATTCACCTCTCATGGTTTTTTGTGGATCTTTTTAAGTAAGATGCTGAACTGAGACCTTTTAAATAAGCCATGGTTACTTTTTGCTGTATTATCCTGTATGAAGCCATTGAACATTTTGGGCAAACTGCTTGAGCTATTTGCATATTTTGAATGGAAATATATCTTTTATTAATAAAAATACAAGGAAAGGATGGTGTGGTGTCCTATGTTCTGATTATTACAAAGGTGAATGTTGGATTGTCACATGTATTGGATGTTTCATGTCACTCACCCATAGCGTGAACTATAAAGTGGAAACACTATTTGTCTTCAGCTAGGTGTTTGTGAGTCTCCTCTTCGTAGATGCATAAGGAAAAGACCTGTCAGGTGATTGCCTTCAGAGAAATAAGAGTGTTTGTGCAAGTTCACCCAGCGGACACAATGGATATTAGGGGGATAAATGACACCACTATCTCATAAGGCACCATCTACGAAGGGTTTATTAACTGTAATTGATAGTAGAGCTTTAGTTGTGGTTAGTAAATCATTTACCACCAATAAATAATTTATAGATCACTTTTTAAGTAGGGGTGTAACCATACGTTCTTACAAATGATGCGATACGTATCGTTTTCCACGGTTCTGATACGATTCAAGAACGATATTCAGCTCAACTAGAACGATACGCTTCAATGACATGAAATCAACAGTCACTTTTTTTTTGGCGACAAATTCAACCAGTGTGACTGTGAAATAAATAGCTGGACTAATGACTGGACAGTGCAGGGGAGGAGTCCCAGAAATTGTTGTTGTGAGGGAATCAGGGATAATTAATTAATAATTATCTATCTATTTCACAGCCACACTGGTTGAATCAGGGATGAATTAATGAATAATTAATAATATAAATAACATTAATAAGTAATTAATTTATCATTGATTCCCTCACGTCTCCTTTTTTTTTGCAAAAGCCAAAGTGTTTCCACACACCAGGCTTGAAAATCTCTCTCTCTCTGCTTTATTATTTAATCTCTTTGGTGCTGCTGGCTCATGCCGATGACAGTAACGCAATCATAAGCGTAAATAATGAGTAATGTTTGACATTTCTTTACTATTAAAAGTGCTAAAAAATACATCCATATTAAGTTTGTTGTGCTTAAGTACAATGTGAACATTCTTAGTATCGATACAATCTATTATTTATGTTGCAAATCGATTTTAGATCGATATATTTCCCCCGTGAAGGACAACTTGCCGAGCGCCTATCGATGCAGTTGGATCGCAGGAATATAAATCGATACATAGGCGTCATCGATGAATCGTTTCAGCTGTCGTTATAAGTCATTAATAAGAACAACTGTTGGGTTGCCAGGCTGTGGGAACTTCCTGCTCCAGCCTCTTTAATTCATTTGGGATCTAATGGACAGACATCTGGACTAAAATCCATTTATTAACTAGTCATTAACATTTACAGCTGCAGACTTGATGGATTGTTGTATTGTATTGTAGTAGATTATTGTACCTTTTTTTAAAACGATTTCTTAAGATTTATATTTGACTTACTAACAGTTGCCGATGGCTTGTTACGAATTGAGAAACACATCACCCTTTATTAATGACTCATTAGCATTTATCACTGCAGACTGGATGTCTCCCTAATGAACTGAACTGGCACAGTGTCATTTTCCATAAATTAAAGCAAATGAAAGAGAAAAGACACATTTGAGCTATTTTTTTTGTATTTGAATTAGATGTGTACTATTGGATGTAACTAGTTACAGTTTGTGAACATTACCTGTGGTAGATCTGTCTTTTGCAGATGCAGACGTTGATCACATGACACTGACATCTTGGTACTGATAATTAAGCAGGGAGCCTTGATTTAAGAAAACCAGAACAAAAACAGCTTCTCAATCTCCGCCTTTGTTTTCTTTGATGCTCCCTGTCCTTCTGTGATACAAGAAAAAAACGAATGACATTGAACTACAAAGCTAAACATAATTGGGTGCTAATGTGCAGCGGTATCTTCGCAACCACAATATTGCTGCTTATCTCTGAGGCTCCATAAGAATCACAGACATACAAACAAGCAAACTCACACCACTTTGAAGATGAGAGCAACTCACTGTCACACACGCTTAGTCTTGTTTCTATCACTTAAGACAACACGGACTTATATTTATTTCCTGGAGACTTGCACTGGACCTAATCCTAACCACCACTGTCCTGACTCTATCTCTAACCTTTATCTAAACCAGACCTTAAACCAAGACTTCACCTCACGACGTAATGAGACAAATACTTGGTTATCTTATGGAGAATTTTTTTTTTTTTTTTTGTCCTAAAGGAAGTTGCGTTTCCACAATGTGTCATTTCCCTGTAACATAAGTTATACAAGCACGCACACACACACACACACACACACACACACACACACACACACACACACACACTTTGGTGGGTAAAAAGTGCTTTGAGCAGGATGATGACAGAACTGTAGTGTTGTTAAAAAGTGAGTCACAGGAGGGCGGAAAACTAGATGACTGCATGGTTACAGCTCTGAGGAGGGGAACACACACACACACACACACACACACACACACACACACACACACGCACACACACACAAACGCATAAACACAAACATGTGTGCACGCATGAAAAGTAACACACGCGCACACACACACACTCACACATCTTTGCCAGACAAGGATATGGGTGGGCATGTGAGGGAGGCAGATGATTGGTTGATAACAATTCTCTTGCTGCTAATGGAGGGGAGCAGAGGATGCCAGGCTAACATCTATTCCACAGTGGGCATCTCAGGCCTCCCACTGAAGCTGAAAACAAAAGAGTGTGCGTGTGTGTGTGTGACTAAATAGCTCCCAAATTTCCATTTTAGCGCAGTCATGACCACCGATGTAAGACAGCCTTTGTGTGAATCTAAAAAACTCAAACTGCTCGACTTCACTGGGAAAGCAGACACGTTCATAGATGTGGTCTGGCTGGCTTTTCTCCGCCGTCATCCACCTTCGGGAAAATAACACTGAAGTAGGGCTTTTACTCTGCATACATTTTCACTCCTCACTCCAGTTATTACTGACATCTCATTTTGTGTAACTTCAGTGCTCAGAAACATCTATCTAATCAACTGTTTTCAAATGCACTTCAGGCAAAGCGCTGTTAAGTCCTGGTTCACATTTTCATCTATTTTGATTGACGCCAGTGTAATTTAGCAGCTTGTGTTTTCCCAGCCAGACAAAAAAACAAACCCAAAGTGGAATATGTGGGCTACACAGAGGAGCATACAAGCACACACATATTAGTTAACCCACTAACAAATACACACACAAGAATAAACTGAATCCACTGCTCTAATGTGGGACTGGGCTCGGAGAGAGCTTTGCTATCAGGCAGCCTGAAGCTATTCTCCAGACACTTTGATGCATCTGCACAACAGCGGGAGTCCTGCCTGTGATGTGGAAGCATGTTACCATTTGAAAATACACACCGAAAAACACACGTATGCACAAATGTACACAAAAGTAAACATTTTTTTCTTACACACGGGAGTACAAAAAATACACACATGATTTTCCAACTTCTGTGAGGGAAAAACAGTTCCCTGGCACACATGCTTAGGATGTAGGCAGGATAGGGCCACAATTGTTCAAGTGTAATGGGATTAATGATTTATCTGCTGTGTCTATCAATCTTTCTGAAGCCATTATACGGTTTCAGCAGTGTGACGTCTTAAGCAGTCTGAAGTCTTGTTGTTTGTTTGTTTGTTTGTTTTAGTGTAAAATTCATAGTTTTATTTTTAATATAAATTTATATTCAAAGTAGAATTCCCTCTTTAAGCAAAACCTGTTTCGGTGTTTACTTGGGAACCTATATCCTCAAAATATCTCTTTTAAGGAGTCATTCTATTTAAAACCAGGAAATTAGTTATGATATACTATTGCTATATGATATATTATGATCCTTATAATATTGATTCAAATATTTTTAATTAATTAATTCAAATTTATATTAATTGATCTTGAGTCAGACAAGAATGACAAGTCTTACAGCAGCTGAGATTTTTTTTGAGGGAGTTCTTTTTTTTTTGGGACGACACTTTCTGTGAGATTGCCTCCAAACTACATTTTTCTAGGTCAAAAATTAACTTTCAACTTTTTACCATAGATCATAGATCCTGAATGAACTCTAAATATTTTCCAGTGGACTTATTAGTATTGTGCACACTAAGTACAGACTCTCAGACTTTGCATCTTACCTATTTGGAGGATTTAAACCAACTCGCCTCAGTGCGTTTCATTTAGACCAGCTGTTGTTGGCGATGACTAAACCAATCAAACATCCAATGTGAACACACGTGGTGTATTAGGCCGGGTGTGGAGCTGCTGGTGATTAGATGTGACAGTCCTTTGAAAGCTCAGGTTATTTCAGACTAAACGTTATGACACCTCCATGGTGGATGAGAGTGAAATGAATTTGTGGTTAGCAAGGGGGTAAGAATATTTGCCACCTGAAGCAGCATCCTTTCAAGCTGAAACAGTAGAAAAAAAGGGGATTGACAGCAAAATGGCAGCAGAAGAAGAACATCAGTGTAGAACACTGTAAAACATGTATTCTTCGTAAGATCCTCAAGGTCAAAGCAGTCTCATTCCAGATGACAGATAATATCCTAAATCTGGAGCTTTCTAATGGAAACCTGCTGTGATTAAATGTTCATACTGACACACACACACACACACAGTGTGTGTCAGACTTCAGCCCAAGTTGCACGTACACACAAAAATGCTGACAGTGGCTGTCAGATACACATGTGAATGAGTAAAACATGCCTGCAAGTAAACACACAGTGTGTGCAAGACACACAATCATGCATACATATTCTTATATTTAATGCATTATTGTTATGTTCAAGCATAAAAAATGCACTGGGATCATAAATAAGATGACTAAATGGTTGATTAATCATCGATCAGTTATTAAATGGGGCTGGATCCACTTACTAATTTCTTACCCTTAAGAGCTTTATGGATATGAGATGCATGACAACATGGATGTAATGCACATGAAAACCTAGCTAACTGACAGCTAGCTACTCAGCAGAGGTAAAAAAAATGGAAATAAAAACCAAATCATCGGTGTAATGTGTGGTTATAATGAGTTGCCAACTCTCATCCATATCAACACAAGTTCCAGTGCATCCATTGCAATCGGGCCCGGTTGCGTTTTTCTAATTAGGTTAATTAGCTAAATAGCTAGAACACATCTGACTGCCGGCTTTGTTTGACCATCACATGGCTTAAGGACCAGCCCATTACTAATTTAAGGATCAGTGATGAGAGACAATCTTGTGTGCTAACAAGTACTGGCTTGTTCTGTTGAGCTCAATTTGTAACTTCATGAGTAGTTTCCACAATCATGATGCAACCCTCTGCAGAAAATATCTAGTTAACACTGGTAGAGTTAATATATTTAATTGACTAATATTTTTAATTTGATCACCTGACTTGACCAAATGACTACTGTGGCATTGTCTGTTTTAAAATGGTGATAAAACAGTCGGTTTAGTCGCCCCCTGATGGTGATTAGATGAAATGCATGTTTAAGGCTCTTCAACATCGGCTTCACTCCGCAGCCCTGGTGTCATGTCCACTCTTACATACAGTTTATGGTTTGCTCCTATAGCCGATGGTCTTTGTGTCTACTACTGAAAACTTAATGGTCGCTGAGGGTCCTCACAGTGTGGATGCAGGTAAAAAGACAATAAATCCTAGAGCCCCACAAACCCCAAACAGACAACTAATGTTTTTAACTATCGTGTCTACCTTCCCCAGTTGCTGCGACAGGGGGGAAGAGACTGAAAAATATAACGGGGCTGCAGGAAATGCTGACATCACGTCAATTCAACACACAAAGGGAACAAAGAAAAATGCAGTTTATAACAGTAAGGCAGTGAGAGAAAAGCTGTGAGAGCAATCAGGAGGAAGTGAGAGGGGAACGAGGGAAGAGAGTGGAGGGTGCATGTGTGTGAAGAAAGAGAGGCATACGTGTAAAGAGTGTGTATATGTAACGTGTGTGTTTCTGCTCCACCTGAACTGGAGCTGACTTGTTTAACAGTGAGAAAATATGTGAGCAGGAGGGAGAGGCAGAGACAGAGAGAGAGAGAGAGAGAGAGAGAGGAAGAAGACTGAGAGGTGGAGAGCAAGAGAGTGGAGAACAGAAATAGCTGTGCCCCATTATCATCACCTCTACCTGTCTGGCTGTCGCACCTCTAATTACTGCTGCCACATTGCTGCAAACAGCACACAATGAGAGAAGTGTGTGTGTGTGAGAGAGAGATGTTTTTTTATACAGTATATATTCATGTACAGGAGTTTTTTTTCCCGCCGTTTTTGTGCCTTTGCAAGACTGTTTCTGCACTGCGAGTCGCTATGTTTCGCTGCCTGTAATTCTTTTTGTGTTCTTGTCACCGTCACCGTGTGTGTGTATGTGTGTGTAGGTGTGTGTGTTTGTGTGTATGTGTATGTGTGCGGGGATTATACCTCTCCTGTTAACCACCTGGAGAGAGGCAGCCTGGTGAGAAGAAGCTTAAGGAGAATCTAATCCTTGCCTTAATGTGACAGCAGCGTTTTCTGTGAAACTACCATCATTACTAAACTGTTGATCCTTGGTGTGTGTATGTGTGTGTGTGTGTTTAAGCAGGCTAAACACATGCACACACACATACATGCCCCTGAAAGCAGACATTTTGCAGGAAGATACAGTAAGTGTGACTTCATGTGTCGTCTTAAGCACACTGCGAGCAGCCGATGTAGGTCAAGCGTGTCGCAAACTGAGTCCCTGACTGTTCTCTGACTTATGCTTGAAACCAAATGCTACCAGGGGGATTATACAGAGACAGTGGCAAGCCACCCACTCACACATGCGCACACACACACACATGCACACCGTCACACAAACATAAAGGGCCTTTTGAATCTAGGTCAGCCGAATGGTGGAGACGGTACTGACCTTTACTGCACACACAAACAGCAACACACATTACCTGACAAAAACTACAGGTATGAACGAGGAACACGTGAAGGTTAAAAATAAGTCGTCACAGGTTTCACCTTTTGTTATTGTCTACTTTCAACCCTGCATTTTAGATTCAGTGTCCTAAGGGAGAGCTCCATGTCCTTACCATCAACCTGCCCTTCCTGTCTCTGTGTGAACTGCAGAGGCAGCATCATATGGCCCCTGACAGCTTCCATACTTTCTCCCTCAGCTCAACAAAAACTGCTAAACCCTTGCCAGAGAGAGAGGGAGAGAGAGAGAGAGAGACTGAGATCCTATTCAGACTTGCTATTAAAATGCATCTTCACGTGTTTTCAAGTGACCACCTCCACTTTATATGCAAATAAACATATATATGTCATTGTTTTAGCCAAGAGAGAGAGAGAGAGATGGAGAACGGGACATGAAGGGCTTTAGAGAATCAATTAAATAAGATTTTAGCCATTTGAAATAATGAAGTGTTTTTGGTTCATTATGACACTGTACTGGGACTAATTAGACTGTAGTAGAGGACGTCAGTAGAGTAGGTGGTCTTTCAATATGACCAGGATGCATTTGTGCTCACACTGCTAAAACACAGCACCATAAAACTGAAATATGCAAGTCAACTACAGGCACCTCAAAATTGCGCTTAAATACATATTTTCAGTAAATGTACTTTCCACCACTGATTGTATCTGTGCTGTTTACCTAATGTGTGGACATTTAGGGCCTTTTACTGTAATGCCACATTTTGAAGGCAGATGCAACTTTGAATTACAATTCAAATCCCAGAGATCTCATCTGATATTTGTAAAATATGCTAACACTGTGCGCCATCCCTAAAAAAAACAACCATCTTTGTCCTGTAGGACCAGAGACACTTGGCCAAAAAGCTAAAACTGGGCTTTTTGTTGTCTCCTCAACATCCAGTCATTTGTGGAAATCTTTAAACAGTGTTCATACAATATAAATTAAAATCATAAGCATTTAAAACTTCTCAGTTACCTCTTATTGGTGATGGTATCATATCTTGGAGAACGATGACGTCAGTGACAGGGGTCGGTCATGAACAATAAAACTGACATACTAAGATGATCTTCTTGCCAAATATTAACTTCTCGTACATTAAATCAACGATCGAAAATCAAACGAGGTTTCAGCAACACAATGTCTTCACAGGAGGCACTGCTTTGTCAGTGTCTGAACGGGATGCGTTCAGGCCCAGTGCAAGTTTAGTGTAATTAAATATGTAAAACTGTGTCAGACATGGCTCAGACTTACTGCACAATGGATAAAAATGTGTGGAGAGACATTAGTCCCAATAGTATAGTGGTGACAAATACAAGCTTTGTATTTATAAGTGGATCGTGAAAAACTGCAGTTGTCATTGGTACTGGGACTAATTTTATAACAGCTATCAAATCACAGTTACATACTATGTGCGCGTGTTAGTGGCTGGTTTGAGTTTCATCACTTTAAGTTCGTCAAATTTCAGCACTCGAGATGGTGGATGTTCTCCTGCAGATGCACATGTTTTTTTTCAATAGGTGCATTTCTACACAGCAATCCTGCCCTTACAGAATTGGGTTAGGGTTAGGGTGAGTTTTTCAAAAATCAGTGCAAGCACGAACATGATTTCATGCCAGAGCTGCTGTGTTCCCTCCATCTTATCTGCCATGTGGCGACAGACAGCTCAGAGTAGCCTTGTACCGATGGGTCATCAGAACGATCACTGATAGCTTAGCATATACTTTGCTTGTTTTCCCCATTAATGTAGTAACTTATTATCATCGCTTGTTGCATTAAATTAACATTACGTTTAATTTTCCCTGCCACATTTTTACGATATAAACATGTCAAACCGATGCTTAAACGCCAACGTACGCACACACACTCGCACTCTGACCAGCTGACTGTCTCTGAGGAGCTGCCGGTCGTATGTAGGTGATGTGCTGTGATAAAACCGAGCAGAGAGGAAGAAAGAACACGTCACTTCATTCAGTTTCTCAACTGTTGCTTCTCATGGTTGATGGTGATGTGGATAAAACCTTTGGGACGATCAGAGAGAGAGAGAGAGAGAGATAAACAGCTGTGTCTCCCCCAGTTGTTTTTGAGTGGATATGGTAAGGCTATTTTTTTTAGAGAGAGAGAGAGAGAGAGAGGTGAGCAATGTACCATGCTCTTAGCTCGCTCTTCCGTCTCTTCTTGTCACCTGAAATGACGCAGGCTACTTCTTCAGTCACTCAACATAGGAAAACTTAGTCCATTAGTGATAGTCAGCTTCCTGTGACCTCAAAGATAACTGTAAAAAAAAAAAAAAAAATGTAAATACACCTTTAACTCCTGGTAATTTATGAACTGGGATTTAAGCTGACTGAAACTTTTGAGTTTAAGTTTTACAAAATATTCAAAAAATTCTGATGGACAAACCTTTTGTTGGGGTAAATCTGTTGTTGACCTCATTTGTTGATAAAAATGAAAAGTTTTATTCCGCTGTCCTTATCCTTAAATGATACCTTAACGGAAAATCCTGACTCTTGCCCGAAGCCCTAAGGTGATATCTTAATATCCTGCTGACCACATCCTTCCTCCCACCTACAGTAACACTTTCCCTGTTCCCCCAGAGTGCACCTCATCTTAAATGATCACAGAAGCCAAACCAGTCTGCCCACACTGTTTTGAAAACCCTGCGGCATGATCAATGAGTCAGTTACGTTTCCTCTCGGTTGAGCACATTAGGAGGCATTTGTGATATTCCCACAGAGTGGAGATCAAGGCAGAGAGCTTATCCTTCTCCTGTTCAGCAACCGCACATTTCCCATGACAACAGATAGATGGTGGAGTTCAAATCTTATTATTCTCTCTCTGATCTCCTCCCGTCTCCTACAGGACAAAGTTTTATGTCCTATGATGGCAGAACAACTGGTGCGGATGTTCGTGGCTGACACTGATATTTCATGAGCGTTTTCTTGTTTTATTCAAGCAGCCGATCACTGCAGGTGTCATGTAGTGGCAATGACTTAATGATAATAATTAGAATAATGAAATTTAGCAAAGCATGTGCCTGTCTGTGTTCAAACTTCATTATATGTCCATACTTCTCTCTGGGGAAGGGAAAGGAGAAGGTTAAGTAGCAAGGGAATGAGGTCAGCTTTACACATATACACATATGTACACACACACGCGCGCGCTTTGCAGTTGCAGAATGCGAGGTCAAACCTACTCTTTGTATCACCCTGCTGTTATATCCCTATGTGTGTGTCTCTCCACATCCATCTTTCTCGTACATTTTCTGTGCCTCTCTTGCTCTTCCTCACCCTCCTCACTCCACATCGAAGCCTGGTTTTCACACTGAGGCCAAAGAGGATTCTCGTATTGGAGGTGCTGGCGAAAGGATCAAGACACAACGCTCTCCACACCACTGCTTGTTCCTCAGCTCCTAACCTTCACACCAATTCCTCTCTGTCCTCCCTCTCTGTGAAGTGAAAGCAAAGTATTACACAGTCTGTCTGATGTAACTGCCTGTTAGATGACTATTTCATATACAAGCTACCTGTAATTTACAATAAAATGGATGATTATGTATGTGATGCATATGCATGGGTCAGCTGTATGATGTAGAATTTCTAGGTGATCTTTTAACTTTAAAAGACAAATATTTGGACGACTACCTATCTTGCAGAGTGAAGCTACAGGCTTTCATGTTATCTTTCATGGCACCTGTGGTGAGATGTTTCCCTTTGAAAGAGTACGGCACAGGTTTAGCATTGAACCACTGCAACACTGTTGGACTCTTGTCTTTTTTTAAATCCACGCAATATTTGTCCACATTACCCACAATACACCTTGACCTCTACAGTTGGGTCAGAGAAGGAATGTAATACTAGCAAGTGGTAGCCCACTATGATGTCACCGTTGGTTTGTGAACTGCTGTTTTGAAGCCTCGCTTTTTTAATTTGGCCATCGCCATGTTAGATTTTTGAAACCAGGAGGAACCATATTTGGTGGAGCTGAGGAGCAGTGAGAGGTGGATCTGACCTGCTCTGTGCTTTCTCCTGACTGTCAGACAGGTCACCGTGTGTGGTACAGTCACAGGCAGCCACGCTCTAATGCATCTCCTGCTTTATAGTTTATTTTCCTCAAAGTGGGACCATAATTTTAAAAATGAACATCATGTTGTTATGAAGAAGACTTGAAACTGGAGACTGAGACCATGACCTCACTAGGAAAATTTACTGAGCTACTACATCATGTGATAAATAGGGCCATTTTCTCATAGACTTCAATACAATTGGACTTTTTTTTTTTTTTTGCAACCAGAGGAGTCGCCCTCTGATGGTTATTAGATAAAATGCAGGTTTAAGGCTCATCAGCATTGGCTTCACTTTTCAGCCGTGGTGTCTGCATCCATTTTTATATACACACTATGTATACTAGCAGCGGCTAACATGGCCTTGAGCCACTAGCCTCAAGTAGAGATGAGGAGTGGGTTGCAGCGAGCAGTGTCATCTTACAGCAAAACGGGACTGAGTTTGAACCCGCTGGCTGCCTGGGGCCTTTCTGTGTGGATGTTCTTTGTACTGTGGCTTCCTCCCACAACCTAAAGACAGGTTCGGTTAGTTGCACTATAACCTAAGAACATAAGTGTGAATGTGAGCATGAATGGTTGTTTGTCTCTATATGTATATATTTAGACCGGCGAGCTGCTCTGGGCGTACCCCGACGTTACCCCAATGCTAGCTGGGATTGGACCTTAAAAGGATAAGTGTTATAGCTAATGGACAGATGAAATGTTCATCAGCCAAATATAACAAACAGAAAGACTCTTCTTCTTTCTCTCAGGAGGTTAGCATCATGCTCTCTAGTGCAACGTGTGCAAATAACAAATAGCCACGTACAAATAACCCCAGTTGTATACAGGAAATCAGCAGCAAGCTTGGGGAGAAATGCTGCCTTCAAAGCAAAAGTCCCGTCTAGTCTCTATAGGGATATGTAAGGATTGTTAAAACGCTATAAACTCACAACAGTGTTAAGAGTGTGCACACTCTTGAATACTATCAAATCTTTTCAACAAGGAAAAAAAAGCATCGACATTGACACTGGTGACATAGAGAGAAGTGAAATGAAAGTAATAATGACTGAATTGTTATTGAAGGATAGTTTTACTGATGCAGCAGGTCAAAGTGGAGCTCATTTGAATGTGATAGGCCGTGTAATATTTTCATCTCAGTAGCTGCAGTGCCGAGGCACCAGTGGACGATATTAACCTACGTCTCAGCTGCATTCACCTTTGTTGTATCGCTGTCATTATGCGTCTCCTTATACTGAAGGATTATTTTGTTGTACACTGCTTGAGCCAGTTGAATGCCTCTGTCTTTATAGCTTCTTTCTCATTATCTGCTGAGAACAGGGCGCAAATCAAACTGGACCATAATGTGAATGCAGCATGAAGCCAGTCTGCACTTAAATTTAGCTTTTTTAAAAAATTGTTTTAATCATTTCTTCACACCTGCCAATTATAAGTCCCTTGTTTTATAATAGGAAATTCTTATCTGTACAGGTATGTTCCCAATCCTATTCTCCTTATCACCACCTCTGCTACCTCTTCCACTCTCATTTCTGTCTCTCTTTGTAAAAGCACCCTTGTCTACGAAGCTAACACCTGCAGGTTCTAACGCTCCTGCAACAACACAGGGAGAAGATTTTATGAAGAGGTGATGATATAAGGCGATGAGGTAAACGTTGCAGAGATGAGAGAATGAGAGGCGGGAGAGAAAAGGACGTTTTAGTGCATAACGCTTCTTAAGGCTTTTTTTTTTTTTTTGTTCCTGGCTTTAGAAAAAGAAAAGAAAAATGGTGAAGAAATATACGCACGCTCACAGTCAAAAGCCAAGTCCAGTGGTTTTGTTGCAGATTTGACAGAATGCAGTGCTGAGAGAGAGTCAGTGAATCAAACCAAGCAGTGTCAGGGTCACGGCACCGGTTCAGGGAGCACGATGAGATCACTTATCGGGAAATTGAGCTGTTGTGAACTGAGTGAGAATCATCATAATTAGAAATAGGTATTCTCTGCATACAGACGCCTCTTGTACACACACAGACAGTGACTGACCTTTAGTGCTTCGTCAGCTCTTCTTTAATATAATGCACGTCGGTGCGCAAATGCTAATACTGAATAATGAGGGTAGTGTGTGCTGTGTATATCACACTCATGTCATTCTAGGACATGGAGACCAAAAAAAAAAAACAAAACAGCAGTGAGACTCATCCTGCCCTGATACTGTGATCACAAGACTGAACAACAGACTTCCTATTCTCAGTCTTCCTTAGTTTTAATTGATGAAATATTTCTGTTACATATAACATTTGGTGCAGTGGCTCCCTAACATGAGCATGATGGGAAGACATTAGCATCAGCCGGGTTCCATCCACAAAAGGCCAGTGCCATTTTTTTCACTGAGAAATTAAATTCACAGTCTCAATAGAGCCTGTGATAATTACACATTTTGTTCAGCACAATAGTCTCCAACAACGAACACCACTTAATGAACTTTGATTAACTGATTTTTTTGAAATACAGTTTCCAGAGGTAAAAGGCAAATGCTAGGCTATATCAAAGGAGGCAGAGTGGTGAGTCGTGCTCGGCGTAATGACGTGTAAGGTCCTGGACCATGTCTGTAATCTCATCTATCTACTCGTCAGCAACTCCTGGGGTATATACGTATGTATTTAATCTGTAAAAAATTGAGCTTGTGTTAAACACAGACCTAATTTCAGTCATCTAACCCATTCAAAAACACCTATACACTTCAGGGAGAACTAATTTCCAGGGTTTAGGACTCATCCCTGCAGCACTCTATTGCTGAAAAGCTACATTCAGGCAGTTAATGGTATTCAATGCCATCTGTTTAGCCTTTTTAGCTGCATATTACAACTTTTAATGGAGGGCTGAGAAGAGCAATTAGAGATTCCATCACATTTTACAAGCGTTCATTTTGTAATATGGGGAGAAAGTACACAATGTGCCCACTTCCCTTTTATTTCTTGATTTATAGTAAATTGTTTTGGCCTATTGATTAATACAGAAATTATAATGATGAATGATGCAATTATGATTATGGCTCTGACAGCTGGACTCTACAGTAGTGTTTATATCCTCGGCACATAACGCACAATAGGGACTGGAAAAGCCCCACTGCAGTGCTGTCTGTGTAGTTTGCCTGCACAGAATTGATTTCCAATACATGCGTCAGCAGAGAGGGGGATTTGTGCCAGGCAGCATGCTGCTTAACTAGCGAGCACAGTGTCAGGCTGGCCAGATATATACAGTAAGACCATGTGCACACAGAGCTGTGATGCTGCAAAATTAGCATGCAACAGTGTTTTGATCTGCTTTGATTTCTGCAGGGAAATAGTGTCTCCTGTGGCCACATACAGTTCAAGTGGTTTCGGGAGTTGCTGTGATTGATGACAAAAAATGATTTGCTTGTTATTCTCCAATCTCATCCCTGGATTATCATCAGTTGTCACAGCACTAGTTGCAGGAAAACAAGTATTTTCTAAGATGGTATTTCCCTCTTCCATTGGCGCCTCGCTGTTTGAAGTAAGCAACAGTTTTGCTTCAGATGCAGTTTCTTCTACTCTCTCTCTCTCTCTTTCGTCTGCATATATTCTGGCCTGAAAACTGCTGCTGTCATGTTATAAATTAAGGAGGTCTAGAAGAATATATATATATATTACTTCATGTTTTCCATTTTTTCTCGGTTTGCTCCTGTGTAAATATGTCCCTTTTTCTGTTATGTTGACAGCAAACTACCTTTACCCTTGTGTGTGTTCCAAACAAAATATCCCATTTCAATGTAGCCCGTCCAACAGAATGTAATCTTTCACTATTTCATAGCACACGCTCCTCTATAATGTGTCTTTGTTGGTGTTAATAGAAAACAACATTGTTAAGGCTGTCTGCTGACATGTGGTAATTGCCTCACATAGAGAGTTGCTGTTTTTCTCGAAGAATCTCTGCTAACTAGATAAATCAGTGCCGGTTTGATCACATCCATTCTCCTGAAGACGTGTGAGCAATAAAATAGTTTGGGCAGCTGGTATCTTTATGGCTTCTATAGCAGAACAAAAGCCATACCATCACATCTAACAGCGAGACTGTCAAAATAGTAAAAAGTGAATAAGTAACAATGATGTGGGCTTAAGACACCACTGAATTGGGCAGCAGCGTCTAATGTTATCATGTTGAGGACAAAACAGCATCTTGAATCTGTGATCAGAGACACAGTCTTCTTACTGATCTTGGGGCTGCTATGTATTTTCCTTTGTTCCATCACAAACCATCTCCTCGTCTCCCTCCTCTCAGTAGAAGTGCTCTGGTAATTGTGGTGTGGCAGTGACTCTTTACTGCAGGCCCATAATTCAGGATTCAACCTAAAAGGACAAAAGACGGTGAGTTCATCTGTCTTCAGCAGTAATGTTTCTGTAGTGAGTGATGATCAGTGACTGTCTTATAATTAGGTTGTTGCCTTTACCGTTATTTGTTAGCAACCATAATCTACTTGTCCATAGCTGCACAAAGGAACCAGGCTGAGGCAACGATTCTGCAGGCAGGCGAAGAGCAAGTGAGGAAGATGGGTTAACAGTAAATCCCAACAGTTAATTGTTACAGTCACATCAATTTTTATTCCAGTTTTATATGCCAAGTTAACTGAAACCTTTTCAAAATAGGCAGAGACTGGGATGGAGTGTCTAATAGGTTCACCACAGAGCCTCAAAAGGAACCACAAAGATACACAAAACAGCGATAAAAAGACGATGCAGGAGGTCGGGAGCCTTTAATGTCTGTCTGGAGAAGCCTGTTGTTTCACAATCTGTCTGTGGCTGTAGGCTATTTAAAGTTACAAGTAGCAGTTATTGATACTATTTCATATTAGAATATTTCAAGTTGTTTATTTTTACATTTATTACATTGAATAACGTGTGAATTAGAGGCTGAACATATTTTTACTCATGTCATGAATGTGCACCCCCTCTCTCATCTGCTGCCGTCCAACTGAAGTTATTTATTCATTTATTTCTGTGATACAGTTTTAAAGAGGCTATAAAAGTTGTATTAAAATGAATCTGTTTGAACAATTAGTCTGAGGTGTGAAGGTAGAGGACACTGAATGGGTTGCTGCTCATAGTTAATGTAATCTTATTGCTTAACCTTCAACTGGAACAAGAGAAAATTATAAGAAAATATCAGGAGTTCAAAAAGAGGAAAATGGAGATCCATCCCATCAGCACATTCTTGTGCATCAGCTTTGATCTGTGATAGGAGACAGTGACCTACTTAAAGCTATATTAATTGGTTGTCCTTAATTTTTGCATATGTCTTATGTCCTGTAACCAGAACTGAGACGAACACGTCCACATGACAGACACAGCTTCAGCAGACACAAAGCAAAATGCAAATGCCATGCGGCTGAATCAGTGCACATCGACAAGCAGTAAAACCGTGCACACACACAAACACGAGCGCACACACACACACACACACACACACACACACATGCATTTCTCCTGCATATGCCAATGCGGCATACAGGCTGAAGAAAATGCTGACACAGCGCGCGGAAGGGGGCAGGGGAAGTGGGGAGGGTAACGGTGGAGTGGGGCCGAGTGTAGAGCTACGAGAAAACACTCATCAAAGCTATTAGCATCAGTGTGACCCCATTGGCTGCTGTGACGACAAGCTGAGCTTGCAATGATCACAGCTCTGCAACAGCACGAAGAGGGGCGGGAAGGAACGAGAGCGTGTGCTAATAATATCAACATGTTAGCATAGCTGCAGCATGTTTGAAGTGGGCCACACATGACAGTCAAGCAGCTCATGCAGCCAATTTGCATGACATTAGTAGGCATGAAAGGTTGAGTGATGTGGGGTCAGGTTTATCAGCTATATTCTCTATTAATCTATTCAATGGGCAACAATCCGGATCTCCAGGTCTTTAAGTTCAAAAACTAATTTGGAACCAATGAATGTTTTGTCCTGACAAATACCTTAAAAGATGAACTGATCAAAAATACCTGTTGTTAGTACTTCGGCAGACAGCATTTGCCAAGCAGCATGTTTTGAAGTAACCTGTCATGGACTGATGTGATGGATACGTGAGACAATAAGTCAGTGAGTCACCAAAGTCTTTAGGATTTATCCTGTTGTGATCACAGAAGTCGACCCAAATATCACAGCAAACAAAAGGCTGAGGATCAAAGTGTTGCATTCACAGACTAACACTCCCTTGAGTCACGTCTCTGGCGCGGCTAAATATACGAGAGTCAGCAAGGAAACATAGTGAGTGGGGAAGAATTGTTTAATATGTTAGAGAGATAAGAGAGAGTGGTTTGTCTGTTGGAGAGAGGTGGGACAGAGTGAAAAAGAAGGGTGAGGTGCAGACGGTCTATAATTAGCCGAGGAGGTATTGTTTTCTGGCTTGGGGGAGGTGGGAGGTGTGGGCTGAGGGGGTGGGTGGAGGGGGGGGTAAGGATGGCTTGCCAGACAGAGCTTACCCAGTAAACCTATCCAAAGTGCACAATTGCTCAGCCATGCAAATCCACATGCAGATGCAACATCAGACCCTCCACACACAAATATATGCACAGTATATATGTGTGTATACATAATTATACATATTTATATAGATGCATAGAGCACCGTGTGTGTGTATGTGAGCTCTCTCCTGGCCATTTTTTGCCCAAGGAATGTCCGCCGGCTCTGTCTCATGGCCGGGCCTCATCACATTATTAGGATCATTATTCAGGAGCTGACCTTATCAGGCTGTGATTTATTGCTGACTCCAGTACAGTATTATTATCATCCCCTCCAATCTCACAGATTTGGTGGCCTGGCACCTCTGTATCTCTTCAGCCTTATTTAATGAGGCTTCTGAGGCTGCGTATAAACAACATCAGAGACGAATATTGCAGATGTGTGCGCGCACGCGCGTGTGTGTGTGTGTGGCTATTTCAACAACACATTCATTTTACATAAAGGGTGCCCTGAAGAGGTTGGTCTGTAAACAAACACAATTGTCAGTCAAACGTCTGAGTTTTGTGCTTCTGTTTTTTTTTTTTTTAACCTCATCACGTAGAAATAATTTTTATATATAAATTAATGATTTTACAAAATACACTTCTACAGGGGAACGTTTGTGGCTGTACATACACACTAACACACACCAGTGCTGACTGGTTGCTTTGTGTCAAAGTCCAGGGGTTGGTTGACCCATCCCACCACGTTGCCTCATCAAAGTCTGAGCACAGACTTGGATCATAACTCCTGCGGCTCAACGAAAAGCTTTTATCCTTCAACATGAACTTACAGTTGCTGCTGCTCTCATATTTTTTGTCAGCTTTGTGTGACTTTGAGGCAAAAACGTATGATTTCGTTTACATGTTTTCAAAGTTAAAGCTGAATTAAACTTAACTTACTAAGCACTTTATGCTCCAGTATCCTCCCAAAATAATGGACTCACTGTGATAATTGTGTTTGTCTCACCAGTGTAGGTGTGGGTGCCAACCATTAGGATGAGCTGGCACTAAAAGTTGGAATGCTAAAAAGAAGTAGCATCCACAGGCAAACAGGTGGCGTTTGTTTGGCACATGGGTGGATGTGCTGGACATGTGGAGAGCATAGAACAGAGAGTATAAGATCAGCAGCAGTGGAGTGGACTATATAGCTCTGCACAAGTTTGTAGCACTCAGCGGTGAGCGCAAACAGTTACGGCAAGCCCCAAGGGGAAAAAAACGTGATTCAGTCAGTCACCACAGTCATTGCTCAAAGCGAGATCAACTTTGTCACCGAGTGCTAGAGTAACTTTTTAGTTTAAGGTTGTAATGCTTCCATTTTGGCTGCTGGCTCTATGTCTGGTGATGTATAAAAGCCGAGCAGACAGGAGAAAGCAAGAGCTGAAGTCAGCGCTGAAGTCAGGGAGCCACGAGCGGATACTGTCGGGAGGGAGGGGGAGTCGAGTAATGTTGATAAAAAATGCAATTTTCTCTCAGAACATATTGTAAAACTGACGCTAGTGTTGTTTTCTGATGGACTTCCTGCCCCTTTCTTGTATTAACCGACAACAATCGAGCAGTGTGCTCCTGACTGTGGTCCACGCTGAATGGGCTTGTAGCTGCTCAGGGTTTAAATGAATCCCTGTATCAAGACACATCTAACATCGATTCCCCCGATGTGGGTTAGAGCTAAATGAGCAAAATGTGGAAGTTGTGTGAAAGTTGTCGCAATGTTGAAAATGCGGTGTCATTAGCATTGATCAGAGGCTGCAGCAGTCGATGGCTGGGTGGCAGCTGTGTGATGAGTAAGTCGGTTTGCAGGGATGGTATAGGCACGTGCCCCTACCAGTGCTTTTGAAAGACGATATTGTTCCTATAAATATTTGAATGAGCGCTGTCAGTCCAGACCTCAAGCATGGGTGAAAAATGTAATATTTCAGATGACTTCCTTTCCTCCACTGCCTCAAGACCCAGCACACATAACTCATTCTGTCCGTGCAACACGTTTTGTGCTTTGCAGACATAATGCCACCAGAAAAAGAGACTTTTTCATCATCCAGAGCATCAGAAATAGTGAATAAATCTACACTGACTGAAAGCCTGTATACCTAACACCAGCCTTACATTACTTTAATGTTAATACGGATGCATCATTAGATTTGCAGCTGGTCATTTTAGATGTGAAATTAAGGAGAAAAGGGAAACTGCAACCCTGTAAAAGGTTGATGCTGAATGAAAAACTAAAATATAGTTCTATCTTTTCTGTGATCAAGTGGTTTCCTGTAGTTTACTTTCTTCTGCTCTTTGATCTGTCGCTGTGTATAGTTTTTATTTAAATGTAAATACAGATCCCTAAAAAACCATTTGGTTAACAGCATTAAAAAGTCCTCGCTGCCCTTCATGAGCTCCATGCATGACTCGACAGGGTCAGCTGGAAGAACTGATGGACAGCCCCAGCCTGACGTAGCACGATGCAAGGAGCATCATCTGACTCGGCTGATGACGGAATAAATGACAGCTGAAGCCCCCCTGATATCGCTTCATTTGTATTTCCTCTTCGAAATGTGAGACACAGGTGGAGAAAGTGAGCATTGCGAGCCGTGAAGCTGCCTCGCTGACGAGCCTGTCAAATGTACTAGAGGAAGCCTGTTTTTTTTTTTTACTGTGATCCAAACAGGAAAAATACACATAAACTGCCTGCATCTCACTTATTTCAGCAGATAGTTGCCAGACGGGAAAATAAAGCAACAATAACACAACCTAGTGCCTGAAGGCAGGAAATGTATTGTTATTCCTGACACGCAGTTTGGTTAGTTCACAACCTAACACATGAGCACATGTCTACCAGGCAACAACTTGATGTGGGGATAAGCTGTAGCTGTAGGTGAATTTAAACTGTTAATAACAAGACCCATGTTATATATTTTTTGAGTTATGTACTGTGTGTCAGTGTTGTGGTTGTGAAGATGCACTTTTTACACTTTGGTTGTTTTCAACTGTATATTTTACCAGATATATGTTTTTAGTTGTCAGGCCTCTGCATCTTATTCATCAGAGAAAAACTCAGTGTCAGGCAGCCCAGCTCCCAGCCTCTCCAGACAATACTGACCTGTTTTGGAGAGGAGAAATGTACAGAAAGCTTGGCTTCCTCCTGAATGACTGACTGTGAACCTGGAGAAGCTGATGGCAATGGTGATGAGGACAACAACTTCCATGAAGATCATTCAACGCCATCTTGTTATTGAGAGAAGAACATATTGTTACATACTAGAGATTTTTCATTTATTAATACACAAGTCACAAAAATACAAGAGAATGTATTCAAGAGAAGTAAAGGAAATAAAAACCCACAGTAAAAATAGAAATGATGACTGTAGTTTCACAGTTCATTGTTTCATCTCTGAAAGCCGGATACCTCACCCTCCTTCTCCTGCATTGTCTTGATTTCCATGGTGATAACTGTGCCGTAACTTCAGGGCCACCAATCAAAATGCCAGTGTAGAGGGTGCACCGCTTCCCCAGGTTGAGTCAGGAAGAGAAGAAGAAAACAGTGCATGACGCCGATCCTCACGTGGATGATGCTCCAGCTGATTTTTGCAGGGCCAACCGGGGCCAAACAGAGTAATCATCAAGAAAGATGCAAAAAGAAAGTCAGCATGGCTGAAAGAGCCAAAAGGAAAAAAAGTGACTACTGGAATACAAAAAAATGTACACAGTCTGACTGAGAAACAAGAGTCATCATAACTGCACCGGAGGATGTCAGCCTGCCATGTGAACTTCATGCTGTGTTTTCTATACGTTTTTCTTGCATCTTCCAGCAGAAGTTTTTTCTGACTGATGACAGAAAATCAATCTCCACTCACAGAGCGTGTACTCTTCATTTCTCTTGTGATATCTCTAGTTCTCACTGTGACGCATCAGTGGTCATCTTCTTTCTTTCTGTCTTTTAAAGGAAATGTTGCACAATATAATACAGGATCATATTTTATTATTATCTATTCATTACTCCACCTTCAGCAGTTGAAAGTTCAGTCAAATAAAAAGATCAGATTTCTTTCTGTTTTCTCTGTATAAGGGAAAATGTGCAGCCCCAAGATTCACAATTCATAGTAGTATATGACTGAATGATGGTCTTTAGCCAGGCCTCTGTGTGGTTGGTCCATCACTGTCTTAACATCTCAACACACATTTGTTGTCCCCAGACATTGAATCCCACTAACTTTGTTGACATCCCTGACTTTTCTGACGGCGCCATCATGGGTTTGACATTTGCAGTTTTGAGGGAAATGCCTCAACAACGGTTTGATGCATTGCCATGAAATTTGGCTCCAACACAGACAACTGCCATAACAACTCCCAGACCGTCCTCAGTTCAAATAACACCACCACATCCTGCTCATCCACCGTCTGTACCACGTCTCATTTTTCATTTGTTTTGTGTTAACATTATATAACATAAATTAGCTTTTTAT
This sequence comes from Rachycentron canadum, assembly GCA_038496675.1. Taxonomy (NCBI): domain Eukaryota; kingdom Metazoa; phylum Chordata; class Actinopteri; order Carangiformes; family Rachycentridae; genus Rachycentron; species Rachycentron canadum. Next base: position 20,175,103 of record CM076664.1, read on the forward strand.
TACTCCTCAACCTACCTCTTCCTATTTTGATGAAGAAGATTAACATTGAGGAGGTAAAATGTATCGCATCATGCACATCTTAATTCCACCTTGTTTTATTTTGCACAATGTACTTGCCAAGAATAAGTGATGTGTAATAAAGAAGCCACAAATGGATGGCCCCATGATGCTCATTCAGCACACTATTTTAACCACATAAATTGAGTCTGCAGCATCAATACCTCCAACAGTGTGGGTCCTTAATCTTTGTTGTTTGTGTGTGTGTGTGTGTGTGTGTGCGTGTGAAAACTAAAGCACAGTCCACTTTTCTGAATCAGCCAATCTCCTGCGCGCTGACCCATTCCCTCACACCAGCCTTGTTATGTTGGCAGTAAAGCAGACAGGAGAAACTACTGGAGTGAACGCATGGGAAATGAGATGGCTTTTAAAAATCAATGAGAATTTCAAATAGTGCTCTCCTTCATTCCCCGTCTGCACTCAAAAAGAGAAATATTGAATCTCCTGAAAATTGTAGCAGGTTTTTTATTGGTGGAACACGAAAAGAGCCGTGGGGGTAACAGTTCTCAACGCTGGGTGGATAAACAGAGAAGAGCAAACTGCAAAGAGTGAAATTAGTGAATCGCACAAATGTGTAACACAGCTGCAAGTCCAAGGAGGACTTCCACTGTCAATATCAGCGGGGGTGGGGGCGGAGGGGTGGTGGTGGTTTGGTTCCTGTCTTTTGACGGTGCGGTGGAGACAATACAGAGAAATAAGAATAGATACAGAGGCAGAAAAACAGAGAGAGAGAGAGATGGATAGAATGGGAAATCCAAGAAGCATTTAATTGCTAATTAATGGGATAATGTTTGGGCTGCAACAAACTGTAAAGCCTTATGGGACCTCTACAGTGGCTCCGTATGGCACTGCCTTTAAACTGCCTTTGGAACACTAATTAATTCACATCCTGCTGCTAATTAATTTGCCACCACTAATTAAACTGAAAGGCACCTTCTCTTCACCCAGTCCTCTCCGTCCCTCAGCTCCTCTCTTCTCCACAGTCTCCCCATCTCTGCGTTTTGGCCTCCCTTGATTCAACAGCTCATCCAACAAGCTGAATGCACGCCTTCCCCACAGTGTCTTCACGGCTGACAGCTGATGCTATTATTGTGTTATATGCCCCCAGCTAAAAGTGAAACATCTTGCTATTTGTACCTTTAAATGGTTTCACCAGCAGGGGGATTGTTAGCAGGATGTCAAATATAATCACTCTCTAAATCCCAACACCACACTCAGCTGATAGGATTCACCCCATGTCTCCCATACAATCAGTTTGTTTTTGGCAAATAACTCCCACAATTATGCGTTTATATAATTATGCAATCTTTTTTTTTTTTTTTTTTTTGCTTTAATGATGAAAAATACTGCTAATCTCTACCCTTAAAAAACACATCTGTGTTAGAGGAAAATGTCTTCTGATGACTCATGACTCATGACAAACCATAACGTGCTTTACTTTCACGCCTGTAATTATTTTGTCGGGCATGATCACTGGATATCTTCCTTTGAAAATGCCTCAGAAGCACTGCACTGTAGCTGACCTGCTGGGGTAGAAAGAAAGGAAGAAAGAAAGGAAAAAAGGGAGAAACATCCTCATCCTTGCAGGGGAACCTTGAAGTCCAGCTTCTGATTTGCGACGGAGCTATACATCGGGCGGCAGATGTATGGGGCTGCTGTGTGATTCTGTCCTCGCATGGAGGAGCCCTGTATGAATTTAGTTCCCTGTGTGCACACACTGGCCCCGTGACCCCTCCACCATCACTCTGCCATGGAAATGTATTGCATGTCAATTTGACCAAGGCCCTACATGCATGACAGCTCCTTCTCATGTGAACTCATGTGCAGGACCTGCAAAAAGAATCATATTTTTTTTTTCATTTTCTCTCTTTGTTTGTACTAAACAAGCTTGTTCCCTTACCTGTGGAGAATATGATTTGCAGGCCGGGTGTCTCTGTAGATAGGGGGTTCGTGACACATTGTTCCTCACGATTTTTTTTTACAGCTCCTGTGATTTGGATGTTCCACTATACACTATAATTTCAAAGCAAACATCATCATTTTTTAATGTTCCTCCTCTGATGTGTACGGTAACTACTGCTCTTATGAGCAATAAAATAACATCTTGTGCTAAAGGGCACTAAAATTCCCTTTACAGGAAAATTATGCTTGTTTCATTTCATTTATTTATTGTTTTTTGTGGTTGTTAATTTTGATAATTCCCCTTCATAAGGCCATCTCATTCGCACAAGGCTCTGGTTTAATACAGTGGTTTATTGTAACTATGTACACTTATTGTACTAATGGCAGCATGTGAGCACTCTACCTCTTTTACATCCAAACTTATGATCTCTCTATTACACATAATGTGCTATTAATGTTGACGCTGCCAAGGAGGGTTGGAGGTGGTGGTGGTACAGCAGAGCAGTTTGCTCTTGAGTCTCATGCTAGTGTTAGCGCAATTTCCAGAACTTTCATGCTGTAGCTTTTAGTACCAGGGAATATGAAAGTGGGATGAAAGTAGGATTTTACTTGTAACTGCTGCTGCTGATTTGACAAATTCAACAAATCTTGAGTCGCACACTTGTAACGCTGTCAGGCTTTCTACATTCTTCAAAACCTGACATCTACATGACCCACATTTCACCTCAAATAGCAACAGCTGGGTCAGAGGTGTCTGCTGTGTGGCAGTAGCAGTTGATGCAGCACTGAGCTGGCTCACTTCTTTCTAACTCCACACCCACCCCCAGATTTTTTTTTTTTTTCTTTTTCAAACTTGTTGTTTTCAGAGACAAACAGACACTGACTCAAGTGATGTCACTTGAGTCACTTGATACAGACTGTGCAACTCCCTCTGGAGCGTAAATAACATTATTAACGCATTATATAACTTTATTCACATACGCACGTAGTACTCCCCAAGACCTGTAAAAAGACATTGATGTGTAAATTTGGTGGCGTTTCCTTATAAACGGCACCAATAAGCAACTAATTACTATAACACCAGTAGAACTGCGATTAGTGTGGTAAGTCCACGCTGAAATGAATGGACTTGCAAAATGGATCCAATGATCCAATAATTTGCTAAACCTTCATTTTAAAATAAATGCACCAAATGCACTAATTAGTGTAATTTCCTAATCACATTTTCCTCTTTAAATGTGGCTAACACATTTAACGTCTCTTTGACCCAAACAAGTGACATAAGACACACCGCTGCCACAATTTGTTCACCCATGTAATTTGTACAGCGTTTCAGTTCTTGCAGCAGCTCTTCACAGTAAATGATCTTCCAGAAGATGTGCTTTAAATATCCGTCCACTTACATCAATAACAATTATGATGATGATTATGATCATAAGGGATTGTGCTATAGTTCTCTCAGGCTGTAATGTGATTATATTACCAATGACAAAGATAATGAAAGTCATAAACTATTGATTACAAATGAGATAAACCTTTACGTGGGGGTGTAAAATTTAAGGCTACACTCTGCAAGGGAGAAAGTGTGTGTGTGTGTGTGTGTGTGTGTGCATGTGTGTGTGTGCATGTGTGTTTGTCAGCCTGTGTCTGTGTGTAAAGTGCCATTACACTCATTACAATGACCTTGTAAGGGTCATTAATGATGATATGGCTCGAGGGGTTAACTGAATGCACAAAGAGACCAAGTGTGTGAGAGACTGTGTGTCTGTGTGTGTGTGTGTGTGTGTGTGTGTGTGTGTGTGTGTGTGTGTGTGTGTGCGCCTATACTACATGTGCTTGTTAATTAGTTCACCGTGACATTTGCCATTGAATATCCTGTGAGTTATAGTGAGGGAAAACATACACCACATATAAACAGATAAACAGCATCAAAGTACCTGCACATATGGTGTGAAAACTGACAGAAGCAACGTGTGAGCAGATAATAACCTCTGGTATTTAAAGATGTGTCAAATCCATCTTATCACATCAGCTACAATCTTATTATGTTGTGTTTTTCAAATTCTGTTTCATTTTTCTAATTTATTTGAAGTTGTATTTTGATACAAAGGGTGTAATCCAGGTCATTTGAAGACATCCTTTCGTGCATTGAATTCATCCTTGGCAGCACATTTGCATTGGGAACAAGTGAAACAGTGAGACTCTAAACCCTTCACCAGCAGATTTTTAGCACTTTTTAAATCTTTTTAGAGATTGATCCAAAGACGAATCGTCTTAGTTTGCGCAAGCACTCAGATGCACCTTTCCTCTAAGTTGTCTTGAATTAAATGGAGGAGCATGACGAATGACAGGTGTCATCTATGTACTGTTGTTTTTCACTGACTTCATTTTCAAAGGTGTCTGAGGGAGCACTCACTGGTAATTTCAACAAACTCTACCAGATAGAGATATTCTCCTTAGTGTCTGTATTACAGGGTCTATGTACCTACAACAGCTCCATGTGTAATTTGATGTGGGCCTCTTTAGAAATGTAGCTATACATGATTTAACAGTGTGTTTGTGTGTGTGTTTGGTGGGGGGGGGGGGGTAAACTTTACAGTATGTTCATCTCCATCCTCATTCTAAATAAAACCAAGTAAACAACAGCACAGAACAGATTAAAATAAGATTTACTGCATCTTATTTTGGCTCTGCTTTGCGACACTCTAGAACAAATCTATTAATATGGTGGAAGTGGAAAGGCCAAATTGTGACAGTTCAACAGGCAGTCTGCAGTGATCAGTACCTACCAAAAGTGGTAGAAAGGAAGGAAAACCAGTTAACCAGTGACAGGGTCACTGAGGGAGTGAAGGCTGGCCTGTCTGGACTGATCCAACAGAAGAGCTGCTGTAGCTCAAACTGCTGATAGAAAAGTGTCAGAGTCACACAGAGCATCATGGTGTGTTGTGTATGGGGCTGCATTAAGGATCTGCTACAGCTCACCTTCAGAGGTCCAGAGGAGTCCAGGCCTTGACTGGTCAGGCCGGTTTTGGCAGATAAAGTGGACCAACACAATATTAGGCAGGTGGTTACTACACTGCTTGTTCATCAGGGTTGCGGCGGGGGGGGTCTATCCCAGCTGACACTGGGCGAGAGCATCGTACTCCCCGGACAGGTGCCAGTCATATAGACACAAACAACCATTCACTCACATCTACTTAATAATTTAATTTCACCAATTAACTTAAACCTGCATGTCTTTAAATTGTGGGAGGAAGCCAAAGTACCTGAAGGGAACCCACGCAGGCACAGAGAGAACATACATACTCCACAGAGAGAGGCCCGGGATTTGAACTGAGAACCTTCTTGCCATGAGGTGACAGTGCTAACCACACAACCATGCTGCCCTTGAAACGACATCATACATCATACATCAAACAATCTTAAAAAACACACATGACTTTTTTTCTTGTTGCGGACCCAGACGTCCTCTGCGACTTGATTTTCTTTATCCTTTGTGCGTGATGAGTTTCCATCCCACCTGAATGAAAGTGCATATCCTGCTCTGAGGAAGTGGTGTCCCAGCTGCTACTGTTACAGTAAAGGAACCTGATATGCTTTTCTCGTGGTAGAGGGTAAATGGACTTTGTGCATTGTAACCTTATACAACCCCATGCGTGAGGTAACGGGGTCAGACTGAAATGTCGAGTTGCATGTGCATTGTGGAGAAGGTCAATTACAGCCACTCAGTGAATGTTTGGTCATCCAGTCTCACAGTTAGCCTAAGAAATAACCAGAATTATAGCTTACATTTTCTAAAGCTAAGAAATCATCTTCAGAAAACATCATAGGATTGATGACGAGTTATTGTGGCAAGTATATTAAATCCACGTCTCAGCTCTTCAGATGGATATGCTCGTGTGCACGGTAACTGACTGTATCTGATGTCTGATATTAGTGGAAATCTGTCTTCTACAACAGGAAAATTCCCACTTTAAATGAGATTGTCTGTGATTGGTGGAGACGGAGCTTGTGATAAAGAAGCTTTTAAATTTGAACTTGATAATGAGGTCACCGCGGAAGCCTTGGAGGATGGAAAGAGAAAACATTTCTGTTGCTGTGCCCTAACTTTTTCACAAAGTGAGCTCTGAAGGTTGACGAGTTTGGAATATAAAAGAGGCCGCACTTTGTAGGAGTTTAATTCAGTTAGACCCAAGGTGGCTTTGAAAAAAAAAAAAAAAGACTCATCCTTTCAAAGCTCAATCTGTGGGAAAAGAAAAATAGCTTCTGTGTGTTGTCAACATCAGGGATTTACCAGGACCACAAAATCACTTGTGGTTTCAATAAATCTCTGATGCCCACAATGTGCCGCCACCCTGGACTGTTATGTTTTTGAAGTATCCTGGGTAAGTGCTCCCTGTAAGGAAATGAAAAGAGAAATCTCTTGGTTAAGTAGCTGGATTTGTTTGACTGGAAGGAGTTATAGTTGTTCCCTGACAGCACAGAGGCTACAAGGGCTCTTTATCATTTCTGAACAATAAGAAACACGCAAGCTTCAGCTCGCACTGCTCACTGTCGCTGTGCATGCAAAGTAAGTAGACCAAAATTGCTAATTATGCACATATGGTGACTAAATCAGGACTGTCTCACTGAATTATGAATATTGGATCTCTCTGAATGAATATTTGAAAGGACACAATGAATTATTTTTGGCTAATTTTGAATATTTCAGTCTTCAAATTACATAGTCAACCATTGATTCTCACATCTCCAAGATGAGGATTTAGCAACTCAAACATCGCCATCAGCCTTCTTGGCTTGACTTTTCCTTTGAAGGAATTTAAAGAATCAAATTAAAGAGGAAGCTCTGACTTTGATACTGCCTTCTCAGCGTGAACATTTTAGATTAAATCAGGAAAAAATATCCTCCCGGAAGGAATTTGCTTCCCAATATATATGTCCCGTATTTACACGCTATAAAATATATAGGATTTTCTCTAGTTTTCAGCCCTTCATGAAAGCAAAGAGGTGCTTCTGGGCTCTTCGTGGCATGTAGGTAATCGACTGCACAAGTTAGAATGCGTTTCTGTAAGTGTGATAAGATGATAAATATAGAGCAGGATAAACAGCTCCAGGGAGAAGCACTTTGAGATGTGCGGTGATGTCATCTGCAGCACTGGACCCAATATGAGTCATCCACAAATTTAGGAGCTTTGGTGATGAAAAACATCAGCTCTAAACTAGGCTAATCCACTGAAATCCACAAATTCAATATGCACACGCACACACATGCACAAGTATAGGTAGATGTTTAAATCAAGAGCAAAGATCACTCTAAATACTTGTGCTAATACGTGTGTGAATTATAGACCTTACACCGCATAGCCTATCCAACATGCTAATTTAAGGGTTTTACACCTCCATGCATTAGTGTGGATGCACAGATCACTGAGCTGCAATAAAATTCTTCTGGATTTTACAAATCCGCTTTGTGTCACAAAACTTTAGCAGGAGAGAGAGAGGGAGCAGATGGGAGTAAGTTAGCGGCCATCTCTGCATCAGGTCCCCTCCGTGCAACTCTTTCCAGCTTGTCTTTTCCTTTTATCTTCTATCATTTACTCAGTTTCTTTCCCTCCAGCATGCCCTGACAACGTGGATTGATCACTGAACCATGCTACCAGAGAGGGCCGGGCGATTCATCGATTACAATTCATCATCAATTTTGGTTTCCTACAATTATGAAAACAAAACAATCGAGATAAAAAGATTGTTGTGCCGCATTCTGTTTAGCAACAACCATCCCACATCCACTTCCGGGTTACCTCTCAGCACAAATCAGCAACAAATGTAATGGTGATATACTGTTTTATTAGTCAAATTAATTGGATCAGATCCATGAGTGGAAAACACCCACACGAGGGATCATTTCTGAGCACATGATGCTCTGCCATAGGACTGTGTCAAATGCTTGCTCAACCCTCTCTTCGCACTGGAATTGTGTATATGTGTATGTGTGCATGAGTATGATCTCTATTTTGATCAAAATAATTGTGATTATGAATTTTGCTATAATCAAGCAGCCCTGCTAGCAGATACAGAGGCCCTTTGTTTCTTCCTGTTAAGTCAATGAAATGACTAAAGAGAAGCAAAATGACCACAAAAAGACACAAAATGAGATCTAAACAACTACAAAGAAATGCAAAGAGAAATGAAATGATCCCAAAGAAACATAAAATGACCACAGAAACACAAAAATCAGACTCAAAACAACAAAAAAGACAAAATGACCTGCAAAAAGACAGGTAGACAACCATCAAAAGACACAAAATGACAACAAACAGACACAACAATATTGACTACAAATGGCAGAACAGATGCAAAAAGAGACAGAACAATAACAAAGATGCAAAATGGCCACAAAAGAATTGTAAAATGAGATGCAGGAGGATTAAACCAAAAAGTAACCTAAAATAATAGAGTAACTTCAAAGAAACATAAAACGACCAGAGAGAAACAGCAACTAGACTCAGAATGACTACAAAGATGCAAAACTACCAGCAAGAACCAACTTCAGAGCATCATAATCTCTTGGTTTAAATCTCTCTGTGTCCTTATAGCCCTTTGTCTGATAATCCATCCATTTGTACACTTCCTTTTTTATTTTCCCCTTTCCTTTAGTCCCTTTCTTTCCTTACAGTTTTCCCCTATGAACCACACCACGTCCTCTTTTCTTTGAACACCTTCGGGTGACCTTTCTGTTCATCTTCTTTTCTCTCTCTCCCTCTTTCTCTCTCTCACTCACTCACTCACTCACTCACTCACTCACTCACTCACACACACACACACACACACACACACAGACACACACACACACACACACACACACACTTTCTCTCTTCTTGAATCTCTTTTCTCTTTGTCCCGTATTCTGAGGCACAAGTGTGGACAGATCTCATCTCTGACGGGCTGATTGAGTTACTGCGGCCGTCTCTGTTGACACATACGTACAAACGCACTGATCCACACAGTGGAAGGCTTTGCAGGGGACTGAGGCTGCATTAGGATGAAACAGAGACTGTTAATAAAAACAGACCTCCCACAGAGACACAGTGCGATTTGAGCCTGTGAGGAAGTTGAGCCACCCTTTCTTGACAGTGATAGACAAACTTGGTCTTGTGACCACACACCTTTGTGTTACATTGTGGGGTAAGCCAACAGGTCTGGGGGAAGTTGAGCCAGTCGGACGTTGAATAGTTGTTCAAGGCCGGGTCTTCATTTTGATCTTGATTTTGTCATGAACATTATAAATAGGCCTTGTGGAAGAAAACTGGCCTTTCAGGTTGTAAACTGTAGTTTTAAATACAACTTTTAAGAAGTAATTTTGTGTTGAATTTGTCTTGCTTTGATAAAGATGGGGAAATCTTCCTGTTTTACTTCTGCATAATCAATGTTGTTAATCAACGAGAAGTCTTATTTAGAAACGTCTTTATTTTAGATCCAAAGCTGTTCCTAGGGGTGCACCACATCCTGAGATATATACATACTACTATTCTACTACTACTATTCTAGCAAAGTTGCTGTGCCACTATTTCAGCTTTAAAGGATGCCATTGAGCTTGTTTGACTGCTCGGTTTGGCACATTTGCATAGCATGTTACACAACACTCCTTTTTGCAGACAGTATATATATATATATA
>CM076664.1:20185055-20302948 GCA_038496675.1 Rachycentron canadum
ATATATATATATATATATATATATATATATAGACCGATAGTTTGTGTATAGAGCTGTAGTTAATTGTGTCACCAAGTCCCTTGACCATATTGGGGAAGGTTCAATGGCGAGTTCACCTGTGAGGGTTTGGTGGTCAGGCTTTGACCACTCAACCTCCAAACCATGGGATGCCCAAATAAAAGTGTCATAGTCACAGGATGACATTTGTCATTTTGATTGGCTTTCAAAGTTAAAGAAGAAGAGTCTTGCCAGAAGAAAAGTGTAGCTTTCTACCTGACATGTTAAGTTAGGCAACAGGTTGCCAAGAGCATTGAATACAGTATGTCATCAGACAGCTTGGCTCAATAGCTGATGGTTTACATTGAGATTTTGGCAGATGAACTGAGTCTCTTATTGCCCATCATCAAACTAAATGGCTGTTTGTATAGCTTACTGGAAATGCTGGATAGGCTTTTTAACAAATGGCTAAAAAGAATCATCGATACTTAAGTACAGTGGCAGAAGTTATTGGTCTAGGGCATTTGGGGCGACTTCATTTACAAGGGAAAACATAAACGAACAAAGGAAAAAGAAAGTAACAATATGCAACATACTGTACACTAGAGAATATATTATGTAAGACCAAACAAGAAAAATCTACAACAGAAAATTCAAGACAATAGATTTTCTTTCTCTCATTGTCAAACTGACCCACATTGTCTTACAGCGAGGTTAGAGCGGGGCTCTGCTTTCACAACAGGCTTTTTCCCTCTTCTGTCTGACATGAGGAATAGACAGGGTGAGCTCCTTGAGTACCGTCTTTTGACTGAATACAAGGGAAAGCTGAGAGGGTTACAGACAAAGAGGGATCACAGTACAAAAAGTGCCACAACCGGGAATTTGACCCAGCCTCGGTTGGGATGGCGGCGGGGGCGTTGATCCAAGAATGAAACTTTTATTTAAAGAAAGAAGAAGCTGGGGAACATCATCCAGTGTTACTTTCAAGGACTTTTTATTTTTATCTTTGTGATATTGCACAGAAATCTGTGCTGGAATTGTTCTCTGCTCAGTTTTCAAACATTTGCTCAGCATTTTTGATACACACTTGTTTGCTTTTTTTTTTTGCTGAGATGAAACCGGTACCATTGTCACTTCAGCCGAATCAACAGTACAACTGTTTAGCCTAGCTTAGTGTCAGGGGTGGAGAAGAATGAATTGGCATAAACACCATTACTAATCTTTAACCTTGTTTTCATTATACTACATTGGAATAGAGTTTGCAGATTTAGTGTTTCACTGACAAATCTACATTCAAATCCAGGCCATAATAACCTGGGCTGCTCTAACTGAGAAATCATTGTACAGTAGTTTATTTAATGTATTACTCTTGGTCTCTGTGTTCTCCTCTCCTCTTTCTTCTCTTTCTTCTTCTCTTGCCCTCTCAGCTCCGCTTCATGTATCCCTGAAAATGTTCTTTATTCAAAGAAGAAAACATAAAACAAAAAGAGGATTAAAATTTCTTATTATAAACTGAAGTTCTATCTTGTTCTCTTCCATCTGCTCCTTCCAACTCTGCTCCCCTGTCCTCTTTCTTTCTTTAATACGCTCTTATCAACACATTTTCCTCCTTTTCTCTTTTACTCCTCCCTTTCTTCTCTCCTCTTCACCCCTAAAATCTAAACTCCCGCTTCCTCTTCTGTCTTCTTTTTGCCAGTTTACTCCTCTCTCACCGTCTCCTCCTTCCTTTCCTTCCACAGGTTGCCTTTTGTCTTTCCCTGTTTGCCCTCTCATTAATTTTGCCGCGAGACTGTCAAATGTTTTGTGTCAAACTCGAAGGCTCTTGTCAGGAACCTAGAACTGAGTCAGAGACTGCTTTTTTCGTGAGATTAGGCGTCAACTTGACATGGTTGAGATCCAGAGGGGCTGGTTTGGTCTGTATGTAACTAACAAAAAATGCTTTGTGATCAGAACTGAACCCAGGGAGGCGTTACAAGACCATTACCAGTGTTTATCATTTAAGAGTGGCAATGTCACAAAATAAATCAAAATAAATTAGTATCTTGCAGCTCACGTTACAGCTCGTGTTAGCTCAGCTGCTAAGGAGTAACATAGCTCTGTTTGTGTATGTGTGCCATTGAAGTCATGTACGGCAGTTCCCTGCTGTCTCTGTGTGTTTGTGTGTGTGTGTGTGTGTGAAGGTATTAATTTAAGTGAGTGTGTGTGTGTGTACCTGCTCCCAATCAATGGCAGGTATATGATGTCTGGTCCCTGCTGTCAAGGACAAGGTTGTCGGAGGGTGCAGCTCAGGATGGTGCTGAACAAGGCTGTGACTAAAACAAAAAAAAAATTTAAAAAATGGAAAAACACTCACGTTCATCAACCCTACAAAGGTCACCAAGGAGTTTTAGCCCACTACAGCACTTGATCTATTTCTTTCTTGGTTTATTTGCTATAATCTTTCCTGCTAATTTTTTTTTTTTTAACTTCATGTATTATCATGTATTTATTTCTTTGCTTTCACACTTTTACTTTCTCTGTAATTATTTTGGCCTCCATCCCTTATTTTGCATTCCTTCATCTCCCTCTCTCTCTATCCTCTGACTTACCCTCATTTACCTCCAACCTTTTTCTCCCTGTTCTTCTTCCACTCTGAACTAATCTACAGTGAGTGACAGTCAGAGAGAGCAGGAATGATGAGCAGCTATAGCGAGCAAAAGGAAGTGACACGGAGCGAGAAAAAAGCCTGCACTCCCACGCGGCAAAACAGAGTGGGAGTGACAGGCGTGGCGTGGTGTGGCACATACGCTGGAATCTGAGAGACACAGAAGACAGTTTGATGAGAGGATTGGAAGATGAGGGGAGAAACGGAGACAGGCCGAGGAGAGGATGGAGCGAAGGTAAAGAGGAGACATGGTTTGAAGTGGCAGCGGAGGCGGCAGGTGAAAGAGGCTGGCTCTGAGGAAATGTGTTTACCCTCCTGAAGTTTTCTAGTAAAGTTTAATAAGGGGTGAGTGAGAAAAGAGGGAAGAGGTAAATAGGGGAAGTGAAGAACAGAGATGGAAGATGAGAAGAAAATAGAGGAGAGACGAAGGGCATGGAACAAAAGGAGGGAGACCAGTGCCAGGGAAAGAGGAGAGACGCAAGAGGAGGAGAGGTGGAAGTGGAGAGAGTAAGCAGGAAAAAAGAGGAGAAGATAAAACATTTCTTTATTGATTTACTGTATACCTATTGCAAAAAACCTCCAGACCTAGCCACCTGCTTTTAGATGGTATACAGTAGAAACTATCCTCACAATGTTAGGATAGTGATTTTAAAAAAAGGCCTTGTTACAGCAGAACATAGTACAGCAGAAATTGTTAAGTTACATTGGTTACTAATGCAACAATAAGTTCACAAAGTTTATTCAGAAGATGCACTTATGTCATCAACTCAGGTCTCATAAATGTCAAAACACTGGCCTTCTCTTCTGTGAAGCAGTTAAAGCTTAAATAAGAGGAGTGTCTGTTTGCACCCAGATGAAATTAGTCGCACTGTGGCTATTCAGCTATTTATACCTGTATGAGACACCCAACAGCTCCCTAAGCGTAAGGTATAGGATGGTGCAATTGTTGCATTGTGCCATTTGATAAACACCATAGATCGTTGGGTTCTCATTACAGCGGAAAAAATGCACAGGGAAGAGGTTGTGGTGAATGAACGGTGAAGCAAAGGACCTTCCTGCAGGATATATGGGGTTTGCTATTAAAAAAAAAAAAAAAAAAAAAAAAAAAAGGCAGTTGACTCCTTTTACACTGCCACTGAGTTTGCCTGAGAGGACATATACACAACAGTGGGGTAGCAGATTCATCGCATCTAGTTTCAGAGCATGCACAGACGCATGGGGGAAGTAAACTGCTAGCTGCCGTGGAGACTGGTAAAATGGATCCATTGCGTCCCATCCCCAGGTCAGAGTTCCTTTAAACGTCGGGCCCCCGGAGTGAGACCATTCGATACGTGGCTGTGTCATTGAAACTTATTTTGGGGCTACACTCTCTCTTGCAGGCCCAGGCTGTTTACAGTGTGTGTGCTCTGAAAGATGTAACAGTGAAAGGGGCCGAAAGTGTGGCCATGTTTACATCACGGCCAATCGGAGCCACAACCACAGCAACCACAGTCACTTGACCCGGGAAGAAATTCTACCTTTTCATTGCAGACAAAAAGCCAGATGTTAGCGGCTCTTAGCAGGTTTTTAGAACAGTGTAAAGGGTTTAATTGAAATTGTCAAAGAAAGGGTGTAAATAGCCACTGTAGGTACAAGTAGCATTGTTGGATACAGACACCTCTGCCTTAAAAGTGATTGGTCACACAGCTAATGAGCTATAAGCTCTCCAGCTCTCTGTCCCCTTAAAGGTCAACATTGTCAAGGTGACTTTCCTGGTCAGTGGCGCAAAGTTATGGCCAACTTCACAAGTTAAATGCAAAATTTCCACTCGAATGAATTGAAATTTCAAGACAGACAGCAGGCCTTTATGCCACGGTCACGGTTATGAGCAGCTGAGTGGGAAAAACCTCCATAAGCCTAAATGGCAGTAGAAAAAATTTTAGAACAGATAACTCAGCAATCAGACAAAGAGCCTGTTCACATTCATCTTAAATCAGAGTCAGATATTTTTGTGACTAAATGGATAGCAGCTATGTCTCCAACCCTAATGTTAACAAATGAAACTACCATTGAATGCGCAGGAGAAAGAGAGCAATGGGAAGATGACAGCAGAGGAGAGGATGTGCGCTATTAGACCGCAGCCGAGTGAAATGATGTAAGCCAGATCTCCCATTCAGTCTGTAGTCTCTGCCCTCCATCTCTCCCCCAGGACTCCTCCTCTCCATCCCTTTCATCCCTCTTTTCTTCCCGTTTTGCTTTTCAGCCAACACCCTTCTTTGCCCTGCATGTCTCACTGCCCTTGTGAGCACTGGGATGCAGTGTCTTGTGTATTTGTTGGTAGATCTGTCTTCATTCACAGCCACTCTGGTGACTTTTTCTAAATGAATGACCTGTTTTCCATCAGAGAAAATGTGCTGAGGGCTCTTTAATGTCAGACTTGGAGGGGGGGGATTAGCTGATTTGTGGCTACATAACTGTAGTGTGAAGTGTGCGCTGGCACACATGTAGATGTGCAGTTTGTAAGTGCACACGTATGCGCTTTCTTGACATAAACTTGATGCACTTTGCCAAAGACTTTAAGCGAATTGAGGCTGAGGGGCTTGGACAGAATACAAACAGCGAGCAGAGACGAGCTGCAGGGAAAGCAACAACAAAAAAGAAGTGTGTACATTTCAAACACATACTTGTCTGTACTGAGTGTGTGTGTGTGTGAAAAAGAAAGTCGTGAGAGGTTAGAAAAGAGATTTAAAAAAGGAAAATTGACAGTGAAACTAAAGAACAGCTTTTAAGCTTTTTGCAAAAAAAGTATTTAAGATGTATATGAGCAGTTTAAATAATGTGAGCCAATTAAAAAAGCAGAATCAAATATTAAGCAGAATTTCCCTCACAGCTTTTCTTCTTCATTTTCTGATGAGGGTCTGACCGTGAACTAGGCAGATCCAAAGGCACAAATTCTTCCTGATATTATTATTTAAAATTTAGTTCACATTCAACATTTTATGTGGGATTATTCAAAAATCATAACATTTTCTTCATCTCTCTCTCTTTGGTTTAAATGTCTCTCTATCTCTCTTGTGCTTTTTCCTCTGAATTATATTCCCTGTCTCTTTTTCTCTGGGTCTAATATGTCACTTTTACTTGAGATTTCCTCCTACCTGTCTGCACTTCCTTCCTATCTATATCTTTCCCCCACTCCCTCCCACTATCCCTCTGTCAGTTCCTATTCCACTTGCTATCCCCATGTTTCTTAATCCCCCTCCCTTCTCTGCCATAATTCCTCTCCTCATTCCCTCCCCCCTTGCTCCTCTCTGTCAAACCCCTTCTCCCCCCCCTTCTCTGGAAGCTGCTCCACTGTCCTCCTCCTCTCTCCTCCCCTCCCTCTCTTCCTGCCCTCCTCTTCCTCTCTGTTTATCTCACTCTCGCTGCCTCCTTCCCTCTTCTCTCCATCCACCCCTTAACTCTCCGTCTCTCTTTCTCTTCCTAAATCAGCCCCAGTAGACTGCAGCACCACACATGTTCCAGACATGCTTGCACAAAGACGAGGATGCGTGGAGGTATTAGCTCAGTAATTACGCACAGACACACAAGACACACACAAACACACACACAGATACACATACGAACATGCATCGCACATGCGTGTCATACACCAACATGCTGCTCAGTCAGCAGCTCTGAAGCTCTGATTTGTTGGACTGGCAGGCATTTTGGGAAAAGGAAAGTGGCACAGAAGAGACAGAGTGAGGGATGAAAAGAGGGGATAAAAGCTCAAAAATAATGGGAGAATGGGGGGTAAAAAGAAGGTATAGGGCAATGGAGGCAGCCAAAGCAAACTGAAAAGGTTAGACAGACAGGAAGTAAATGGAGATGAACAGATTAAAAAGAGAAAGAGGATAGGGATGGAGGGAATATGATGGAAAAAGGACAAGGAGCCAAAAAGAAAAGTGAGTGTCAGTGATGAGGAGGGAGAGAGGAGGAGAGTGAAAGGGAGAGTCAGCAAGCGCTCATTTGCTCACAAAAGACGAGTGTGAGTGAGTGTGTGTGAGAAAGAAAGGGGAGGAGTGAGCGAGAGAGGGAGGAGTGAGTTGGGAGAGGGAGGAGTGATAGAAAAAGAGGGAGAGAAAGAGAGAGAGAGCGAGAGGGAGTGTGCGTGTGTGAGACATTGTCATCTAGTCCTGCCAGAGAACAGCAGCGCAAGCATCACCCGCGGATGGGATTCAGACGCACTGAGCAGACCGAGGCAGCCAGGAAATAAGGGAATACACACTGATGAAGAGGCAGCAACGACAAAGGGGAAGGATGGAATAAAAAAAAAGAAAAAAAAGCATTTTATTGCTTTTCCTTGGTCTTCCCACTTCTGTTTGGAGCATTCCACAAGCAGAGCACCAGTGAAAACACATACATATGATATATATATAAAATTCCTATACATATATATCAAATTATGCCTGTTTTCAAAGAAGCTGCGGCCGGACAAGGACTGAATTGACAACAAAGTGAATCCAAATTGGGAGATAACATGCAGCATTTGCTTAGAAACTGTTGCATATCAATGCTTTGAGATTTTTTTTGTCCTTTTTTTTGCTCAGTGGGAGAAAAAAAAGACAAAAAAAATACATTGATGCCAATGGAAAATTTGAAAAACTGGCAACTGAGTTGTTGAAGCAACAACAATATCAACAACAACAAAGAGCTGCTGCTGCAGACAGTCCAATCTTTCCAAAGGGGGCTTCTTTTGAAAACAGGATATTTTTTGATCTGCCCTCGGTGCCACACTGCTCTTTGGCTGTCGCGTCTCCACTTGTCTGTCGTCCGAGTGGGCTGGGGGAGTATTATTCCAGCGCCGCTGAAAGTGCAGAGGGCAGTCCACAGGCTCTCTGACCCCCAAGCTGATATTTCCTCAGGGCTTGAGAGGAGAGGGCGAGGTAAGTTGTCGAAGAGAGAGAAAGAGGCAGACATATCAAAGAGGAGGACAGATTGAGATTAAGATCAGTGTAAACATAATCATCAACTGAGCCGAGAGCAAAAGCCAAGGAAAGAGAGAGAGCCATCAAAGATCATTCCGTTATGTGGGACGCTCCACTCTGGTCAAGTAATTCCAGCACGTTTCTCTCTCTTTTTTTTTTTTTTTACAGCTCCTATTGGATGCAGCAGCACTAGGACATTAAGATCAGAGATTCAATATCACAACATCAGCCCTCCCCCCTCTCTTTCTCTCTCTCTTTCTCCTCCTCTCCCCCTTAGTATTAGCACTTGTAGGGCAGGACTGAGCAGGCTGATAGACAGAGTACTCAGCTGGTGTCCTGGGTCTGTTAGAGACCCCGGGATCCACCGGGAAAGGAGGGGGTTTCAGTGCAGAGTTTGCACGGAGCAGCAGCAACAGGAGCCCTGCACACGGCGAGCACAAAAAGCCATTGGACTCCTTGTGTGTGAGCTACAGAGTGACACTGACAGAGCACTGTCACCAGGGGGATTTGAGCTGTTTGTGAATGTACATGCGTGAGAGTGTGCGTGTGCATACGTGTGTGTGCGTGAGAGAAAACACGCCTCAGGTGCAAGAGGGACGCTTCTGGACTCTGTAATCACCATAGGATTTCAGCTTGACAAGAGCCTGGAGTAATGTTTTAAAGAGTACTGTGCAGCTGTTTTTACCTGTTGGGTCTTTGGCTGAAAATAGGAAGGAACTATCCTACATAATCTTTACAAAATAAAAGCTAAATATTTAATATCACTCATAAAGACATCAGGGACTGAAAGACTGGAACCTCACTTCTCAAGGAGGGAGTAACATTCACCAAAGTGGACCAAGGTGGCGGTGAAAAGATGCCCACCACAAAAATAAAAAAGCTTCCTGTGAACAGTGACACTGAGAGTAGGAGGATGATAGATGCAAGTTAAACTCTGAGAGGGACAAGTGGACTGTGGTTAGAGTTTTTTTTCCTGGACGTCCGAACTGATTCAACTTCAGACTTGAGCATTAGAGTTGTTATCCACTCGGGAATACAAGTCCGTCTGTGGAGTGACAAGCCTTTCGTGTGGGAGCCCGTGACTATCTGTGAGTTTGAGAGGAATCTGCCGTCTTTTTCTGCTAGCGCCGTCAGGAACCCAGTGTTCTCACTCTTCACGGATTATTCATCCACTCAGCAGGGGAGCTTATTGCTAGAAATGCCAGAGGCAAGTTCATTCATAGGTAACACGCCCTCCTAAACTGGATTTCCTCCAAGCCACCAGATTTGGATTTGTCTACAACCGCCTCTGCTGTCTGCTCATGACATATGGCTTTGTGAAAGGTGACATTTCCTGAATTTTAGAATATGTATTCTCTTTGATAAACATACACTCACACACACTCACACCCACGCACATACAGTAGACTGCCAGGGGCTGTGATGTGTCAGTGCATGGGAGCGCCTGCTCACAAGGGACTCATTCATTCCTGTTAGGACCATGTTGAGATGGGAGATTGATTTCTTTCACACGCCTGTTCCTCTGCCCTTTGATGACAGTTTAGTCCTCTGTAACTGTGTGCAGTAATAACTCCCGCAACACTAATTAAATGCTGTTTTATTTTTTTTTTCAGGCATGAATATAGACTAAACTCCCTCCAGCTACCATACTGTTATCTCACTGTTTTCTATTAGCTTAAAGCTCAGAGATTGACTCACTGCCTGTAATTCAAAGCTCTGGACATACTTAACTTTCTATTTCTTTCTTGTTTTTAAACCCAGGAGCTTTAATTTGGGCCTCTCATTAACAATTACACATCAGCACTGAGCCTTCACAAGACATTGGAGTAAGTTCAAGATGGCCTCCTCCATGTATCCACTCTTGATAAGCTTCTCACTGGCCATTCTCCTGGGTTTGACCTCTCTGGGTGGACTCAGCTCTCGGCCCTCGGGCCAGGCTTTGGCCCAGGTCACCAACAACCAGACAACAGAGCCATCTATGTTGCCGGAGGCTGCCCTGGCTACGCCCACACCGGACACCGAAGACCAAACAGCACCAAGTGGCGGTAACCGATGCTGGGGTTACTATGACGTCATGGGCCAGTGGGACCCACCTTTCAACTGCAACGCAGGAATCTACTTGTTCTGTTGTGGTTCCTGCTTCTACCGCTTCTGCTGCCAGTTCAAAATTCACAGTTTGGACCAGACTTCCTGTTCCAACTATGACACACCTGTGTGGGCCAACACCGGGAGACCGGCTGCACCTGTCACAGAGGTCCAGGAGGAACCAGACCGGGATCGTACCCACATGATCGTGTATATTATCTGTGGAGTGGTGGCCATCATGGTATTGGTCGGGATTTTCACCAAGCTCGGGCTGGAGAAGAGTCAGGGAGGACAGACTGACATGACTAACTCCAGGTAGGAAATGAGAGAGGATAATTGATGATATTGGGCAGAAAAGAGGGTAATCAATAAGGGATGTAATCATGTTTAGCAGTGAAATAGATAATGATGTCAGTAACAATTATCGGGACACTGACAAATTTAATTTCATAAGATTTGCCCTTAATTACAGAGTGTGGATGGATCAAAGGCTTTCTGGATGTACAAGTATTGTCAGATCTTTCTGAGTTAAAGTAGTAGTTCCATATTTTAGGAAATACTTCTGGATTTGGAAGAGAAGCACATGTGAAGCCAAAGCCGGTTATCTTAGCTTAGCATAAAGACTGGTAACCATTATGGAAATGATGTAAAGTCCTTGACTATTTTTTGGCCAGATGTCCTGCGCATAAACCCCCACAATACAGCAATGTTTAGTTTTACGCTTAAGGTTTTGTTTGAAACACTTTGATATGACGTGATAGGTAGATTTGGACAGAGCCAAGCCATCTGTTTCTCTCTGTTTCCATTTTTATGTGAAGCTAAGCGAACCAGCTGCTGACTCCTACATATCTATATTACAGATATGAAAGTGGTTTCAATCTTCTCACTTTTCTCTGAAAAGTGAGTAACATTGAGTAGTGAGAGTAAACACACTTCTTCAAATGTTTAGCTATGCCTTTCCATTTCAAACCATGTATCAAGATAAGGGTCTTAGATCAAATATTAAATCCCTCCATCAGTCTAGGCAAGCTATTTAACACATGACAAAAAGTAATTACACTACTTCAGTAATTACTTAACAGCATATAATCTGTTACTCATTAAATCAGGCAGCCCAGCTCCATCAAAAGTACTTTTAAAGGAGATATTTGTAAGTTTTGCTATTGCTACATAGCCAGTGTTAGCATTAGCAGTAGTTTAGCTACGAGTTTAGAAGCAATGCCATGATTTTAGCATCAAACAGATTTCCTTTACTCAGAGTTGTCTGAGTCAAGAGTTGTCTCCAGCAGTGGAAAACAACGCCAATGTTAGCTGCTGTCTCTATCACATCTTTTCTGCTACTGAGGTTAGCATGCTAACCAGCTAGCCCCGGCCCTTCTCTTTAGCCTCCAGTCTGCCTTGAAGACATCGAGCCGCTCAGAGGGGGTAAACGCAGTGATGGACAAGTAGCCAACCTATGTTTTGGAGACGTTAACGTTCCACATCTGACTTAGTCCGTTTGTCTTGGTGCTCCATTTGAAATTAGGTCTGCATTAGTGACTCTGTGTGTGTAGATGTGTGAATGTACTTGTGTTTCTCTGTGTATGTGTGAGAAGGTCACCAACTGGGTAATAAATCAAGTGTCTGAATCACAGCGAGGTGATAATGGGTGTGATGTCTGTTTGAAACCGGGAGGGAGCGATGGATGTAGTGACAGAGACGAAGAGAGGGAGCGAGGACCGGATGGAGGTCAGGCAGTGGGATGGAGATTCGGAAGGACAGATGTCAGGTGATAGTAAAGGAGGAGTTTGGGGGTGGAGGAGTTCTGCAGTGGGGCTGTATTGTGTTTTCTCTGTATTGGTATAGCCGTTTCACATTGATGGGTGATTGATTGCTGTGACACAACTATGACTGTGGCAATGTGCGGCCTCCAGTGAACAATGAGAAGGGATTGGGTGGTTTTTGGAAGGGTGGGATATTGACCGGATGTGACTGGAGTGCAGCCAACCGCTAATTCTAGTACAGATAGAACGGTGTATGTGCTTGTGTGTGTGTGTGTGTGTGTGTGTGTGTGTGTGTGTGTGTATGTGTGTGTGTGTGTGTGTGTGTGTGTGTGATCGGCGAGCCTATTGGGTGTTAAGAGTTAGGCCATGGGGGCTCCTTTAAAATCCTGTCATTACCAGATCTTCTCTCAAGCTTTCAAGGCAAGATGAGAAGCAGAAGAGGAGGATAAGAGTGGACATCAGCACTCATCAATGTTACACTGCACTGAGCCACCCATAACACAATGGACGCTGGCATCACTCGACACATTTGAACCAAAATGAAAATGTGAACTTTAATACCTGAATCAAGGATCACGTGAAATCATTTCTGATTTGTTGTTGGCTGTCTTCACTAGATGCAGGTCATACTGTCAAAAGAAATGTCCAGCGTTTGTCTTGGATGTTTCCCAGAGGTGACATGTGTATGCCTCCCATCAGCAGGACAGATGCTTGCCAACATCTGTCCTGCTGAAGTGTCCTGGAGCAAGACACAGAAACTCTACTCGCTTGACCGTTCACTTTGACCTTCATGGGTGAAAACTTTTTCAATTTTTTTTCTTTTTTTTTTCTAGAAAAATAAATTATGAATTATGATAAGAAAGGGTCTTTGAATTATTATTCTCAGCCAACTTTTAAATCATACAGCAAATTCATGCCATAGTCCTTTAAATCTTAACAATGAAGTGGTTACTAGGGTTTCATAAATGTAATCACATTCAAAATGTTATTCCTTGGCAAACAAGACATGTCTTATCAGAGACTCTTTTAAAGCTCCCGCACAGATACAGAACATTTCTCAATAAAATACTTTTAACACAGAAGTGAAAAGTAAAACTTACCTGAGAGAGTTTATTGTTGCGTGTGTATGTGGATAATAGCAAACATGCAGATAGATTTAATTATTTTTGCTTTTGATTGTTCGTTTCATGATAACAATTAATTCAGTAAATTACATTTATATGATCAAAATGTCCCATTGTGTGCTGTGAAATCTGACACAAATATTCATCACTCTACAGAGCTGATTTGAGTGGTTGGTTCAACACAACTGACACAGGATCTTATCCTCAATCTTGTTTTCAGTAATCTGAATATCCTAAACCTAACTAGATCTTAACCTTTTTAGTGGTAGATTGTTTTTTTTGAAATAACTGGAGAAGCTGATTTTTTGAAACGCTGACAGGCTGGGGTAGAAAATCCTATCAGCATAGTTAATAGCAAGTTAAGTGAAATTTTGAAGTACTGTGTTTTACTGCCCTGTATTTATCTGACAGATATAGCTTTTAGTTATTTTGTAGGTAAAGATTTTAAATCAAGAAACATGGTCAGCTCAG
This sequence comes from Rachycentron canadum, assembly GCA_038496675.1. Taxonomy (NCBI): domain Eukaryota; kingdom Metazoa; phylum Chordata; class Actinopteri; order Carangiformes; family Rachycentridae; genus Rachycentron; species Rachycentron canadum. The sequence continues at coordinate 20,198,086 of CM076664.1, forward strand.
AAAATATGATACACTGTGAGCTCCCAACTGTATCTCTTTGAGTTTAAAGTAGCTCCAAATTGAGCTGCAACATAATATTAGAATACTGCTTTTGTACAGTAATACATTAATTTTAATATTTCAATAAAATAATACGGTACTCCTGCAAAAGTGCTGCATAGTGGCAACTTTTATTTTTTAAGTAATAAGCATCTACGCAACCCACACAAGTGCAGTCACTGGCTCTGGCTGATTAGACCACAATCCTGAGAGGAGGTCTAATGAGGCAACAGTCGACACTTGTCAGGGTGGACTACATAGTGGTAACATAGTGTTATCTTTACTTAAATAAAGGATTATCAGTACTTGTGGAATGAGGATTTTTTTTGCCAACATCTGCATGTTCAAACAGTTGGAATTTGTTGGGTCGTCACGGTTCAACATTAGTGAAAAATTCATGTGTGTCCTGGGGTTTTATGAATCTGCTTCAAAACACGCAGAGAAAAGAGGAACCCCAAGGGAGTGTTGTTGTTTTTAACTCATAGGATGGGAAAAAGGTCAGAGACAGAGTGGTGACCACAAGGCGGGAGAAAAGAGGAACAGAACTGAGTGTGAGGAATACAAAGAAAGGAGGGTACAGAGACGGCTCAGCTGGGGAAAGTGAATACTGAAATGCTGTCAGATTCATTTTACTTCCCTTTTTGCCTTTCATATTTGTTTACACCGGTTAAAAAGAATGGAGAGGAAACAGAGACAGTGACAGAGGCTAACCACTGCAGTGATGTGACCACAGCCCGCTGAGGAACCCTGTGAAAGGACAGTTTGCTGAAGCATGGCATTGTGAAAGCTATCAGGACGAAAGGAGAAAGTTATACCGGAGAGTAGGAGGTGCCGATGAGTGAAGGGCTCTGCTGAGAGCTGTGGATGACTGGTTAGCTCTGTGACTGTGGATAATTGTCTGAACAAGTCTTTCAGGAGGTGTTTAAAAGTTTGTTTCAAACCTGATATTTGTTTTGCCTGTTGTGTTGAAATTCCTACAATACTTAATGTAGTTGTCTAAAATTTCTAAAATACTTATATGAGCAAAGAAACTAATAAGTAATGCTCAGCAGATTTGATTGTGAAATACAAAAAGGCCACTTAGGGTGTCTGTGGATGAGCCCTGGTGAAAATGTTTATCATATTCATCCACAGGCATCACATTTTAAAATTCATATTCTCAGCCTGCATGCATTTGACAATGAGACACTTTCACCCAGCTGTGAGTCTATGTCTATGAATGTGTGTGTTTGCGTGCTGTGTGTGTGCACTCAACAAATAATTCCAGCCATAAAGCTGTTAAGGTGGTAATGCACTGAAACCTTGGGTCAGGCAATCACAACAGGCAGTGGCGCAATGAAACACAGCACACATGCACACACATGTGCATGCACACTCACAGGCCTCTCATTAAGGCCAACCGCATGGGGGCCCCTCCTGTGTCCCCTCCATTACACTGCTGCTCACCTCCCTAGCGATTCAGTGTTTTTGTTTTGCTCTCAGTTTGTCTGCTGCTGCATGGATCTGTTGTGTGGAAACCGCTGCAAAGCGAAATTAAAAATTTCCTTTGATATATGATTCAGCCGAGGGAATTAATGTACAGTACCAATCAATTAACGACAACTCGGCTTGTGAGGACATACACAAGGGCCTTTCAAGTGTAGTGCAATAAACGGGACAATATTACAGAAGTTTAAAGCTGACATTTTGCATCAATGAGGCAGTACAATGTGCAGAAATGTCCAGATCATGCATATAGACTCAGTGTGGTGACAGCGTGATCTGAGACGCCCTGTTGTCAGACCACCATGCACACTGCAGCTGTAACAATCACTGCCAGAGCTATCAAAGTGTTGGCCAACAAATAGTCTGCACATAAACCATAATAAAATACAACTATAAATATATTTTTGTAGAGCCTTACTTAAAACATAGCAATTTAAAGACAATAAAACCATGCTTAGCAGTATTGGATAAACAGTCTAAATGCCAGGCAATGAATTAATGCCAGTGTTAAGTAAGCATCAAGCATCAAGTTAGCTGAACATTAACAAACAGGTAGCGTTTACTTTTGTTTAAATTTAAAATCTATACACTCTGCCACCAAACTAAATAATAAATACTGTTTAATATAAGTGCAACAACACATGTCCACCCAGCAAATACCATGTGGGCATCATGTCAAGGTCTGTATTATGATGAATGGAAAGAAAATAAATCCAGAAATGAGTTTGTCATGAAGATGTATGATGATGGAGAAGATAAAGGAAACTCATGTGCTAACAAGCAGGAACCTCAGCATTGACTTCATTAACACCACTGATAATGTTTGGAATCAGTTATGTTGTGACGTCAGGCAGCTCACGTGCTTTTGTGAGGTATTTCATACCTAAATCTATAAACGTTTCTTCTAATACACACATACACACACACACACACACACACACACACACACACACACACACACACAGGACAATGTCCCTCATTCCCTTTAACAGCATTGTGCCACTTATCATAAGTTATTCTGCTGAAGAGCCATGTGTTCAAGGGCACAGGCGATTGAACGACCCACCGGGGATCTAAACAACCATTTCCATTGGCCATTCTGTTCCTTTACTGTATTGTGTTTCATCAACAGTGCTCTCTATTTCCGTTATTGTTCAGCCACAGTGGTGCTTTTCATCATCGCCTGTGACAGGTGTTTAGAGCCAGGAGATAAACATGTGCGCGCCGCTCCATATTTTCTCAAACGGTTACAGCCGTGGCCAGATGAACATTTCATAGTCAGCTGCGTGGTCCAAATTGTGCTTATGTTTTATGTGTGTGTGTGTGTTTCTTGGGCGTCATAACCCGACAATGAGGACTTTAGTTCCGTTTCCATCTAGAACAAAAGTTATGGCACAGCACAGAGACACGCTGATTAAAACCATCAAACACAAAAGTGAAAGAAAAAGACTTAAAAAAAGCCAAAACAGATCAAACATTTCCTTTAATTGACTTTCACGAAGAGACTTGTCAGTGATGTAAAGTATGTGTCTTCAGGCTCCGGCACTGATTTCACCTCTATTGTTAGAGTTGTTGCTATTCTCACCTTTCATTAACAAGAGATTGTGTGTCTCATTTGCCTTGTTAAGCTAACTTCCTCCCTCCGTGCTCGATCTGAACCCAAAATAAACTCTTTGATGCTGCAGCAGAATGAAAAAATAGACTCGGACCCTCCCAAAGTGCACATTTAACTCAGATCAGCAAAGAACTATCATTATTATTATTATTATTGTTTACGCCTTTTCTTAGTCACTGTGCACATTGGGGGAAAGGGTGGTAATCTTGAATATTTTCAACCTGCGCCTTATTTTTGTGCCATCACAATGTGTTGAACATTTCATTACTGACTTCACTTTGCCAGTAAAAACACACTCCAAGGCCAAAGTGATCTCTGGCAAACACAGTTTCAGCTGAGTGTTAGTGAAAGTTTTCTGTCACGCATTTTACTTGTTGGAGCGCACACGTCCAAATAAAAGGTTTAGGAGGTTTTAACGAGCACAGTTGGGGTAAACAACTCATGTAAGATTTCAGCTCAGTGTGTTTTTTCCTTCCTGTAGCTCAGACCCAACCGGTTTATCTCGTCCAAGCAAAGCAGTTCTGATATAATCACGTTGTTTATGATGTTCACATGTACTGCGGTGGAAGAAAGAACAAAAACTAATTAACATTTGACACACTTTAACACATGATCGCACTGTTTTATGTTTATTGAGATATGAAAGTAAAAACAAACAATAAGACAAGATGAGATCACATGTCCATTGCATTTGTATTAAAAGGATTTTTCTTTGACAACCTGGCAACACAGCAAAAATATAGATATAAAATACACAAGCATCAGTAGTGCATGTGGCTTGTGTGTCCATTTTTCCCAGCAAGTGGGACCTTGCGTCTCCTACCAGATGGAAATGCAGAGGTGATAAGTGAAGGGAGTGGGCGGGGTCATCACAGACCTTTTTGGTTATGGATGGACTCTATCCATCGACTCAGTTTCTTTCTGTACCTAACACTCAGTGAGTGAGTGAACCGAATATTTTGCATATACATTTCATACATGTTGACATCTACAGAGCTTCTAGTCTACATGCTTTTTATGATTATTATTATATAATCTAGTCCTTAGACAGACACCATCATCTGCTTATGAGTACTTATGATTTATTGTTTAATTTGCAGCACTGCTAATACCCCTGTCAATAAATGAGTTCTACTACTGTTACACTGAAGTTTAGCTATGTCTACTTCATTAAACCATCACACCACTGGACGTATTCAGGTGCCTTCTTTTTTTTTTTTTTTTTTCTACATACATGTCCCACAGAGGCAGCTGTATCTGTTGTGTTATGATTGTAACTCCACACCACACCTCAGTGCAGCAGAGCTCAGTGAGACAGATTGCTGCAGAGCGCTGAAGTTCCTCAGCTCAACTGTTGCTGCAGTGGCTCCACACCACATCAGCTGATCTCCATATTTCCTCGCCCTGTTCCCGTGCGCCGTATCGATTGCTTCCTCCCCCTCCCTTGCGTCTGTCTTTGTCATGTTTCCTATTATTTCCTCTCCTATTTCTTACCCTCAGCCTCCTCTCTCTCCACTGTTCTCTTCTGTTGTCTCTTTGCAAGAAACGCAGCATGTGCCAGAGAGAATCAGGCAGAAAAGTGTACATGACAGATGGTCAGATTTATGAACAAAATGGCTTAATATTTTGCATATTTATAGAGTATTTGTATGGTCCCTGTGGGCACTTTATGCATATTATTAAAGCAGTTAAAATTGGCATCTTCTATTTAACAAAACACACAATAATTTATCAAGAAAATGTCATTTTAATCTTACTTTATCCGAGAAAATCATCAAAACACTAACATCATGACAGAATGTATGCACGGCATCATGCAACATCATCCTCATGAGTGAATTACTCTCAGTTAAGCACACTGACTTTTAACAGCCAGGCTGCCCCAGTTGTAGTAGCACGCATAACTGACTGATGGCTTCTTGTGAAAGAAAAGTGATTTTTAGTGTCAAAATAGCATTGAATTGAGCTCATGGAGGCTTTTAGAGATTACAATATACTGTATGTTTTTAAATACTCATGGTTCAAATCCAAATTCAAATTTATTTTATGTATACAGCGCCAAATCATAACAAAGTTACCTCAAGGTACATGACATATAGAGCAGGTCTAGACCAAACTCTTTATAAAGTTATTTTATTCTGGTTCCTGTGCTCCCAGCAAAGAGAAAGGGTCATAAGTATTATCATTACAAATTATTATTATTATTTTTCCACAACACAAGCACCAAGTATTCTCTAACCATCCCCATGTCTTCACTTTGTTTCCAGTTATTTAGATAAAAGTCAGAAATGCAACAGCCCATCTTGCGGTTGTAGTTTCCTCCTCTCATCTCGTGTCCTCTCAGCTTTGACTTTAATTTAGTTTCATGCCAAACCAAAGTCATGCCTCCTCTTCATCCTCCCTTTTCTTCTTCTGAAGGATGTTTGCACCCGTACATCCAAATTACAAGATGTTTACTGCATGTCGAAGCAAAGGATAAGTGGCTACAACACCATTTCTCAAGAAGACGAACTATAGATAAGTGTGATTGCTTCGTAATGAGGGGTTTATTTTGGAGCAGAACTGTGGGCTGTCAACGAGGATCTGTGTCACTTTTGACTTTGTAAATTAGAAGCACTGTAGGAGGTTCATGGGAGGCATCGTTGTTAAAGTGTGTGAACAAATTCCCATCTCTATATTCAGTCTAACAAAGCTTTGCTAACTCACTTACAACTGGGTAATCTCTGGTTTATGTGTGTTTGGGTCGCGCTCTTGGCTGTGTGTTGTGTGTTATGGAGTGTGTGTATGGTCTACATGGAGTTTGGGAACATGCCGTCCCACGTGGGCTCCATTTTCACTCCAGTGATCCCGGTAATGGTCTTTTCCCAGCGTAGATTGACGCTGGCTCCAAGTCGCCCTGACAGAAAATCAACTGCTTACATGTAGTTGTTTGCTGGAGCGCACACAGTAGCAAGCATCTCCGCTGTCTGTGTACTGTAGCTGGTCATCTCTCCTTTTCTTTCATCTCTACCTCACTTTATCAGCTTCCTCATGTCATCTATCTATCTATCTATCTATCTATCTATCTATCTATCTATCTATCTATCTATCTATCTATTGATGTGTGTTTATCTCATTTTTATTCATCACCATTTCTCTATTCTCAGCTATTATGCATCATCTTTCCATTTCTTTTCTACCTGCCCTTCGACCTCCTGTTTCCTTTTCATCTTTTCATATCTTTCAGTCAGCAAAAGGAAGAATAGTAAAACATATCAGCCAGATAGAAAAGCCTGAGGCAAGTAAAGTATTCAACTATAATATAATATTATACTTAATATATTTGTTTGTTGTCAATACTGTGAATAACGTTTATGAATAACTACTGTTTTAATAGCTGCATGCTGCAGCTTCATGACTCGTGTCACAATAACTCTCTGAACTGGGCTGTTTTCTGCCTCCTGGCTTTTTATTTGTTTTTTTGGGGGTGTACATCATGTCATTGGATACAGAGTTAGGGGGATAAAAGCTCTCCAACCCAAGAAAAACCCTGCTTTCTGACAGCAAGTTCATGTAAAAAGAAGTCAGATTGTATTGAAGTCGATGGGAAAATGGCCCTACTTCTCACTTGATTTAGCTCAGTAAAAGCCCAGTAGTGGTAGCTTTCCTAATTATTTTATGGTCTCAATCACTAGCTTCAAATCTTCCTCAATTCAACGCAGTGTTCATCCCATTTAAAGGGAAATAGACCATAAAGCACGGGATACATTAGGGCGTGGAGAAAGCCTACCTTGTGATTGACAGACTACACCACACACGGTGACCTGCCTGACAGTCAGGATAGAGTACAGAGAGGGTCAGATCAAGCCCTCACTCCTCCTCAGCTCCACCTTCTCCTCCAAATCTGGTTTCTTCTGGTTTCAAAAAAACAACATGGTGACGGAATAATTTACAGGCTTCAGGCTTCAAAAGGGGAAGCTCACAAACCATTGGGTGACATCGCTTGGTCTATATCATCCGTCGCTAACTGCTCTAATGCTTTTTATCATTGTCGTCATCAGTGTATCTGATGATGGTGACAGCTCTGTTCCAAAGGAAGAACAAGAGGGAAAAGCCGCTCTCGCTCACAACAGTGTAAACAGTCATTTCCAATAGTAATTATTATTATAATAATAATTATTGTTGACAACACAAAAATCTTTTTTTCCTCCATTTTTCTGTTTTACTGTGCGAGGCCTAAACCAATATGTCGTGTTGCATGTGGATGCAAGTCTGTTTCTCAGTCTTGCTTTCCTTAGCATCCTATTTCCTTCCTTCCTCCGTCCATCGTGGCTCTTTGACATCTTAGCGATCACCTCCTAGCTCTAATCTCTAAACACCATCGCATCTGAAAGCCTAAACTTTACACATAGATAAAACAGGAGAAAGATACGCATCCATCTCTCTTCCTTCTCTTCGTCTCAGCCTCCGTCATTCCTCCCTGTACCTCCATTTTTTTCTCTCTGTTATGGGAAATAATTACCTGCTCGCTCGTTTTGCCCAAACCATTGTGCATGTTGAGTATTGTGCAGGAACAGAGATGAAAACAAAAGAAGAAGAGTGTCGATGAGGGGGAACTCAGAAGGAGGAACAGGATGGCACAGCGAGGAGGAATTCACTTCTTTACTTTTCTCTCTACTTTCATCCTTTACCGTTATCCTCATTCATCTCCTGTTTGCTTTTCATATTCGTATGCTTGTGCTTGTCTCATTCCCCGTTGGTCTCTTTCTTTGTCTCTTTCTCTCCATTGATCCTTTCCTCTGTCTCGCTGCCTCTCTCTCCCACTGCGTTTTCCCAACTTTTTTTGGCACAATAGGGAAACATATATTGTAAAGTGTGATGCTACCACAGATATCTATGCACTCTGTCCTGCACTTGAGAGCATCACCCTATTTTTGTCAACAAATGTATTTTTTCAACACTTGTCATATTGGTATCATTTTTTGCGCAAATAGAAATCGACTACTCTTTACTGATTGAGACCCTCTTTTCTTTTTCTCACCAAAACTTTTACACACATACACGCACTCCCTCCCCCATCCCCATACGCACAATAACACACACAAGCTTGTCGCGACAGCCTGCAAAGTGCAGTTCCTATACGTACTCGTTGAGACCAATCTCTCCAGTGCTTTCTCACTGTTTGGGTTGAAAAACTGGGTTATTCATCTTCCTCTCAAACGTGCTCAAAAAGAGAGAGAGAGAGAAGCGAAGAGAGAGAGAGAGAGAAAGAGAGTGTTGGAGGTGAAAACTTTCATGTTTTTCCTGGCTGGTTCTCCTCATGTAGTCAAGCAACTCATGCAATCAGCCTGATGTTTGCTTCATCTCAAACACTTGCATGTGTGTGTGTGTTTTGTGTGCCTGACATCACACTGGATTTAAACTACATAAATATAAGATGGTAGATTGTTTTATCAGTTAAAAATGTTTCAATATAAATCAATTTAATATTGATATTATGGCTTAGCTGAATACATGAGGCTTCTTATTTATTGTGATGTGCATCCATAAAATGTCCAATATGCTCAGCTAATCAACATTTTTTAATTCAATATTTATCCAGTAGTTAATGTCAATCCATCTTGTATTAGTCCAGAGTTGTAATTAAACCTTGACTGAGAGACAAGATAATCATTTTCTTGTTTATACTGTGAGCCATGGTCTAGACCATTCCCCACAGGTGGCTGCTGGAAAGCAGGAATTTCATTTGGTGCAGGCGCTTATATGGAAACCTGCATAACCATGCATAATGCAGTTTCTAAACACCACTGTATACGTTTGACTCAAATTTTAGGCACAGAACAGTCCTGGTTTAGAGAGACACAGACAGCAAGACAGGCTCTGCCTCTCAGTTAGTGAGACATGCGGACTTGGGAGATATGCAAGCTAGAGCTATTCAAACTTGAAGAGGAGAGAAAAAAAATTACCAGATTGCTGTTTCCTTGATTTAATCTAATGATGTTTTTTTCTTCTCTTTTGTGAACAGGAGAATTGTGAAGTGAAATCATTGACACCCACTTTTAATGGGATTTGGGGTCCTTGTGTAATTTGCGGAGCCCTACACAACTTACAGGCATCAATAAAAACGATTAATAACCTGAGGAGCAGACAATTTCAATGGTTTGCTCGATTTGGAACCAGTTCTCAACTGGATCTGGTTCTCGATTCACATCCCTACCTACTTGTTACTTATGGCCAATGTGGCCAAAAGATCATGTGACTTCTTTTCTTTTGAGTAGAATCGCAAGCCATGGCCCGAATGTAATTCATATCATATCTATCATATTCTGTGTAGAGTTTGCATGTTCTCCCTGTGTCTACTGCAGCTTCCTCCCACGGTCCAAAGAGATGCAAGCTTAGGTTAATTGGTGACTTTAAAATTGGCCGCAGGTGCACGTGGATGGTTGTTCGTCTTAGTATGTCGCCATGTGTCAGCCCTGTGATAGACCGGTGACCTGTTCAGGGTGTACCTTGCCCAATGTCAGCTGGGATTGCCTCCAGGCCCCCCTTTGACAGATAAGCGGTATCTATAATGGATGTATGTAGGTGTTTTGATTTGAATGTTTAGTCGCTTCTGACCGGCCAGCCTGGCTTTACCTATCTTTTGACCCCCCCAGATGGACTGCAACTCCACCATCTTTGACTGCAGCTGGTGACGGTGGTTCTTGTTCTGCTCTGTTGTGTTGTTACGCCGGGCATCTAGCCTGCAATTAGCAGGCTTAGCTGTTTCACAGTTGATGATGGGCTGGTTAGCAGTGATTAAACTTTTAAATCTAAATATGGCACCTCTTTAATAACATGATCTGCACAATGAGAAGTAGTTCAAATGCAAAAGACTGTTCACCCCTACTTCCCCTCCTCCACAGTTTTAGTGCTAAAAGCTAAATACACTTTTTACTGTACCACAGTCGTCTGACAGCTTTCCAGATTTAATATTTTGGATCATTGAATGAACAAAACAAGATTTTTAAAAGTGTCACTTTGGGCTCTTAGTGATTGATTAATATCTTATCAGAAGATTAAGCCTAATAATAACAAATTACCATAATTTACAGACCTATAGTAAAAAAATGCAGTGGTAAAATTCTGTTTCCATATCAATGCATGAGAAGTAATAATTCAATTTTAGAATAGCAGAGACCATTTTTCTGCATGAATCCTAATTGATTATACTTACACAGTATTTTTTGGGATATTTTCGCTTCATATGACAGTGACAGCAGAGATACAGTCAAAGACGAAAGACGTAAATGATTTACTTTTTTCTTACCATTTTTTCCTTTAGACAGTATGGTATTTGTATATCATGGCAGCTAAATGGGGGTTTACTCTGTATGTTGAGGGTAACATGATAATTAAGGGTAATATGATTGATGATCCTGTGGGGGTACAGTGGCCACAGTCGATAAAAACCACTATATAATTTTGTCCTCTTCCCGAATCCCTTTGACTTCCCTTCTACCTCCCCATACACACATAAACACACACTCACTCATCCTCATAGAATCAACAAAACAGCGCCAACAGTAACGACAACACAGAGCTGTGCAAACGCTTTTCACATTCGCAATGTCAAAATAGATGTTTTCTGTCTCTACCAAAGGCAGCAGTTAGTTCAAAACAGATTGGAAGAGCACAAGATGTTTTCAGGGAATAGATGCTCTTGTGAAATAACAAACATGTATCTGATTAATACACACTCGCCCTCTCTCTCCCCTGTGCACACACAAACAAAGAGAGAGAGAGACGGAGAGAAACATACCCGCTGTTCCATTGTGCCTTAAAAATGCATTTGTTTCTGCTGGGTTCTCCTTTCCACACAAGAAGAATAAGCCTGTCCAACAACTAACTCCTTCTCTGTTACACACATACACACAGGAACTATAAGTTCAGCTAAAACTTCTGTGCTATTTTTTAAACTAGCCCTGTTGTGTGGATTTCCACGCACCACTCAGTTTATTGAACACTGTCCACCAGATGCTTGGGAAAAAGTAGTAGTGTTTTATTTTACATTATCACATGAAATCACTATTGGTGCACAATTCAGAAAGTCTCACAATTCTTTAGATTTTTGGATTCAAGATTTGATTCACAATCAATTCTCGGTAATCGGTCATGTAGTATTTACACTATATATCTCATGTGTGTATATGACGGTCAGAGGTGTAGTACTATTTGACCATGGTATCGTCGTACGCCTATATAATCACTGTTCCTAAAGTGGCGAGTTTACATCAGTTGACTATGATCACGTGATCAGATGTCAGACTGACTATGAAAAGATTTATCATGTTGAGAATAGGACACAACATACGTCAGACAAACATCTGACTCACTAATATTAGACGATACCATGGATGGAGCAGGCTGTAATTAGCGTGACCTCAAGCTACAGGTGGATTAACACAAAGCAGTTTTTGTTTTGAATGATGTAATTTACTTATTTGAGTCGAGCAACAAAGTTTCTTTGGAAGCATCCAAGCAGCGGTGCAGGTGGAGGTCAATATAGTCTAATAGGCGAGGCTAAGAAAATGTAGCTAAGCTACACGAATGCATCACAAATAACGGACCTGTCAGAAGAGCGAATGATGAACGAAAGGGTGTTCTCTGCCTTTTCATCTTATTAATTCACTACTACCGGAAACTTTTAAGGTGGAATGATTTCTTGTCAAATCAGTCAATGCACCGTAAATGTTAACGTGACCATTTCTTTTGTTTTTATTTGCTCTCTTGCATCACATTTGCTTTAGTGCCTAAAAAAAAGCTGCAGATAACATGACTAACGGGTCAGATCGAGCTCCTTATAAAAGCCAAACTAAACCCAAAACATTTGCCTTCAGTGAAGATGGGGCAGGTTGAATTACCTCTTCCGTTTACATTTTCCATTGCTCTTCCTTCCTGCATGTTTCTTGCTTTTTTTTCTCATTTGTAAATCAATTTTTTTTTTCACGCCTATAGACATCACTTCATAAAGAGTATGAATAAAAAAAAGACTTGTGTTACAGAAGGAGTAACAGCATATACTGTATCTCTGCTATCTGTGCTGGACAGGACTGTATTTGTTCTTTGCACTCTGGATTAATAACACAGTGTTTGAGCTATAATGAAAATCAATCAGGATTCAGCCCTGCAGTTACAACGCATGATGACACTATCGTAGTACAGAGGAGCCACTGTGCTGCAGGAGCTGTGGTGTTGCTGCTCTGTCTGTCGAGCCAACAGCACGTATTAAATTCAATATGTTACCTGAATCTTTCTAAGTACTTTGGAAGCCTCCAATCATCACTGGAGACGTGCCCAGTTTTCAAATACTCAACTCTTTCCAGTTTTTCTTTTCTTTTCTTTTCTTTTTTTTTCTTTTTCTGCTGGTCCCAATGATGCCAACGTTGTGTCAAGTGCTGCCCTCAATTACTGCCTTTGTACAAGTGAATCAGGCACTTTTGTTGCGTTATATAATAACAGCAAATATAACTGTAACAAATAATAGTTGGAAACCAGAAGATTATTTTTTTTTTGCTTAAAAAAAAACTGGGATGTCATTGTGAATGCAACGACTACGGCAAATTCAATGTTGAAGCGAGTGACTGAAACTCAGTTTTAAAAGTCAGACATGCTCAAAACTTTTGCAACAAGATTGCGCTCAGGGTCAAAACTTGCCATTAGTCTGAATGTGAATTTCGGCGCACAGACACACACATACTCAAACATGGGCACACTCACATTTGGCAACAGTGAAGCAGTCGATATGTGTGTTCTAATTATACTGATGTTGTATCAACGTTTCAATGTCAGCATGACGCAACACTGACGGTGGCCAAGGGAAGCCTGTCACTGCAAGGAGGGAGCGAAAGGAAGAAAGAAAGAAAAGGCAAATAGATGGACAAGGAAGCGAGTGGAGAATGAGAGAGGAAAAGAGATTTTGATATCTTGCCCTTGAGCTGCAGTGAAAACAATATAATACTCCCCATGGGCTGCTGTGAAATAACACAGAGTCAATGGAAAATGACAGGGGGAACTGAGATTTCTCATATCTACATGACAGCCATGATGGTCAAAATACAGCTCCCCTTATGCATCCACTCCTCCCTCTTTCCAGTCATCTGTTTTTCAATCAATCACCTTCGTCCCCATTTTACTCTTCCTCCCCTGCTTCCCTTTCCTCCTTTTGCCTCCTGTTATCTTCCTCATAAACTCTCTAGCCCTGACACTGAAGAGCTGTGATTTGATCCAGTAATATATATCTTTATATATGTATAAATGTAACTACGGACACCCCGTGGCTCAGTGACTGTATTGGGCACTTACGTTTTCAATTCTGCTTTTCCAGAATGAAATTTGTGCATCCGCTGTGCACGGCGAGCTAAACTGATGACTCTGCTAATTAGCGACACCACCCTTCTAACTGATCATCTGCAGACTGTTGCCTTCAGGCTAGGCGGCAGGCTGCTCTGAGGGTTGCAAACAGAGATATTAAATGTGCTTAGACTACAGGTCTTGGCCTGAAAACATCCAAAAGGCCAGCAGTGGAGGACTGAATGGCTGTACAGGGAACATCAGCTAAAAAAAGCATGTCTGGGATGTACACAGGCTGCAGCGTGTTAAGCCATTTGAAAAAAATTGGCAACTAGAAAAGGGAAATGCTCTTCTCACTGGAGGGGATGCCGTTTCTATAAGCTTAACAAGAAAAAAAACAAAACATCTTTATAGTTAAAAAGAAGATATTGTTTCATTTTACAAGCTAAATCTACATAACAGAAGAAAGTCAATGTTAATGGCTTATTCTTCAACGTAGGAGATAACCTGTACGATTTGGAAGCAAATTTACTATAATACTTCAGGGGATTTAAACAGGGAGTTTAATATCATGGAGTTATTCTTTTTGACTACAACTTAAGCCTTGCTTGTCATTTGTCTATATTTATTTACACTTTGGCAAATCACCTATTAGCTGTTCCTGATAAGTTGAGTCCTGGAGTTACATCTCCTCCAAGACATCACTCTGGGAAGATTTTGAGGTGAGGTTTTTGAGATAAATTGCAGCAATCGGGTCCAAACAGCTTATAATAGAGTGCCTTAAATGCCTGAGGTGAGGTGTCACAGCCACTATTCCCACAGCAAATAGACCCAAACTATGATAAATAGACAAAACAAGTAAAATACAAAGCACCAATGTACTATTACCATTTAATCATTATACCTCTGAAGACAATCCTCACTGTGCTTATGGGGAACTTGGCAGTGGTAACCACTGAAGAATATCCGCTCGGGTGTGATGGCTACAGAACCCGTAACATTAAGACTGTTCAGTCAGGTTTTATAGAGGCTGAAGTGAAACAAGCACTCTGGGTTCAGCTACTGCTCCAGGGAACAAAGTCACTTCATGTACACTGTTCATTCTCGTCTTTCTTCCTTTGTCCTCAGTGATGGAATAAAGCCACTGGTTCCCACTGTTCCTCACAACCAATAAACCCAGCTCTGTTTCCCAGTGCTCAGCTGCGTTGTTTAACCATGCGGAGTCCTTACTCTCCTTATGAAATTGGAGCACGAAGGCACAGCAACACGGTTACATAACGCAGGACAAGAGAAGAGTGAGCGAGAGTGAGAGAGTTTGGGGGAAAACAGAAACAGAGAACATCAGTGGGAGAACACAGAGCACAAAGATAAAGCAAAGAGATAGGTGGGAAGAAAATGTGAGTTGGTTAGTGTAAGTGACAGAGAGGTAGGCTCAGAGACACAAAAAGAGAAAAGCAGGAGCTGAACAGACAGAATACAGCGTATAAGCATAGACACAGGAAAAAGATGTTTTTCTTTCTTATTATGTATGAACGTAGAGATAAAGATAGTCTGTGCCTTCATTTTGATTCAAGGCACAAGGCAATGATGCTGGTTAAGTTAATATTGCTTTGTTTGCTTGTTTTTTAAAGTAAATCTATATTTAAATATGTTCGGATTAATTCAATTTTATTGTGAGAAAAAAAACACAACTGTATGAACGTAAATTGAATTTCCATATATAGAATGAATGCATATGAATTAAAAACATATGCAAGTTAATTATTCTTACATATATGAATTTCATACATATCAACATACATGGTCATTGTGACCATATATTTTATTTGTGTATATATGCAGTATATATATATGTTTTTAATTAAATATTGTAATTTAAAAAAACGCAAATAACGTGTTAATATTTTTTTTCAATAATGTTGAATGTGAATGCAATATATTTCCTTATATATTTCATGTATAAATTAAAAATAACTCTTGAAAAGGAGAACCATGACTAGATGTATTATTAAATCAAATAATGGAATGGAAAAGATAAAAAGGACACATGAATGCATGGATAAATGAACCAATTAGGATTTAAAGCAAAGTCTTATTCAGTGACCTGCGTGACACTGGAGCCCACCTTTGTCTTCCTGGGCAGTATTTTAGTTAAAAAGTGAGTGAATGCAGCTCCTGAATTACAGGTAGCTGCACTAATGCTATGTGAGCAGTTCTGTTCAAATAGATCTGGAAATGATTACTGGATATACTTCTTCATCTTCCTTCGCTCCTCTCATTTCCTTCTTTGTAACCCTCCTTTCTTCTCACGTCTTTTGTACCTTGTCCATTCGTTCCCTTGTTCACTCATTCATCAGTCTACCCCTCTCTCTCCTCCATTTAGTCTGTTTATGTGTAGAGACATTTACATTCCAGCCACGATTCCTCCCCCCTACTTTTGTACAAATGAGTGTGATAAATCTTAAAGGAGAGGTCGGATCGCTGTACGTGCTGCATGCACATTGTGGCAGGAAGGCGGAGGCCAGATGTTCACTGTTTTTGGATGGTTAACAACGGCTGAAACCGTTCACGTACGCACCCACATCATGTGAAGAGTTTAATGTTCTGTTATGACATGACCAGAATAGAAACTTCATCTTGAAAAGTCTCATGGCATTGTGACATCTTTATTACATGTGCCACCAAGGAGGTTGTTTTCACTCGTTTGTTTGTTCGTCAACAGCACGAGTAGGGTTGTTTGGCCTTGGTGGAGGTATGCGCTCTACTAAGTGCTACTCTAGTTCACTGTTTGACAACTGATGGTGAGAAGTCGCAGGAAATGGAGAAGAAAGAGGGAAATGATGTGACGACAAAGGATCAAAGACAGATTTTATCTTGTGTTGAAGTGTGGAGATCAGATGCAAGTAGGCCTACAGAGATGTCCCATGTGATTTCCCTTTCAACAAACATTTCTTAGTAGTTGCTGGCAAGGTACTTTGAATTTCTGGGTTAGTTTTAGCCATGCCAGTAATACGGCTATGTACTACTGCTATGTACTAATAATATATAAACATGTTAAAACCTTAGAGGTGTCCAGAATTAGACAACAACTGCCAATGTTCGGACAAATGTTTCAAATAAAAGCTGTCAGACCCAGCGTATGAAAATATTTGGCTTGTGTGTATTGACATTGTCAGCTAATCTAAAGCTTGAACCAACTTTGAGCTTGTTAAGCTTGTTAACAGGCCTCATGAGAAAAACAAAAAAACAGCAGGTATAGCAGTTTGTTGACAAGCTTCAAGTTAGAAAGACATTGAAATAAGTCTATAGCAAGTGTGTGTGTAGAGTGAGGGCTGGCATTTTAGTTAATAGCAATCACATTTGGTAAATTAACCATGAGAAAGGAGGATGTTTTGCAGATCTGTGGTTTTTAAGGTTTAAACGAATACCGCCAAAGAAAACTGAATTTGGAAGTTTGAGAAAAGTAAGAATTCATGAGGGGACACTCACTGTAATTTACATTAATTTATTGTTATTTTAAATGAAAACTTAAATATTATTAAACAAACAGACAAAATATATATATAATAAAATAAAAAATATTTAAAATATTTGTTTGATAAAAATTACATGATCTGTAGATTAACTCTGATTAAAAGGTCAGAGTTGCAAAATTTGCACACATCCAAAAACCTGTTGATGTCAAGTATTTTAAATGTTTAAAAATTATATGTTTGTCTTCTGTCCAGAAATGTGCAAACGGTTTTGTAGTTGGTGTGTGTACAACCCACCGGCTAAGACTCTCCTTGGATGTGTCGTATTCATAACAGAAAAATTATCCCAAAACCTGAATAGATATCTGCAGATACTGCGTCTTTTTTTAAAAAAAAATGTTAAATTTGGAAGTAGAAATTAAACAGTATAAAAATTCAACTTTAATATCAGTACTTTCATGATACATCTCTATCATAGATGAGGACAAGGGACCAGTAGCAGTACTGGCACCTGTGTTTGTGTGCGCGTTGTGTGTGCGTTGTGTGTGTGTGTGTGGGTGTGTGTGCGATGACATTGCTTTACTTGCGTTTAAAAGACCTACTCATGCTAACTTTGGTGTAAAAACCCATTAAAAGGCTGCAGAATCTCTGGAGGAGCTCTGTCACTGTCTTCTCCATGTTTTGACTGACACACAACAACAAACCCATGTTGCTTGCCACACGTGCGTCTGGGGGACTGTTGCTGGTTGAACCTAACGGGAGTTAAATCAACCACAGTAATTTACCACACCAATCGACCAGCGTTAAAGTGATAATTTAAATTTAAATGGTAATACTAACCTTTTCTACCGCGATATAGCATTTAATATGCTTCGTGTTTCTAATTTCATTTGGAAGAAGGCCAAATTCTGAATATCCAAAGGGAATATGTTGTTTACATGACCCACATCAAACACTGAGTACGACAATATAATACTAGGGGAATATTAGTGTGCATGTAAACAGACTGAATAAGAGTGCAACTCCCTCTCCTCCCTCTCCATCTTGCCCGCAGTCTTGTCTTTTCCCATCACTCTTCTTTCTTCTGTCTATGGCATGAAGATGCTTTTATATATATAAAAAAGAGAGATAGTTTAAAAGGCACTTCTGCCCTTTTGACAGCCCCCTAACACTTCTGAGAGATGAAAAGAGAAAAAACAAAGAATAGCTTGCATCCACACACACACACACACACACACAAAACTTCACAGTGTCAGCAGGAACAAACTGTTAGGGAATAATAGCTCAGGAATATATAATTTTTCCCCTATAATTTACTGCACAGTGACATGGTGCTTCTGCCTGGTACACCACGAATCAGATCTCTGTCATCTCTCAGACCTTCTCTTCAGAGTGCACGCAGCGTCCGTGTGTGTGATTTTGCCTTGTAGACGAAAGGCCTTTTTGCATTTTGCATGAAAAACTGAACTGAAATCATAGTTATCGTATAGCAATTTTCTGTATTCAGTCAATACATATACGTCAGTCAGTTTGTGAGTGATAGCAGATTTCATGTGTCTGTACCCCATCATCTCTATGTGTACAGCAATGAATTTATTTTTATTTGCACATAGGCAGTCAACATATAATAAAGCACTGTGGTCTACATCCCCACTGTCTGTGTGACTATCCCCCTCCATCCATCTCTTAAGTGATGAGCATCCCAGCAGCTTAGCTCATGCTAATACCTTCAGTCATTAAGTGGATTTATGGCCCTTCTTCTCTCCGAGAGCTATAGGAACCTTTTGCAGACCACCAATCAATGCTTGTTCTCCCAACATACGTTTGCCTGACCTGTTTTCATTAGAGGGAGGGGGAGTAACAACAACATGTGGGGAAGTGAGCACAGTCCGGGAATGCATTAAGGCCATTTTATCACTGAGGGGGAAAAAAGCAAATCAGCCAAATGGGAACTTACCTGTCTAGTATAACACATGCAAGATCAGCATCTCTCTGCAGTCCATGACACTCTCTCCATCTTAGAAATGCTGCACCGATATTTGTTCTGGTTTTAGCCTTCTTGCTCTTGTCTCGAAATCTTGGGTCGGTTGTTTCCCCTGTTTGTTCACGCGCAAGTATTGAGTAATCGTGATCCATAAAAAGTGACCAATTCGAACAATACAAGTCTGTCGGTAGTCCTCCAGCTTCTTCTTTGTGTACTTTTTTTTTTTTTACTGTAATCTCTGATACGTCATCAGGTGTTCACCCTATGAAGGAGAAGTGATGCAATTGAAAAGTGATTGAATGACACAGTCAATTACCATAAGAACATGAGTAATTTCTCTGGATTTGAAAATTATTGGAAAGATGAGATTAGTTTGATGAAAAGATATATAACATGGGTCTAATCATTTTTTGACCAGAAAAGTTACATATCATAACTTTAAATAAGGGGAACAAAAAGATTTTTAAAAAGCTGTTTCCACGTTGTTTTCCCCACTGCACTGCTGCACAACTTCTACCACTGCAGAAAGGATGAAAAGCTGTAAAATGTAACGTATGATATTTACTCATAGATAGAAAACTACCACTGCTGATATGGACCTTTTTCACCTCTGTAAGATTCAAAGATCAGCCAGAAGCAGAGAATGACCTCAGTTCATCTGAGGCCTTAGGGCATGAATGTGTTAGCATAATACATACAAACAATGCCATAAATACACACACACACACACACAATGCCAGACATCATACTCATCAAAAACAAAGGGCAATGTCTACATTATTACTATGAATGCTCCATAGAATACATTCAGTGTTATTAATGGTCTTCATCATGGTCACACACCAGATCAGCCCAGTATGTGCGGCCATATAATGGACTGTGCTTACTCCAGGTTTAGTTAGGGGACTTGCAAGAGATAGATTTTTAGCCTATCAAACAAGATATGGCACACCTGAGGTTGAATAGTGTAAAAAATAGATAGATTTTCAAGTTCGCCTTTACCTCCAGTCCCTTCCCATTCAATAACCAGAAGAAAGTAATTCCTGCAATCATAAATAATTTCATCATTTGTGATAATTACTGTTCAACAATAGATCTGTTGCATGTTATCTCCACAGGGGCATGTTGATGGTGTCTGATTTCACATCTAATCCAGGTGGATTTAGAAAGAGAAACACAGTATGTTCCTCTAAAATGTTTGTAGAAAGACAGGCCTGCAGGTGACTGCAAGCTAGAGCTGCGCTCGTGCATCAACACAAAGCAATAAGCCTTGTGAGAGTAAGGGTGGTGGTGGTGAAGGTGGTGTGTGTGTGTGTGTGTGTGTGTGTGTGTGTGTGTGTGTGTGTCCCTGGAGACAGTGTACACGTCTTCTAGCATCTACCTTTCACAGAACAAAGAAACCTTGTCATTGAAGGAAGCTGGATTTACTTTTTTTGGTGACTTTGATATTTTTTTCCCCCCCCATCAAGATATAGATGGAAATGAGAAAATGTCTTTCAATTCACTGGCTGTGTTTACATGCAGCATAATAGCGTATGAATAATTTACTCTTATTCTAAGTGAGTCATTAACACCTCAGCTGAACAAAAGTGCCCCCCCCACCCCCCCAGACTGGAGTAGTAAAGCTTCCTTTCACCTTCTCTTATTGGAGACTCAAGGTGATTCAGATTTTCTTTGACAAGTTGGACAGTCGTTAATTAGTTTGTCTTTTTTAATCATTTTGGGAAGATCCGGATGAAACCTGCACGTCAGNGGGGGGGGGGGGGGTCTGAGAAGACGCTACAAGTGTGTGTGTGTGTGTGTGTGTAAGTGAATCAGAGGGCAGTTTGTCATGTTGCTGCTCCACAGCCCTGATCCAAGCTGACAGGTGAAGCTAAGCGCAGCTAAACAGCACACGTAACAGGGAGGATGAGAGAGAGAGAGAAAGAGAGAGGCAGTCAGGAGGCAGCGCAGATAAGTAGAGACCAATAGACAAAAAAAAAAAAATGGGAGATGAGGAAAGAGGGATGAACATGAAGGGTGAGAAATGGAGGGATGGGGAGATAGCCGTCAGAGTTAGAGCCATTAAAAGAGAAACAGGCAGACGAGGGAGTAAAACAGGCAGGATGGAAAGAGAGGGAGGGTGAATTTGAGCAAAAAGAAAAGCCTGGGAAAGGCAGGAATTTAGATTAACTGGTGAAAGAGATTGAGTAATTGGCATTTTATCAAAAGAGAGAACTGAGCAAGTTAATTTTTTATACCATCACCCATTAACCAATCCCTCCGTCTCTCCACGTCTCTGGTGTTTCCTCTCTCTTGTTTGTCCATACAGGCCATTGTGCACATGTGTGGGAACTGACTGAATATTGCATTGTGTGTGCGTGTGAGTTTGTGTGTGTGTGTGTGTGTGTGTGTGTTGGGGGGGGGGGTTATAATAAGAAACATCTCATTTGAGAACATAATAAACAAAATGAATCACGGTTATTGTCAGGTGAAGGAAAATGTGATGTGGCTGGGAAAGTGGAGAAGATGAAGAACAAATGCAGATGTTTCAACGGCAGAACCAAACTGAGGCGAAGTGATTGAATAGCAGAAAGGCAAGGGCAAAGAAAACTCTTTCGCGGTTCAGTGAAAATTTTTCAAATTGTTGAA
Organism: Rachycentron canadum; assembly: GCA_038496675.1. Taxonomy (NCBI): domain Eukaryota; kingdom Metazoa; phylum Chordata; class Actinopteri; order Carangiformes; family Rachycentridae; genus Rachycentron; species Rachycentron canadum. The sequence continues at coordinate 20,219,624 of CM076664.1, forward strand.
AATCTGTATTTCGTCCTTTCAAATGGACGGTGGGAGAAAAATAAACTAAGGAAACCTCCCAAGTGTAAAGAGGGAGAGAGTGGTTTGGAGGATGAATGCAGACAGAGATCAAAAGTGAAATGTCACCAGTGAAATGGACTACCTCAACACTTCTGAGGAGAAATGGATTCATAAAAGATGATGAGGAAGAAGACACAGGTTGAAAGATTGAATAGGTATACAGATACCGAGGGGAAAAGAACGAAGGAGAGCGATGTGTGTGTGTGTGTGTGTGTGTATGTGTGTGTGTGTGTGTGTGTGTGTGTGTTTGTGTGTGTGGAATTAGAAGTAGTCAAGTCGGACAGGTTGATAGATTAGAGTCATTGATGTGACCCACCCTGTGGGTGCGCACTCACTCATATGAAGGGAAAAACCAAGCTCAGGCTTCGTATCAGTGTGTGTGTGTGTTTGATTTCACGACAAACAAGGAACGAGAACTGACTGTGAGAGTTGCTTATCCTTTAATATATCATACCGCATTGTCAGTGTCCTTGCACTCTCTGTAGGTGTGTGTGTGTGTGTAGATGTGTGTATAAACCCTGTGACACACTACATATTGTGCATAGCTTTGATGTTTGTGTTCAAGGCTGAACTTTGAGTTGAATGCGGTGTGAAGTGAATATCTGTGCATGTGTGAATATGTGTCATGAGCTAAACACAGGTTGACTCCTGTGCTCCCGCTTCTGTTGCGCTGCATTGCAACGCTTGTTGCGGTGTTGCACTCTGTTACATTACATTGCATTGCATCAAATGTATTGTACTGCGTCAAGAGTCGTACAGAGTTGTTTTGTTTTATTTGAATGAGCAGTACACCTACCCTGTAAGACTGTTGTTAAGTGATTGCCTCTGGGGGTATATGTAAGTCCAAAATAGTTAAATTAATGCAGCATCAAAGCAGCTAATAATTTAGATTTTTAGATTGAGACTGTGTGCCATGCTCATGTTAGGAGCACTAAATGTCATCCATTGTGTTTACTGTTGTAGAAATGGAAACTGTTGATTTTAGTATACAAGCTAAAGACCCCACCTCGTATCAGAAAGAAATTCAAACTGAACCATTTAACCTATTTTTCTACAGTTAATGACCAATTAACCAAACCAAACAGTTTCTTTTTAATCATTAAGGATCATGTTTGTCAACGACTATTGGCAACAAAAGTTGTAAACTGTAAGTTGCCATGACTTGAGATTGTCAAAAATATTTTTTTAAGCTCATATCCTCGTTGGACTACTTCAAGCTCTATGAGAAAGCTTTGATGCAGTACTAATCACTGGAGGACGTTATGTCCTTCCACATGAGAGGGATCAGCTGCAGTAAAGCCTACAGCCTTCAGACTCACTTCTTGATGCGTTGGAAGATTAAACTTATTTTTTATTATTTTCACCGACTGTGAGTCGTCCATTTGCACGTGTTTGTAGTGTGGGAGGAAACCGCCGTAAGCCCATGCAAACATGGGGAGAATACTAACTCCACACTGCTGGTACAGCAGCCCCCAGGGGGTGTGGGGGTCAGTGGTGAGGAAGGGTAACACCAATGTTTTATGTTCTGTACACAAGGGTCTGTTAGGGTGTGGTGATACATTTTATCACTGCGTACTCACCAATCTGTTATGTCCATGCAGCCACTATGCTGCAAGGCTACATGTTTTTTGTTTTTTTTTTTCTTTTAATGCTGATGAACATTCAGGTAAAGCAATGACTGACCCAGATGCAACTCTGTGATGCCGTTCAAGCCTCGGCGAAGTCTGTGTCTGAATCTGGAAATCCTATATATGAGTAGCCTACATACCCTATGTAGAGAGAGAGTAGTGGGAACATCCAAGTAATTGCTCTAGTCTGCTTCAGTATTGCTCTCCTTGCTCAGGTTGTCAGCTAACTGCAACTTTACTGCTACTTTAAAAACTTTTTTGCAGACTAAAAAAAAACCAAACAAACAAAACAAACTAAATGCGGTTTACCCTCTCAGCGTGAATCTAAGCGAATCACATCTCATCAGCCGCGTCTCAAAAAAGGCGACGTCTTGTAAAAACTCTTGTAAGACATGCAGATGTTGCACCCAGTCTTAATGGGTTGAAATCCCTGCAGGAATATATATGCTCAAAATGTTTTTCCTCTGCATAGACCTATCCATTTATCCATTGTTTACATTTTCAGTTATCCAGAGTAGATTTCTCCTGCTTACGTACTTATTGCTCATGGGCCTGTGGTGTATCAACTGGGAAGAAAAGGCGGAGGAGAGATGCCACCATAAAGAAAGCTGGAACGTAGTGTAACCCAACAGCCTTCTGATGGGCTTTTTACAATAGAAAGTTGTCAGTCCATTGATTCAAGTTTTCAATGAGTTTAATTTTTCATTGATTCAATTTAGAATTAGTGCTGTGTTCAATGAAAAAATGTAATAATGTCAGTTATGTTTTTTGATGCAGGATGTGAGCTTGATATTTTGTTACATGAATTAGTTTTTGTTTTATAAAGCCGGAGGAATCAAACAGGGCAACAACAGAACCTCGAATGAATGTTCTGATCAGTCGGGTCTCGTGCGGCCTTAAATATCAATAGATATTTACAGGCTGTGCAGACTAAAACTTGTTCTGCTGACAGCTCTACAAATGAAGATTTACCTGAGGCTACTGATGATGAGGAATTCAGTGTCATGAATATCAAAAGATTAATTGAGAGCAGCACAACAGTCAAGCCGTGATAATTGGAGGGCATTAAAAACATACTGAAGATGAGTTTGAGTCTCGCTCTGCCTATCGGTCCCGAGAGCTTGCTGCCACCATGAGTTCTTCCATCACAAACACTGAACGGAGGATCTGTTGTCCAACAATGTCTTTATCATGTAAATTGCTCACATGCACCTGCGACATTAATATTCAACTTTCTCTCTTGCTCAGCTTCTCCAGCACACGTAGTCCAGTCTCTCTTATTCTCTCAACAGTCTTCAGTAACCCCTGATGAGCCGCCATGGCCATCTCCTTTCAGTGAGTGTGTCGCAGTCATTGGAGGTCCAGCACAACAACAATGACAGATTGGAGAAATTAACAAAAAATTCTGTGCTAGTGTCCTTCAAGTCTAAAGTATGGATGGCCCATTAGGTGTATAACCTGATGACTGATCCTTCATTATTGTGAAAACAGGACTCAATCTTTGGGGCACAGCAGAAGGCAGTGTGCGACAAACCCGTGACAATGACAAGTTCAGAGATTATGAAGCTGGACTGGGCCATTACAGCAAAGGAGCGACATTTCAAAGACCTTGAACAAATATCTGAGATAAAAAAAAAATGACACCTCTGAAGATTCCCTCAGGAGAGTTGAGAAGAAGGCTCCGGATGCCAAACCGTGTGATGACAAACACGACGCATTCAAACAGGAGAAAGAAGGAGAAGTGATGAAATAGGGAGCATAAAAAGCAAACTTATCAAACAAGAGGCTGAGAAAATAGTGAATGAATAAACACAAGAGCGGCAGGAGGCCCAGGAAGCATAGACTTTGAAACTGCCCTCAGACCAGACCAACACACCCATCAGAAATTCTGAACAACACTGAATATGAGGAGAAGTCAGACTTGAGTTTGACCTCTGTGAAGCTCGTCAAAGTTGTGACAAATTTTACAGAGAAAGAAAAAAGGAGAGTCTCTTTGCCTAAAAAGGTTCAGCTCCATTCATCTTTAAAAGCAGCAGATCACTCTTGGATACGAAAGTGAAATAGGTGCATCACAGCTTCGTGGATGGACGACTGATCTACTTCAATACAACTGTGGTGTTGAATACCATGTTTCAGTAACGCTGCGGCTAATTGGGGACGTCCTTGAAGAAAGGTGGGAAACACTGAGGGAGATGAAAGACAAGCAAAAGTTTCCCAAAATGTGTGTTTCTGAGAAAATCTTACCATGTTTCTTCAGCTGTCACTTCTCTCCATGTTGTTTGAATTGAGCAGTACACAAATATTGTACAGTAGTTGGACTTGTTGTTTTGTGACTGCAGACCCAATGTTTATTTTGTGCTGTGGTTGAGACTAATGAGTTTCCAATGAGGTATATGAAGAATATAAGGTGTTTCATTCATTGTACTGGCCAAAAGCAGCATGTGGTTATTTTATATGATAAGGCAGATGTCAAAATAAAATTAAATGTATTGATTATATCCATAATAATTACCCTCACATCTTAAATGTCCATTGAAAAAAAATTTGAAAACAATGTAATGTTAAAGATAACTCTTGACCTGAAACTCATTCTTGAAAATATAAGAAATAAGTTCAGCCCTCTTCAGCTGTGCTGTTAACAGTATGGCGTTTCATAGCGTGCCCATTGATAGCTCACATCGCTGGCTGACCAGCTGCATCCCCTCAGCCACAAATAGCACCCATCTGGGGAACGCAGAGCTGCCACATCCTGGTGTTCATACAAACTGCATCCAAAATGTGCACGGTTAAAATTTGTCATTCATCCATTCATCCTGTTATGTTCTTTGAATTGTGCGCTCCTGAACAGAAACTGCGCCCTGGGAGAACAACCATCCTGCTGGCCGTGCCACTACCATGTGTCGGTGCCCGCGGTTGTAATCCAAGGTCACTTCATTCTGTAGTTCACACACCGTTAACAACAATTTACTAGAGCCAGTCATGGCTGATGATTGAATACCTTGTTGTTTTTAATTAATCGTTACTGTCTTGACTAGATTTACACAGTGTACCAACACTCGAAAAATGTCGCAATACCCTGTTGTTAAAAATGGTGTTGAATTTCTGTTATATCTCTGAATATCTGTTTCATTAGTGGCAGTACTATAAGAATGACAGTGTTTTAATAAGAGATGTATCCCCTGTGCACAGTGCTCTGCTCGATGTCCTTGCAGCCACAGTACTCATGCAAACAGTTTTTTGTTTTTTTCTCATATGGAAGCTTCAGCTTTTTTTCTTAGTGACAAAAAGAGAGAGGCATGGCTGCAAATACGAATCCTCCTGCTGACAGTCAGCTTGTCGACAAAGCAAATGGCGTTACTTCGCCTGGCCAACAGTCAGGATAAACTCATGGACACTAGCCAGTCTGTAGAAGATGTTTTAAACCTGTGCTGACCAGGAGGAGCTCAACACGTCCTACTCGATGCAATTACTGTAATTTGGCTTTGTCCTTTTAGCTCCCTTACCAGTGTCCAAACCTCTCTGGATATTAGAGGGAATAAGTGGCTGTGCATCATCAATACAACTGACATCAGCGCTAATAAATATTCTAATAAATATTTATTATTGTAATCATAGCATTAATGAGATTTTTATCTGTGCTCACAAAGCGTGGCAGGAACAAGCTGGTTAAGTGAAAGAGGATCCATTGATTTTGAGTCAACCACAAGACATACAATTGTTTATTATAATTAATGAAAAAATACCAAGAATTTTTACATCTCATTACTTTTCCCAATGTCTGAGGTGTTTGCTGTGGTATCCGTCAATATCAGTATGGAGATATTGTGGCAGAAATCCGATCAAAGTCATAGTTTTGGTAGCGTGGTCAGCCCTGATGAAGACCCACAGTATAATGACTTCTCCTCCAGGCAGAGTGGATCAGGCTGCTTGGACCCTAATAGATATCTGATAAAATGGATCTATAACTTCTTGTCTATCTCTGTGTAATGATGGATGATGGTGGGATCATAGCACACTGAGTACCTGTATGTCATCAATAATGTCAAAGGCTTGACAGGTTCATAGATGTTCTGTTGACAGACGTGTGCATGTGTGCGGAGGCGTATTCATGCATGGGTTATATGTGCGTCACACTGATGAATGTTTGAGAACAAATCCCTTGAGGAGAATGAATCTTTGTGTGTGTGTTTTGTTGTTTCTAAAATAAAGACGGCCCAAAATAATGAGTGCAGGCAGTGACTCAGAGGTTGACATATGGTATTTTTCTGTGACATCATCTTTCGCAGCACCACAGCCTCAGTACTGAAATCCTGCCAGCAACTGGTTCAAGCTTCTTCCAACATGCTGGCTTTGAATTCTTTTTCTCTTTTGTTGCCTTATTAGTGCTCTACCCATGTTTGTTTTTCCACATTGAATTGGAGCTGAAGTGATACATACAACAACAGAAAAATAATCAGTAACTGCTTTGATAATTGACTAATTATTTCAGCTCAGTGAAATAGATTCAGAAGCTGCCTCCCCAACACCTCTTTGGGTGTTAGGATTTGGGTTTGAACTTCTTACTCAAGCTCTTTTTTCTCTCTTGACACTTGACTTTCATTCTTTCTTCTCCCCCATAACCATGCACATAACAAAGTATAACACATGAATGCCTTCCAGGAGAGACTGTCTGAAAATGTTTGCCATTATCCCCATATTTACAATATTGTATTACCCCCCCTGACAGCAGCCTTTTCACACTGCCTTCAAGTGTAGCCATTTGGAAAAACAACAAAGGCTTTTGATTTCCAACATGGTTGGACAACACAACACACAAGCTACTTCTGTTTGAGCCTAATGTGACTTATAGGAGTCAGAGAACCTGGGTTCAACATGTCAAAGTCTAGTTTATGGCATGAATTGCTGAATATTTTGTTGGGATAATATATAAAGTCGGGCATCACAATTTTCATAGAACTGATAAGAGACACGGAATAAATCTGATGGCTGTGAGTGACTTCACTGTTTATAAAATCTGACACTTTTAGTTGCTGTAGCATATATTCAAGCCTCTGTGACGTAGGTTACTTTCCTTTATCAGACATTGTGGACATTATGGTAAAAGCAAAAAAAGATTCATCAGCCTGGTAGTGACATGTATAGATGGGTGGTATCACACACTATTGAGTCAATCCAGCTTTATTATCTACAGCTTTTAGTTGACAACAGGGTTTCCTAGTATTATATGTGCCATGCAGCTAATGTGGAACTGACCTACCCAAGTACTGGATGCCACCTCTTATGCAACTAAAACTGATTTTTACTGAACCATTTGTATTTGAATAATCTTAAATGTTGTCTGTGACCTTTGTGCATATTTACAAATATTAAAATACCAATTTGTTCAAAATGATGTACACCATTTTAAAATGAAATTCTTCCAATGTGAGGTTATACACAGGGAAACACACACAATGAACACAAACAAGCCCTGGCATGGCAGGCACTCGGCCATGCCAAGGGACATTATTTGGCAGCTGTCAGCTCTAATAGGAGCATGGCAGGGTGGGAGACAGATCCAGGCTCTGTACCAAGCCTACAAGGGTGCACTATCTGGCAGCTAAAGCATATCTACATGTCTACTGTGTGTGTGTGCATGCATGTATCAGTCTGGAAGTGTTTATGTGTCAGATGGACTGGTGTATCAGACCCCCCCTGAGACAATGCATGCCACCACTTGTGCCACTACAGTGTCCATTTAGCCTACTGTCTATGTGTGGGGATCTGGCCGTGCGTGTGTGTGTGTGTGTGTGTGTTTTGCTTCCTTCCGACAGCAGTGGTGGGATGAAGTGCAATGAATCACTGATCAAGGGAGACCTCCAAGTGTTGGCTCTGTCATTTAGTAACACCACAAGTCAAAGAGAAGGAGGAAGAGATGAAGAGACAGAAAAACAGTACACACACACACCTTCTCTCCTTGCTTACAAAGGTTCAAACAGCTCAGTCAGAGACAACAGTTTTGAACACTAACAATAACTAAGAATTTCATCAACTTAATATGATTTACATAACAAACGTACACTTCACTGCAGAACTGAAATCAGTTTATTAGTGAAGTGCCGTCCTAAAATGAAAAAACAAAACATTCAAGCACTGTATGCAATGTTCAATGAGTGGAATAAGATCATTTGGTCATATTTTATTGTTGTTTTTTGTTCTTTTCCAATAGTAAAACATGTAAAAGAGGGAGTGAGAGAGAGAGAGAGAAAAAAAAACAGCCCCCGCATGGTCATAAACTCTCTTACATCCTCCATTCTGCTTTGCTAATTTGTTCATTTCCAAATTCACTTTCCCTACCCCGGAGGATTTTTTTGTGAAGTCACTGGTAACCACATACAAACACGCAGACACATACCCCTGCAATTCCCACCCACCGTAACCTCTCTAAATTACCGCCCATGAGAATTAAAGGGTGAGTCACTTCTGTGTGGCATCAATTAACTCCCTCCAGGCACAACTGTAGGTAGGAGACTGGCAGCTGTGTGAGTCGGTCCACGCAAGCTGCTTCTGTAGGATCTGTATTTTTGTGTTCGTGTGGGTTGGTCAGGTGGCACAACTGTAGGTGGCAAACAGCAGCATAGACGTATTTATACACAATCACTGTTTGAAAACAGCAAGGTTGTATCTATGCTCAGGTCCGTGCTCGGTTACAGGCCCAGAGAATCATCTGCGGGGTGCCTTGTAATGTAAACTAACCTGCTGTGACAGTGAAGAGTGATTCAGCTACAAAATACTGTTATAGACCCAGGGGAGTAAATGTGTTTGTGTGTATTTGTTCATGTGTGTGTGAAGAACAATACTGAATGTCTTATTACATGACCGTTGGGTGTTTTTCTCGCTTTATTTTTAGCTCTAAACAGTCTTTGACAATTGAAAACAAAAGTGCAGATTTAGTTACACAACCAGGACTGCACCACTGCAAGGTTGTGGTGCACAAACAAATACAAACTGTGGATGCAGTGATTTAGTTTCAGTATTTGGCTGCGTTAATGTAAAACTTTACCATGAGAAAAAATATCTGCCCTCTGAGTGAGACCAAAAAAAAAAAAGAGAAATTCAAAAAGTCAAAAATGTGTTTTATACTTGGGAATAAAATATGAGAGTCCATCTCAATCCACTTGCTCTATTAGCATTTCAAACACTGCCTCTCATGCAGCTAAGTGAATGAGCAAACAAGTTAGCGGGCAGCTAGTGAGCAAGAATCTTAATCGCCCTCTTGAGTTTTCTGTATTGTTGTGAGTAACACCCTATATCTAGACAGTTTAATATCAGTGTGTCATATTATTTCAGGTGAAGAACTGTATCTTACCCAACAAATAAACACCACAGATAAAGGTATTTAACTTCTTATATAAATTCGGAACAGATTAAATAAAAAATTTATTCTAATTGAAAAACACAAAATAATTGAGTCATTTACAATTGTGGCTGCTTTGCAGTGAGTGGCCAGACAAAAAAACATTTTAAACATAGCAAGCAATTCTGCACAACTTCCAGGCCTCATTAGCTCAGACCAAACATGTTGGACATACAAAGTTTTGACCCATTTTACAAACCTTATCATCACAATGGGAGTGATTTGTGTGTTGTTCACTGCAGCTAATTTCAGTACAGCTGCTGGAAAACACCTGCTCAATGGAGCCAGATGTTCAAGGGACGCTCCAACTTTATCAGTCCAGGAAATCTTTCAGCATTGACTGTCACCACTGCCATGTTTACTCAGAGCAGGGGGTGTTTTCTTGAACAGTTTATCACTTTTGTGTTGAATGTGTTCAAAGCATTTTCATTTACAATGGTGCTTGTTACAAATATTTGCACCACAACTACTGCAATGCTCTCTGCTCCTTCTGTTAGAGATGCTAACGTGAGCTCCAGGTAGGAAGCTAAACCAGACAGCAGACCACAACCCAATAACTTCATGCCTTCTTCCTTGGAGGTTTGTTTATTTTGTAAATTATGTGCACCGTATGGGTTTAATTGTTAATTTGCTGTGGTAACACAGCATCTCCTCAAACAGTAACCTGGTAGTCCAGAAAACTACAGCACATTCAATGTTTCACATACTCATCACGATAATTTCAACCTATTTAACCTATTCAATTATTAATGGCAATGAATTGATAACTGATTAATCATTCTCATCATCAATCATGATCTCTAGCAAGTAAACATGGAAGAAGAAATTAGAAGAAATATAAAGGCTTATTTGCAACTGGCATAAACGAATGCTGCAGTTACTAATTGAGAATTTACATAATGTCCTCACTTGAAGTGAAGGTTAGTCAGATATTCACTGAAACTTACCTGAAAACATCGTAAATTGTTGTTATTACAAATACAATATAAACAAAATATACAAAATATGCAAATAACAATATTAACAGAATATTGTTGTTTGTATTAATAACAGCAATTTATTACACTAGATGAGCTTCAGTGAAATGTGCCTAATAATCTTAGAACTTTGTGTAAATTATCAATGCAATTTTTTTTCTCAATTCTCACATTTAGACACACTTAGTTTTATTTGTTTGGCTTCTAGTGAAGCACTAATTTGTAAGTAAGGAGTAAGATGATAATGCACAAACACACTCAAGCCAAATTAAAGTCTGATATCTCCAGGTACTTTTCATACCCCAGAACAACGTGGACTGTCATAAATATGTGTCATGTCTATATAATATATACATACATGTTTACATGGAATGCAGCTTATTAAAAGAAATGGATTCAAAATGCTGTTTGAGCAACTTTCTCTTCTGCTTTAGTCTGTTTGAAATTAGAGGGGAGGACTTAACTAAGACATTGCTGAATTGTCACAGTCTAATCAAGCACCACATGTTGAGAAGGTTCATGCTGCATGAATATCAGCGCAGTTTTCAGCGGCTAATCATTTATACTATAAACGTCTGAATGATCACTAATTGCGCTCAACAGACAAAAATGGTAGATGGCTGACTCCACTGGAAGCAATTACCACATATTTTAAACTGCTTCACTGGAAAACGCACTAATGCTCAGTCAAAGGGCTCATAAGGACTTTAAATTTGTCACCGTCATTGGTTTCAACACTGCCGTGACTGCTGGCTTTTTGAAGTTTATATGTTTTGTCAAATAAAATTTTGGGGGATACCGGGAGTAGCTTGTAGTGTTTTGAGTTTTCCTAGTCTGCAGTGTTTAGTGAGTCTCCTCCAGGATGAAGCTGAGCATGTGCTGCCTTAAGCATGTGCTGCCTTAGCCTGAAAATTGCCCGGAGATGTTTCTTTTGAGTTTTCCAGAAGTTCCACCAATCCTCATAGGAATAAAACCCTCTGTGATGGATATTTACTGCCTTCTGCTGAATAATTTTTGTTTGAGAGTGTGGAAAAGTACAGTCTGAACGTCAGCTTTTATTCATTATTTAATTCACACCCTGCCTCGCATTACAGGGGAAATCCATCTTTTAGTCATTTAACTGGAAACGAGACTCATCCGTGACCTTATGCTACTGCAAAAACTACAAAACAAAACTAGATTTAAAAGTGAGGACTTTTCCAGATGATAGGCGTTGTGCTTAAGAGCATAACTCTTATCATCCTCAAGCTTTGAGCCAACTGAGACTGTCCTCCTGTAAACAAAGGACCAATAGGTCATTTGTGCAGCAAGTTATAATGACATACACATGGTGTCATATTTGAACTATTACAAAAAAGATTGTCTGAGGTCGAGGAAGTGCTTATTTTGAACCATATCACAATCTTTTCCGAATTCTAAGTAAGCAAGTTTAGAAGCCAGACCTAACCAAACCATGACTGTTATCAGAGTAGCCATGGCAAGGTAGGCCAAGGTAGGTTGACTTTTAGTCCCTATAGATCAACCTCTAAAAACACAAGATCCTACATTTCCCATAATGCTACTCAGTTGTATAATTAGTTTGACCTTTCCTGCCAAGTGACTGCCCATATGTCAAACTCCATGTCCCCAGTTTATAGTTTTAACACATGCTCTCTGTTATACATTTTTAGTTTCAAAGCCCAAGCCTCAACGCTGATAACCACCAGGGAAACAAACTCCCCCTTCATCATCGGTTATTTCCTCCGGCTTAACGAAGCTCATCCAGAGACACAGCCCTTAGGAAAATGAGCTCTTATGAAACAGCATATATTACACACATATACACATATATTAAAATACTGTGAAAGAAGCACATGGTTTTTGGACATTTTGCATGTGACTTGTGTCTTTTCTAGAGGCAGAGCAGGTTACAAGTCTATACTGAGCACAAAAGAAATGGTTTAATCACAGACATCACATTTTCTAGATTGTGGTTTGACAACAACTGAACCTAATCACCTATAGAATTTAGTAGGTAGCATCATTTGTACCATACGCATTGTCAGCTCATCTATAGTGTTGCGCACTTGCTGTTATCATGTCTGTATGAATGTGTGTTGTTTGAAGAGCCGCACGTCTGCTTCCCCCCTTATCATGAAAGGGCCAGATTTCCCTCTGCATATATACTGGATGGATGCTATTCCGATCTCGGGTTTACACAGTATTTGAATTTCTCTGCAACTTAAGTGGTGCACATTTGCATTTTTTTTACATTTTAGGCATTTAGCTTTGCCTTCGCCTCATGCAGCTCTGTGTAATGGTAAAATATGTTGTTTGGTTACCAACTCTGCTACTGAAATAATAATAAAAGGGAAATAGATACCATATGACCCCAGAAGCACCAGGTGTGAAGCTGGTGAAGGGAATGCAATGTATTACTTGAAATACTTTCTCATTCATTGTGTGTGTGTGTGTGTGTGTGTGTGTGTGTGTGTGTGTGTGTGTGTGTGTGTGTGTGTGCGTGTGCGTGTGTGTGTGTGTGTGTGTGTGTGTGTGATCATATCACTCTGTATCATTTTGAGTGCTAATATTGCAATTTGGAATAGTTTATGTGACAGTTTCTTGAGAGAGAGAGGTAAAGAAGGAAGAAAGAAAGAAAGAATCGGGACAAAGGCTGACAGAGTGAGAGACAGACCAGACAAAACGATGAGAGTGCAAAAGAGGCAGAATCACAGGGCTGAGAGGAGAAGAGAGTCAGAGTCGGAGGGTTGAGGAGGCGATACAGGCAAAGATAAAAGGATCGTAGCAATGAAAGTGGCGTAGGGGGAGAGATAACGGGGGGAAGTGGAGGGGGGGGTCGAGTCAGACGCAGAAAGTTGAGAAGATAAGACAGACGGGATTAGAGGAGGAGAGAAAGAAAGAGAAGATGTTTCTAGGGAGATGGCGGGTGCAGAGAACAACAAGTACTCAACAATAGCGCTCATAAGCATTCGGGGAGAGGTTCAGAGCGGGTGGGAGGGTGAGACAAGAGAGTGACGGAGATACAACCTTAGCTGACTTTATTACCATCAGGCGGAAGACAAATGAAGTAGTGGGATGGAAGTGGACAGATACTAATGAGATGAGAGAGAGAAAATGGATTGGCTAGCAAGCAGAAAATGCAAAGGGCAATTAAGATGTATATGTAGGCACAGTGTGTGTGTTCCTGTAGCACATATTGTCCATATTATCCAGTTTATGGAAACATTTGAGTACTTATTGTTTCTGCGTGTCCTATTTAATCTGCCATTGCACTCATTTCCCAGTGGAAATCATTTAAGTTTCATTCAGGCTGTCAAATCTTTCTGGTTTTACTAAAAGAATAAATTTCATTGCTCACCTTGTGAGTATTTGCACGTTTTTTGCCAGGAGAGAAGGCATGTCAATCCCAGCAGGAGTCTATTTCAAATTAACTTTTTCAGAACGTTAATTTATCCAGGAGAGGTTTTGCTGAGCTGAGAGTTTTTCAGCGACACCCCGCTTCACATTCACACCAGGGAGCTGCCCAGTACAACCACAGACGACTGGCATGTGGCTGTGCAGCTCCACTGGAGCAGCTGAAGATTGCTTAATGGCACATTTGCAGTGAGAGGCGCGTCGGGGGAAAGTAAAGAAATAGCACTTTAATTTCATATTTTTCCTCCCTGATACTTTTGACTTTGTGTTGTACCAAGACTGCCTCCTCCCTGATGAATGCCCACATCTTTTAAACTTCACACCTCTAGATTTTAACATGTTGACTTGACAAAGCTGCTCCAGTCACTGAGCACATCATGCAACTGTTTTCACTGGTATAGTTGTTGTCTACGTGATGAGTAGACTGATTTTGATGTGTAGAACTTGCGCCCCTCTAAGTAATTACTTGTTATGCCATGATTTATTGGCATTGCTATGATGGAGTCATAGGCATAAGGCCAAGTGCCAAAAGTCGTCATAACAATGCAGACGTTATACCAATTTCCATTTAGCGTTCATGCTGTTCCTTCGTCCCTTCATTTGGGAACAAATGACACAAAGAAGAAAATTTACAAAACTCACTCAGGGTCATAATACTTTGTGCCTATTGCAGCACTACTCTGTTGGATTGTGTTATACTGTGCTGGCGTTCATGCTTTTATGCTTACTGCTCTCATGACCACAGGCAATCATTTCACAGCGGGCTAATAAAAAGACAAGTGCTCCATTGCATTGTGGAGCCAAGGTTTCAACAGTGAGATTAACAGTGAGTAAATATTCATGGGTCTCTTGATAGCAGCTCTCACGGTCACAGCTGATTTGTTCACATGTTGCTGTAATTTTCCCTCCAATGGTGACACATTGAATGCTGAGCTTATTTTTAGTCCTTGTTAATATGTGCAGACACTGGAAAGTTTACAAAGCCAATTAAACATTAGGCAGTGGAAATGAGAGAAAACTTTTCATATGAGTAGATGTACAGCATTTGTTGTTATTTTAGCCTTTGTGTGTTATTTTTCTTTTTTAACTTTCCTTTATTAAAAAGAAATAGAGGGATTGGTATTTAGGGGCTGACTTTCTTAAAGGGCAACTGATATCCATTGGTTTCTACCAGGGATATTTACTGCAGCAGTTAAACCGCCATCACTCATATGGCAGCGATGCACCTTTGTGAGATAAATTAGATTAACATGGCTGAAACCTGTATAAAACTCATCTTTATCTTCTACAATCCTGCACCTAAGATAGAAGAGAACTGAACTGAAACATCACTTTTATAGTCACTGGAAATAAAAGGTCAACCTGATAATTTCAGTCATAAATGGTACACCACCAGAGAACATGATAGCACACCGAAATTTAATAAAACAAAACAAAAAAATAGATAAAAACATTATAGGAAGGGATATAGAAAGTACATTAAAGAAACTTTAAGGAGGCAGCTGTTGTTATACTGTTATGTCTATTTATCAGGAAGTCAACTCTTTCAATGGTTTCTTCATTAATTTTAACTGTCTATTAACCATTGCTGTTAGCGATTTGGAAGCTAACTACTTCAGCTGTTTAACTTTCTATTTAACTGTGTATCTATTACTTTTAGCTAACAATTTGGCAATTAGCTTTAGTTATAATTCAGCCATTTATCCATTAGCTTTAGCGGACTGTTTAAAAATTCATTTTAACTAACCATATAGCATTCTCTGCTTGTTTGCTAGTTTTCAGGCCCTGTGTGGTGTTCAGGCGCTACACTGACCTAATGTCAAATTGAGCTACTCCACAGTCTTTTGTGTACCCTCTGGCAACTACACAACTTTAACTACACGGGGCTAAATGTTTTAAAACATTTAAGTAGAATAAATTCAACCCTCTGTCTGAAACAAAACCTAGTCCTTGTTTACAGCTGCAGATTTGGTTTGCTCCTGAAGAGTTTAAGTCTACATGCTAAAGGCCGTTTCCTGCCCGTGTTCCAGTTTTGAAAAGGCATCAGAACTTGTTCAAAGGCATCAGAAAATAAAAGATGGGAAGAGGGGAAGTTGTTTTATTTTTTATAAATGACTGACGTGCCCAGTTGGCAAACACCCTGAGACTTATCCCTTTCATCGTCGACTCCACTGCCTTGAATTTAATTCAGAGAATTTTCTGCCTCGGCTTGTTTTTATAGACATGAACAATCTTGTTTCAAACTTGTTTTTATCCTCAGGTAGAGCTATTAAGAGGAAGGCTGGTTGGATATTTTTAATAATAGATTTTCAAATTACACCCACATGAATATGGATGTCTTTTTTCATCTTTCTCTCTGTCCCAACTCTTTCCAATTACAATGTTTCCTTCAGTCCTCTTTCGTTGAGCAGTTTCTTTTGCCCATTTGCCCGCACTCTTCCTCTCATTCCTACGTGTAGATTCGCATGAGTACACTTGTGAGAGCTCACAAGTCTTGAAGCCTCAGTTTCTCTGCAGGATGCTGTAAATATGTGTTTTTCTTCCCCCCTCCAGGACTCTGACAGAGCTTCTGAAGCAGCCAGGGGAGGCAGGAGCAGTGGACGGAACCGGGGTTCATCATCCTATAGGAACCAATGGCATCTCCGCCAGGGCCCTGCGCTCCAACAATGGTCAGTCTTTGTGTGTCTGTCTGTGAGTCTGTACACATTAGTTTAAACAAACTAAAGTGATGTGAAATGACAACAAACAAGAGGTTTTGCAGCTGTGCCACAAATCAGGGAACGAGTCATAGGTTGTACAGACATCAAGGCCCAATTGAAAACTTTTTTCCTTTATATCCTGTATATATATAGCTATAGCTATATCCTGTATATATATANTTCCTACTGCAGTTACCAGGAAGTTTGTGGCACCTGAAGACACACATTGAGAGTGTGTGAAAACTGGTTAATAGGTAAAATTAATAGATAAACTGTTGAAATATAGTTACTAAGTAATTAGCAAATTCTTGAAATAATTGTGTAAAAGTAACAAATTACTTTTACTAATAGTTGAAATATAATTAGCTAAAAATATTAGTTGACATATTGTTCGCTTCAAATGAAAAGTTTGACAAATTTGAGTTAGAATTGAATTAGACAGCGTAGTTCAGTAGTTCACTAAAATGGAGAAATGGTTTGAACAAATAGAGTCATCTGCAACCACTACACTTAGATACATCTGCTAATTTAACTGGACTCTACATATATTTAACATCATATATATATATATATATATAGCTATATATATATATATATATATGATGTTAAATATATGTAGAGTCCAGTTAAATTAGCAGATGTATCTAAGTGTAGTGGTTGCAGATGACTCTATTTGTTCAAACCATTTCTCCATTTTAGTGAACTACTGAACTACGCTGTCTAATTCAATTCTAACTCAAATTTGTCAAACTTTTCATTTGAAGCGAACAATATGTCAACTAATATTTTTAGCTAATTATATTTCAACTATTAGTAAAAGTAATTTGTTACTTTTACACAATTATTTCAAGAATTTGCTAATTACTTAGTAACTATATTTCAACAGTTTATCTATTAATTTTACCTATTAACCAGTTTTCACACACTCTCAATGTGTGTCTTCAGGTGCCACAAACTTCCTGGTAACTGCAGTAGGAACCCCCCCTTGGGTACAACTGCACCCTGGGTATAATTTTACTGTCTTCGAGTGACCCTCCAAATAGAGAGTGATTCAGAATCAAGGGAGCCTTAATATCTATAGTGAGAAACCGTCATCAGATAACCCTACAACCAGCATTTGTCTTAAATGCAACTAAGGATATATTTCATTCAAATATGTTCATGTTAAGTTCAAATTTCTCCACCCGTGCTCTTCCTCTCACACCCACTTACACTGACACAATCCACAGACGCTCACATGTGTCATCCATGGACGAGGAGGCGCAGGCAGAGACAGGTCATATTTAATTAAGATGTAATTAGCTGTGTTCCAGCTCCACAACCACAGAGGGGCCACTGTGTGACCCATCTGTCTCCCTCTTCCTCTAGATGCTCTGACCACACACACACACACACACATGCTGAATATAACCTTGTGCTTCTTCTGTGGTTTGAGACTCAAATTAGTGGACATATTTCTTGAGGGCTCATTTGTGACAAGAGTAATGACGTGTTTTAAAAAGATAAAGGTCCCTGTTGCCTCACAATTTTGTCCTTGTCACGGTGGAAAAAACTTGAGATGACTTCAGATGCATCTGTAACCAGGTCGACATGTTACTGTGACGTAAATAAATCAGATCTGCTGATCGCAAATATCCAATAAGCTATTTCATATCAGTTAACATAAAAAAGTAAAATAAAAGCACATATACCGACAAAGATACATCTTCCACATGCTCCACATACTGTAGTTTGTAAATAAATTATTCAAGAGTGGAAGTCTCTTTTTTTTTGTTTTCATAGAGTCAAACACACACACACACTTATACATGCAACATTTATCAACACATAGAGACAAAGGGAAATTGCTGAGGCGTATCCCTTAACTTTCATCTTCCCACCACTGCAATAAACAAGTTTTTTGGCCTCTTTTTGACCCTGTACTGTTCTTATTATCAGTCTGTTATGATATGCATATAATTTCATTTCCGTACATACAGTAGATTTAATAAATATTGTATGTGAAATAATGAAATATATAAATAAACAAAACCATCCTTGAGCTTTAAATCAGCAAGAAACTTGAACATCTCCACAATCTTGAATAGAAAAATAAAAAAACAAGCAAGGAAATAACAGAAGGACGAGTGAGAGAATAAACAAGGCGGACATATGGAGGAGAAAGTGTCCAAGTGTGTGTCGGGCGATGAATGGGGCTACAGGGTGATGACAGTTGGGACGATGGGATGAAGCTATCCTGATCGTGCTGTGTCAGCCGTCAATACATAATCACCTCTTAATTAAACACTTTTAATCCTCAAGGCCACTTAGAGATAGAGAGGAGAGACAGTGAGGAAAAACAGAGATGAACTGGAGTGAAAGAGACAGACAGAAAGAAGACAGCACGGTAGACAGATGGGTGTAAATCTAGATAAAATGTTCATCACTTCACAGGTTAAAGTAAAGAAATTTTCAGAGGTGGTGGATGTTTGCCAAAACTGTTCTCCTACTCCATGATTTAAAATTTGGGGGATTATCCAAAAGACTTCCAGGCAGCAGGGAACTATTGTCGCCTTTGAAAAAACTGGATGTCTAAAGCAAAATCGCGCACTGTCTCAAGCTACAGTGGTGGTCTGGCTCTGTGGCTGGTAATTTGCTTTGATTAGGTTGATGGGTTTTTGGATGTTTTGCCATTAAATTTGACAAATATTCAGCTTTTGGAGACTCTTGAGTTCCTCTAGTGCCACCATGAGTTTGACATTTTTGCTTTTGAGTGAAACTCCCCAAAGCACAAATTACTGGATTGATTGTAATTAAAAATTAGTATAATAATTTATGGTGCCCAGAGGTTGAATCCTAATGATTTTTGTGATCCCCAAACATCCCCTGCTGCTACATCAGATGGAAATATTTTTTTACTTGGTCTGTAAAATATCTTCTTTTTGTTCAAAATTTGGTTAAGACATTCATGGTTTCCTGAGGAAGATTCCTGCTGATCCCCTGACTCTTTTATTTTCTCCATCCTAAGGTTTTGAAAAATGAATGAAAATAGTCTGAAATAGTATTGGATCTATCCAATTGCCATGAAAACTGGTGCTCATATATAACATATGCAATAATCAGGTCAGCATTTCAGTTTATCAAGTACTTAGTTATTAAACTCAGCTGCACTCATTCTAAATTGCCAAATATTATTATACTAGTAGTAAAATCAAATGACCATGGTAAATATTATACAGACTGAAAATCAGGATGTTAACATTGTCCTTGTGAGCATGTTAACAGGCTGTTCAGGTTCAGTCATATACAAAACCTTGACTGCAGCCTGTGACTTTCACTTCTTTTTTTCCCCTCTTCCAGTTTGTTTTTCTGTACAGATGAAACTAAAAAAAATGCAGATCCATATAATAAAGGTTATCAATTTTTCTTATTTATTTGCCCACATGCCGACTTGCTTCCAGTGAAGATATAAATGCACAGAATGCAAAAATCTCCAAATTATGAGCACTTTATTGACTTTCAAAAGCAATTTCTCTAAACTAATTTGTCTTAGCCTATCGGCTGATAACGCTCCATTATTTGAAAAACAGTGCCATTTTCATGGAGATTTAAAAAAACACTAATCAATTTCTGATTTACTGAATTTTTGATGCACTGTGTATGTACATATAAATGTATATATTCTCTGTGTATAAAACCACTGTATACATCAGTGGACTGTGGCTTGCAATAAGCTGTAGCTGCGTAAGTTAAAGAGCCGTGAGAGGCATGAGAGCAGGTGATTAGGAAGAAAATATACTGAACAGGTTCTGAGCTCTTTCCCTAATGAAGACAGCAGCCAAATCCTCCTGTTTCCTCTCTAAGAAGAGAATGATCTGCCTTCCACTACTCTCCTTTTCTCTCCTGCAGTCTTTTTTTTAAGGTAGATCTATTATAAATACCATGTAAGAGATAAACTGAGGGATAAAAGTGATAAGATGTAAAGTCTAAGCCTGGCACATTGACATCAAGAAAGGAGAGAGGGAATGAAAAACACTAGGATGAAGTATCGAGGTCATGCCACGGTTACAATGATTGAATCAGTGAAACAGGAAGACGAGTTTTTGTGTGGTTACAAAAGACGGCTGATACTGTGGAGAGAAAAAGAGGAAGAGGGGTTGACAGAGAGGAGTCATTGAACAAAGTCAAAGAACAAGGCAGTGGGAAGCAGAGGGAGACACGAGAGAAGAGATGAAATTGGGATGTGGTCAAAAGAGCCATACCGTAACAGTCACATTACTGAGAGTGGGGGAGATGGTGAAGGTAGAGAAAGAAAAAGACAAAAGAGATGAAAGGTGACGATGATAATGAGCGGCGAGTGTGTCCTTGCCAAACGGGGCCTGACAGAGCGGAGACTGGGGGAGATTGAGGAACATAAGGAAAGAGGCCGGTGAACGATGAGGAAAAGAGGGAAAGAAAAGAGAGGGAGGGAACAATGGGTGACAGAGGTGGAGCGCAAGTGAGGGATTGAGAGGAAGAATAAAAGAGTGAGAGAAAGCTGGAGGAGAGGAAAGAAGAGAGGACAACATGCTGCTAGCTGTGAGGGAGACAGCTGGTCAGATGCTGCTCGGCTCTGTTCTGGTGTGGAGAGCTGCCCTGAGGACAGTGCTCCATGTACACACACACAACTACACACAACTACACACATGCACACACACATATTGAATAGTTGCATGTATACCTATACTGTGTAGTATACTGTGTTACCTGCAAACAACACAGACTAGGAGGGATAATGATGAGCAAAGAATGAGGGAGAATGATAGAAAGTGATGGATATAAAGTGAAGAAATGAAGATGATGGTGAGATGGAAAAGAAAAGATTTGAAAAATCAATGGAAGAAAATGAAGGAAAAAGGAAAGGAAAGGAGGAAAATGACAGAAAAACATAAGGTACATGTAAGTGAGACAATGAGCAGTTAGCAGTGAGAATGAGGAGATGGAGAAAGTATCAGGCAATGGAAATAAAAAAAAAAAAAAAACGTGGCAGGGGATGACGACTGAGAAATGAACAGATGGTGGTGAAGAAGAGCGGGAAAGAGGGAAGAAGGCTGGAAAGCTGGGAATGCGCTCCCAGCGTCTAATTG
Organism: Rachycentron canadum; assembly: GCA_038496675.1. Lineage (NCBI taxonomy): Eukaryota > Metazoa > Chordata > Actinopteri > Carangiformes > Rachycentridae > Rachycentron > Rachycentron canadum. Next base: position 20,240,903 of record CM076664.1, read on the forward strand.
TAACACCGACTGCAGCACAGAGCTGCACTTTCTTTGTTTTGTTAAATTACAGTCAGGTGATTTCAACAGCACGGAAAGCAGCAGGGACTCTGGGACTGGGACTAGGTTTTTCCTCAGCCGGCCTTGCAGGGATTTCCCTGTATTACACTAGACTGGAAAACCTCAAACCAAGTTTATTAAAAGACAAATTCTCAGAGGAAGCGTGAATTATCAAAAGACATTAAAATAGAAATCATCATGTGAAAACTGCTGATGGAAGATATTTTTATATGTCACAGTGGGGAGAGCGCATGTGGAGGTGCTGTCGATGGCTAAGCACGTCGTTGCCTTAACACTAATTGAGGTTTTGTCTGTAATGGAGCAGGTAGAGCAGCGGTTTTCACTGTCACAGGAAGAAGGTTCTGGGTTCGAACCTTGGGCCTGAATGGGTTCCCCTCCCACAGTCCAAAGATATGCACATTTAGGTTAATTGGTGACTCTAAACTGCCTGTAGGCAGGAATGATTGTTTGTCTCTATATGTGGACCCTGCGATAGACTGGCAACTGACTCCTGCAACCCTGACGGACAGGCGGCATAGATGATGGATGGACGGATGGGAGTCAATGATAACATTAGCAAGCAACAACTCTCAAAAGTCAGGAAAGTTCAGGTTTTTTATATTTTAGGTATTTCAGGTATTTTATATTTGTTGCCTGACATGTACTACCTTGTTCAGCAGTCCACACAAGTAACCTCCAAATAAGCAACGTCCCTCTGTTACAGAAGGAAAAGGATTCCACTGGTGGTCTCTTCATATATAGGAAAGGATTTGCATTTGTAGGGCATCATTTGCATGTTGCTGGCCTGCGAGAGAGAGAAAAGAGGGAGAAATAAAAACATCTGAGTGAGAGGGGGAGGAAGGGAGGCTGAGATGTAGGGAAATGGAAGAGCAGAAGGAAAAAGAGAGAGACAGGGATGAGGGGGACGAGAGAGGGGGCCAGAAACAGAGAGGGAGAGAGGGAAAGAGAGAGAGAGAGAGGAGGAAGGAGATAGGATCAGTGTGACATTGAAATCAAAACAAGGAAATGAGTATCATGGGAGCCTGCAGGACGAGCGTTAAGTGAAAAGACGTACTATAGGCAGGGGGTGGGTGTGTGTGCAGGAGTGTGTGTGTGTGTGTTTGAGAGAGAGAGAGAAAGAGAGAGAGTGTTTGTTTACATCTGTGCCTTGATTTCTGTGGATTGTCACTACAGTGCCACATGCCAATTATATCCGCATTGAGTCAAAGGCACCCCACAAGAGACTGAGAGAGAGAGAGAGAGAGAGAGAGAGAGTGGAGTGAAACAGAGCAAAGCTGTCTTAAGAATATGTTCGTATGTTGGTTTGTACGAGTGTATGTTCACACAAGCATGAAAACAGGCGCTCAACCATGAATGTACTGTACGGTTTGTACATCAGGTGGCCAACTTGTCTCATAATCCAGTCCTTACCCTCAAGTCTGAATGACTGACAGGACCCCAGGTCAGGTCCCTACCAGTCCGTGTGTTGTTTTATGGGAGTTTTGATTTGAATTGGCATCTGACAGGATGTGTATGGGAACCAGAAATGACTGATCCTGACCTCCTGGATATTGTGGCCTTTGACTGACCCTCACCAGATTTAATGTCGCAGAGTAACACATTTCATGGGATCACAGTAATGTGTTGAATCAGACTTGGCAGCTGTAATACATCAACGCAGATGCCAGCGTGTGATACAATGCCAGTGCGTGTACGCCTTAATGTAATTCTCAGTAGCAACCACCCAGAAAGAGTGTTGCAGAGGAGCTGCTAAATATACATTCAGAAGCATCTAGTGACTTTTCCATCTGTGTGTTTTTGCAGATTATTACCTTAAGAAATCTTTGTATTAACCATGTGTTGCACTTAACTTTTTCCTTCTCCAAATTCCCACAACTGTGGCCCATTTTCTCGATAACACTCTCAACTCAACTCCCAGTGTTTATTCCATACAAAAATAAGGGTTTCATTTTTTTAAAATTAAATACGAAAATGTCTGACTGTGAGAGGGAGAGTTGTTTACCTTGTTGGTTATTTTACAGGGGAAAAAAAATGTATTGCAGCAAAAGTACACTGCATATTTCTGTTATATTAGTTTTATATTAGATGTCAACCCCATTCATTTAACCCAACACAATTTCCCTAATCTTCTTCTCTCAAATTCCATTTTCCTCTTGTTTCCATTTGACACTTTATATGTAATTGTGTTCAAGACTTTGTATTCTCTCCTGGTTTTTTGTGTTTGACTTGGGTTTTTCCCCTCAGTCTGAGTTGCTCTCTCTTGACCTTCAATAATCTATTATTGTCTGACATCCAGAGGAGAAATGTGAGTCTGCATTTCCCTCCTCTACATCAGCCTCCGACTTCTCTTCCTCTGCCCCTAACTGACAGACAAAACCACCAAACATCTAAAACACCTATAATAAAGTAGGTTTGTGTATGACACAGCTGATATTTTCATCAATTCCAATCAATGATTTTATTCCTCCTATTTGTGGAGCCCGTCTTGAGTGTTATGTTTCCAAAAGAGGTATTTTTCTGCCTCTGACTCTTCAAGGGTGGTAATGCTCACACCACCAGGTCCCAGATGTACCAGATGTACAGATACCCCCTCTGATTGTTAGCGTGGTTAAATCAGGTGTAAATCTGTACAATCTCACGACACACTATCTCTTCTGCCATCTCAGTCTTTCCCTTTCCAGCTCCCGCTCATTAGCCGGCAATCTTCTCTCATCCTCTGCCCTCTTTCTGCTCACAACCCTCTTCCCTTGAGGTCTCTCTCTCCATCACCCTCTCCACTCTTTTTCTGTCATCTCTCTCTCTCTCTCTCTCTCTCTCTCTCTCTCTCTCTCTCTCTCCACTCTCGCTCCTCGTCTTTCTTTGACTCTTTAAATCATAGCCTGAGTGTCTACGGACGGAGCTGTCTGATCCCTCATTTTCTGACTGAACTCTAAAGTCACCCAGAAATGATCACAGAGCCACAGTAAATAGACCTGATGTTCCTTTTGGTGTTGTTAGGAGTTCAAGAGTTGAATTGAACTAAGTTGAAAGCAAACTTTTAGGGTTACAGGGACAAAACCTGGAGGCACCGTGATGGAAGCAAAGTGAGAGAAACAGAAAAACACAAAAAAGAATAGCCAAGTTAGAAGAATGAATAAGCTGTGTTGTTTGACCCCATTTCATATAGATATAAAATGAACTAAGACAATCCATTGATTTAATAAAACGATAACAGAAAACCACATTTTAGTGAGAACAAGAAAGGAAAAATATGAACCTATAAATACAATGTTTAGCACAGAAATGCAGGACATCACATCGCTCGACAAGTAAATACATGGACTTGGATGCTCCCACTCTGTTCAACCCAGCTCTGTGAGGATCTGTCTCCACTGCTGAAAATCAACCAACTCACAGAGGGGAAATATCCAGAAGAGGCTTATTAATAAGCCAGGGCAGCAGCAGATTACAGCTTTAGCCAGCCGCCAAAACAATGACTGAGACTAACAAACAGGCAGGCGCAGTCGGACAGACAGAAACAAAAGGCAGAGGGTCAGTGGCTTTATTGGAAATATTGGACACTCATATATATAATGTGAACTTCTGAGCCGCTGCGTACAGTAGCAGCGCTGACGGACAGGTTGACCAAAGAACCATCAGGGAAACACGGAGGCAGGAGTGAATATTGTGTGTTGAAATAAATTTCATATTCAAAGAACTTAATTTACATTCATCTTAAATTTTTAAAACTCCTTTCATAGTTTACTTTTTTATAGAGATAAAGCCTTTGTCTTTTTTGATACTTATTTTCTTTTCATGTGTTCTTTTATTCACTCAATTCACTTTATTTTTGATTTGTCTCCTTCTTGTTTTTATCAAACATTATTGCACCTTTTAACCTTTAAGGTAAAAATTATTAGTCTGATTTTCACCTTGTGTGACGTCAAGCTTCCGATGGCTCGGGGAGTCTTTGAACCCAAAACCTCAAAATTTCTGATGCTCTAGACTTCCCTTCTGTCTCTATCTCTGCAGAGCACCCAGAAAACCCAGGCTTTATGAGTATCCATGAAGATGCAACATGCAACATTGCAGCTGTGTTTGATTAAAAAGGCTCCAGACAGACTTTCTGCCGATTGATCTTATTTCTGCTAATAAGCGTAAAGGGTGTCCAGAATGATCTCTTCTCAATCTCTTTGCTCTTGTAAAGGGGAAGTTAATACACTCACAGTCGACCCCTCCAGGTGGTGGATGTGTGTGTTGACATATGAATAGAGCATGCATAAGAGGGAGCGTCTTCAGACATATACATGCTACATCTGAGTGTGTTTGTGTGCCTGCATGTGGGTGCATTGATCCACTGCAATGCGAGGGATATTTTCTCTCAGTCGTTTGAAGGACACCAAACCCCACTCTGCAGCCCCACGCACCAAGCCATCACATACACACACACACACACACACACACACACACACAGAGAGAGAGAGAGAGAGCAGCAATGGATAGGGTTGACAGACGACTTATAAATTGGAGCTCAATAGAGACAAATGACGGTGCACATTGGCAAGACATTGTCATTGTGCACTCTCTTAATGTATGGGAATAGAGTATTACACACAAGTCTGTGTGTGTGTTTTTTTTTTTTTTTTTTATATGTGTGTATTGGAGATGTCAAGGGAGGCTGTGGGAGGCTTAATTGTGTCTGTCACCTCCTCTGCCTCCAGCTATCCTGAGGGTCAACCATTATGGATTGACACATTTTTACACATTCGACCTTAAAAATACAGTTGTGTGAGTGACTGAGCGGAAGTCTGTGCTGCATGTGAATGCACTGGGTTGGGTATTTTTCTCTGTGCCTATATCCCAAAGATATAGGATCAACAAGGTTTTTATTCTTGTCGGGGTATTAGATGTCAGATGAAAGAATATTCAAACCTTGAGGTTAAAGAGATGGTGAGAATAGCGTGTTTGAGTGTGCATGCATGCAAAGGCCCTTAGCACTACTTTATGAGCAAGCAGAGGGTGGCATCTTTATGTGTATGGAGAAATGAGCAGTGAGGCAGTTCAAAGGGAGAATGTGGAGTTCCATGGATGTGAGGAGTGCATGAACGTGTGTGTATATGTGAGCATTTGTGCATTTGTCTGTTGGATGCTGATACGAGCCACTGCTGAGCCCCTGAGTGAGGTGCAGTCCGTGGCTATACATTAAATGGCCCGGATTAGCCCCAATTGCTGCAGGCTCACTGATAGTATTACTGTTATAGAGCAACTGGGAGGGATCGGGCTCCATTTTGGCTCTGTTATTCTGTCATAATGAGGCATAACCCCTCTCATAGAGGACCCAGAGGTTCCCAGTTAATGCATCAGGCAAAGGGTAGCACTTGTGCTGACTGTCAGGGAGGGTGTGAGAGAGAGTCTGTGTATGTGTGTGTGTGTGTGTGTGTGAGAGAGAGAGAGAGCACGAGGGGTAGAAAAAAATGCCAGGAAAAAGTACATTTACATTGAGCAAACAGGCTTTTCCTCATTAGGAAAATACAACTTCAACAATTTCAGAGTTTATCTGTTAAAAATGTTAAATTCATCTAAAATAATTTCAATAGATTATAGACCCAATTAAAAGCATTAAAATTACTGGGTGACAAGTTAAACATGTTTGAGTCAATATTGCACAAATAAAGTAAGTTGTTAGCTTTATCCAGGGTCTGTGGATAGAAAACCACCCAAGATCCACTTTGATGGTTTTGAGCTAGTGCTAGAGTCATTTTGTTGTTACCATTGGGCAAAATGAAGTGTGGTTCTTTTGCCCTAGAGTTAGACACAAGTCCAAGTTTTACCATAAAGGTGCCCTCTGGAGTTTTCTTGTAAGTAAATAAAACGTTAAGTTTAAATTTTTCTCACCTAAACATATTGTCTGTGTCCTCGTGGTCTAACAAAGGTGTTGAATGTATTTTAAATCCAGCATTGTTTATGTCCATGTTTACATGTCCGCAGTTGTCTTCCTGCCTATCTTTGTTGGCACATTACCTCCACCTGTGGCTCGGTGGACTAGCGAGGGTGTAAGTACAAGACAAACAAAACTGGCAGCCACTCTTAGGAGAACAGAAACATGGTGTTACTAGAGGTCAAATACTCCACAGGGAACCTTTCAAGCTGCCAGGTGCCACCAGTTGTGCCACTTTCATAATGACTCTCAATGAATTATTGTTTGAAAAGTCTGTCACTACTTTCTCTTTCAGAAATATATATTTAATTGGATATAGAGAGAGAGTGAGATTGGATCACAAGTCACTTGAGACACACGAGGAGATGCATGTTATTGCAAGGTGTGAACTGATGTGACTGATGTACTGTCTGCTTGTGATCAGATTACCCGAGACACATCTTAATACCAGGTTTGGACAAGGCCTAAAGTCTCTCTGTCAACACTCACCCTTAGGCAGTTGGTATTATTCCCAAGTGACAACCCACGTGATGTCGCTCATTGTTTGTGAGCTGCCGTTTTAAAACCTCGAGTTTGTAATTTGGACTATTTGCGCCATCTTTGTTTTTGTTTTTAAAACCAGAAGAAACCATATTTGGACAAAAGGGTGGGGCTGAGGATGAGTGAGGGTGGATTTGATCTGCTCTGTGCTTTCTTACTGTGCTTTACTGTCATTCATGGGTTGGCAACGCCCTAATGCATACCCTGCTTTATGGTCTATTTTCATCAAAATAAGACCATCATTTAAAAAATTAACATTGCGTTGTATTGAAGATTTTAAACTAGTGATTGACACCAGAAACTTATTAGTAAAACATTTACTGAGCTAGTAAATCAAATGAGAAGTAGAGCCATTTTCACATAGACTTCAATACAATCTAATGATCATTAGATAGAATAAAGTCTTCACTGGTACCTACATCAACGTTTATATACAGTCTATGTGTCCCTGTAGCTTCCTTATACTGTTTATAAGATATATGACAGATATATGTAAGATATATAATGTATAGTATCTTGTATCTTTGTATATCCAACACAACACCATGTTTTGTTGTGATCATGTTAGGACGCTCAGTATGACAGCAATGCCATGTGGTGTTTATCAGTCTGACACAGGCAGATCTAAGTGTATGCCATCCAGTTGCTTTGTTTTCTTTGTTCCACACTACCCTGAGAATCTGTACATGTGTCCTGTCATGTTCCCTGTCAATGGGAGCCATTTTCCATAATCAAAACAGTAATCTTGTACAAGCTCAGTCTCACAATTACACGCCTAAAGATGGTATCAGACTGAAGAAAGACCTTGTATCTCCATGAACAAACTAAAGTAACAAAACACAGATTGTTTCCATTTCCATTTTCTTTAGTTGCGGCAAACACATCATACATAATTCAGCTTAGTCCTGCAGCCGTGAAGCGTTTCATCAATGATGGAGAAAATAAGCTGTTATAGGAAGATTAAAGGTGCCAGGTTTTCACAGGACGGGACTGATTCATAAGCACAGCATCACAAATGAAAACCAGTATAAAGTAACAGAGGAGGATGTGCCTTTGATAACGATGTCTCCTTCTGTCTGTGAAGGTTGCTCCTACTGTGAGCTTAAATTGATGGTAGTTATCACTAAAGAAACAGTGGCTGAGCTGAGCTCTGCATGGCAGCTGTGTGTGTGTGTGTGTGTGTGTGTGTGTGTGTGTGTGTGTGTGTGTGTGTGTGTGTGTGTGTGTGTGTGTGTGTGTGCGCACACGTGTGTGTGTGTCTCTGAGCTAAGCCAAACGATGGTGTAACATATCTGATTGAAATCAGTCTCACAACGGAAAGCCAGAGCTCTTGGAAAGCAGCATGGGAGTCCTTGGCACACACAAGCATGGAACACACACAAATGCAAGGACACACATACACACATAGAAGAACAAGGAACCACAATGAGCAACACACATCTTAAGAGCCACAAACACACAGAGTCTTGCCTGCGCACATGTGGGCATGACACATAAAAACGACAACAAACGTAGATGACGCACATGCATTTTCTCTCTCTCACACTCTCTCTCTCTCTCACTCCCTCATTCTCTCTCTCTATTTACCTCTTTGTCCAGCACACACACACACACACACACAATGCCACATCACATCACATCATTTCAGAGAGCGTGTTTAACCTAATCACACTCATCCATGCGTGAGCCTCAGAGGGGGAGTCAGGTCTGTTATGACAGCCGATGTGCCGTGTGACGGCCACGGGGGTTTAGAGAGCACCGACCAGCAGTCTGCTCTTAATACACACATGCACAGACACTCAAAAAACACACACTGTTGCTTCAAACACACATGACAAAGACCTGCGCAGGACAAGAGGAGAGGCGGACATGTGGAAAGACAGGAAGGAAGCCAAACAGACGAGACTGCAAGGCAGGCCAAGTGACTAATTGTATGGTTCATTTCCATAGCACTAACCTGTGAGCAGACACACATCAGGGCTGCAGCTCCTACGTCCGATCAGATTTGTCCCATTGAACCTCACAGGAAAAGCTTTGTTTCGGTGAAAGCAGTGGTTTCGGTGATTCAGTGTTTACCTGTGGGGAGATAGCAGTATTGAGATGGGTGCCTGCATGAGTGGGCATCAGAGTCATATTTATCATTTTGAAAATGGGTACAATCATCTCTGTAAATATCAGAAAGGTGATTCTGAGACAAAGTCTAACATCAAATATAAAAACAGACATTTTGAGCTCCTACCTGATCATTGAAAATCTTGTAAGTATGTATGTATGTAAGAGGAGCGGCGGCCGATGTTTGTCGCATCAGCCACCTGAATTACTGCTTACCCTGCACTTTATCCATATCCTGGACCAGTTAATGCCAAATTGATATTAACCCTTCATCAAACTCACATTGAGGCAACAAACAAGTTCATTCTAATTAGATGTTATTGCCCAACTGTACAATTGAAGGGCTGTTAGCACTGTTGCGTCACAGCAAGAAGGTTCTGGGTTTGATATGTCGGCCCTGGCGACCTGTACCTGGCGTACCCCGCCCTTGGCCAATGTCAACTGGGATTGGCTCCAACCCCCCAAGACCCTGACAGATGAGCGATATAGATAATAGATGGATGGATGTGCACTTGAGTAAAACAGTGGCTAAAACCTATAATAATGGAGAAAGCTGAACTAGCCTAGCAGAGTAGCAGTGACTGCCATGTTAGCCTCCGACCCCTGCAGAATTTATGTGATATGATGTGGTTAAGCTACCTTGTTGATTAAAACATTTTAATGTATTTAATTAAGGATGAATTGATTAAAATGGCTAATTAGTTCAAAGGAAGCTGAAGAAAGAAAGAACCAACTGCTGCTACATCTTTGCCGAAACAGAGTAGAGCTAAAAAATTTTTAAGGTCCTGATGATTAATGTTTAATAATCAGTATAAAAAGGTAGAAAATAATTCCAAATTTAATTTGACTACTGAACTACTAAATGATCTACTCCTGAGAGAAGCATCTGACTCTTTAACAGCTAAATGCTCCACTATCTTCAGCAGGAAGTCACTATTTTTGTCACACACTCAAATGTATTTCATTAAAGATAAATTTATTAAAATAACATTTTGTTTGGAGACACTGCATTTCCCCTGCACATTTTAGTCTCGCTAAACCCACAGAGAAGCAGCGTCTAGATGGGTTTTTTTTTTTTTAGGTTTTTATGTAACGGCTGTGACAATGATGAATAAGCTGTATTAAAAGTTATAAAATTTAGGTTTCTCTCTAGGTCATATATCTGCCATATAGTTTGACCAAGAGACTTTAAACTTTAAACCTGTTTCTGTATTTTTCTGCCTTTATAAATCAATATTGAGTTTGGTTCAGTAGAGTCATAGATAGTACAGTAGTTACATCAATCACTGTAACTAACAGAAACAGACCTTCACAGTGTGTGTGTGTGTGTGTGTGTGTGTGTGTGTGTGTGTGTGTGTGTGAGATAGAGAGAGAGAAAGAGAAGGTGAGATTGTCATATAGCAAAGTGAAGCCATATACCACTGTCAGTATACTGCTATGTAAGTGACAGATATCATTTATCTAACAGCAATGGAAGGAGAGAAGTGCTCTCGCCCTCTGTGTCACTGTCGTGCGCGTGTGCACACAAACACACACACACACACACACAAATATACGCACAATGTTATATTTTTGTCATTATAAAAACAAATTTCTCTCATAATTGAATTGCTAATCCACAAACATTAAAATATCCCCATATTGGATGTCATTCAGACTTTCCCCCTTCCCACTGCCCACTGTCGCTTTTTACTGGTGCCCTTCCTCATTTCAACACTCTCACCATATGTCGAAACACACTGCCGAAATCCCAGCCTGCCAATTACAGATCAGCAACACAAGGACAAATCCACGCATCACTCATACCCCACATTAAACCGATCTGCCTCTGGATGCTATCTGGATGATTAGCAATTTGAAAGCATACATTCTCATCTGGAAATGATACACATCTACTGTAATGACGTAATTTTTCATAAACATAGACGACTGGGAGGCAAAAAGGCAGGTGATGCACTACAACCTGACTTGGTGGTGGTGATGTCAAACGCTTCGTCTCCTCACCTATTGCTGCTTTTCCATTTGCTCTGACACATTGTGTAATGGCTTTTTTCTGTATCGTTGTCCACTTGTCACTGTCACCACACATGCTGCTGTCAATCACAAGGCTTCTTCATGCCGCCAGGGACAAGAATTGCAGCATTTTCCTCTGAGTATAGATGTTTCCCTCTGTGTTAATGGCATTTCATAACATTTGTAGATAGATGGACATTAATCATACAAAAAGTGTATATTTAAAGTTGCTCTCCTGACATATTTACATTAAATTATATAAAACTTCTTTGCTGTGATAAATATTTTTCATTTTCCCACATTTTTGTGCTTCACTCAGACATAGACATAGGAGTTTTGAGGAGTTTATAGAGAAGTTAGCATCTTTCAATGATTTATATTGTTTGTTAGCTAGTAACTGGCAGTGGCTGACACAGTTGTGCTACTACAAACTCTGGCTCTCTATACTGACAAGGTTTCATGTGTACATTTTACATTTTCATGAAGTTAGCATACTGCATTCTCTATGTGTCCACCTCTCACACACTGTGTATTGACTTAGATGTGTCAACTAAAAGCATATAGCATTTCAAAGGTAAAATATATCATTCTGCAGAAAAATGTTCCCTCTGACAGATATAATATTATGTATGACATTATTAGATTTTCATACTGATGCAGCAACATGTGACCAACATTTTAACGTGGTGGTGATGGAGCTAGTTTTAATAATTGATATATATCAATATATAACAGTTAGGGGCTTTAGTCCAGTGGTTCCCAATCTACAAGTCAGTCAGTCTCGTAGAAAATCTGAGGAGCACTGAGGACGGCGATGGCCCTCAGACAGTACTTTAAATGAAACCACCTCAGAACTCAGTCTATGCAAACATGACAACTGGCCCTGCTACCGTCACCTGTCAGGGAAATGTACTGGAGTAAAAATGTGAGACAATTTGGAAATACTGAAGTAAAACAGGCCCCAAAACTTGTGCTTTCCTTCACTGTACATGTCACAATGTAATATAGTTTTATCCAAACTGCACATGTTGGTTTGTCTTTGTTTGTTTTCTCAATCATCCACCTTAATCCAGTCTGTTGTGCTCTGCTGCATTTACTCAGATCCGAGCGTGTAACTACGACAATTGTACAATTTAAAAATATTCACTTACTACAATCACCGATTGTTGCTCAGGCACTTTCTTTCTACAAAACACGTCGTTGTGGCTGCTGAGAAAATAGGAACCTGTAAACAACCTGTAAACACACGCTGAGTGAATCAGGCTGAACTCTGTAATTGCCGCACTGACCTACTGCAACGGCAAGCAGCACTGTTGCTGCTGAGACGGAGGATTTGTTAACTTTTCATAAGACAACCATATTTAATGTGCATTGAGTCGTTGTTGCTTGTGCGTGTGAGGCACAGAAATAGTGGGAAGCTGAAAGAAAGACAATGAATAAATCACAGAAAGACAGATGACAAGATAGCGAGAGAAGGCACAGTGCAGTGTGGAAAAGGTTGCAGAGAGTGAGAGAGAAATAACATGGAGGTGGAATAAAAACAGAAAAGAGATGATGAGGAATAGTGAGGAATAGTGAGGGAATGAGATAATCAGACAGTCAGAGAGAGAAAAAAGGACCAACAGATGAAACAGTTCCCTTGTGACACAGCGCTATTGATCTTAGCCTGTTGCTCAGAGAGAGTTTCTCTGAGATCAGGGCGAGCTCTGACACAGCCATCACAGTGCATTATGGGGGATCAAAGAGGGGCCAGCAATGGCCACCAAGCAGGAGCTGACGCCTGAGGGGGAAGAGGCAAGAGGCGAGGAGGGTGGATGCGGGGTGGTAAGAGAGGAGAAACAGGGGGAGGAAACTTGCTCCTGAACAGGATTTTCAATCACAGCCTGTCATTTGCCGTGGCATCTCAATCGTTCACAATAGCACAGGAGAGGCGGAGGGTGGGGTTCGAGGCGGCGAGGGCGAGAACGTGTGAGAGGAAAGAAAATTAGAGCACGAGAAAAGAAGTAAAGGCGTGAGAGCTAAGATGCCAAAAATGAAGCGATTTTGGAGAGGAAGTGGCAGCGCAGCGTTCGTACGCTCGTGTCTGCGTGTGTGCGCGTCGGTATACGTGTGCGCGACAGATGGAAGCAGTGGGTGCGACGATGAGGTGAGAAACATGGTGGGCCTCGGGGAGTGAAACTCGACAGAGGAAGTGAGAAGGATGAGAGGCAGAGAAAAGTGCAGTAGCCTCCAACAAAGAATTGTACGTTTATGTTAATGTGCAGAAGTAAAAACTCTCCAACACACTCGTCTTCTTCTTTTGCTCCTGCTTTTGCTCTCATCTCTTCCTGCTTGTGTTTTGAGTCCTGTCTCTGCGTATCCCTCCATGCAGTGTGTGAAATGTCACTAGACAGCTTACATGTGCTGGCTGCAGAGTGAGAGAAATGTCAAGCAGGGTGAAACTGCTGATCTATCATACTGTGTATACAGTAAGATCGTAGACATGTTAACATGGCATCTTATATGTAGGAAAAATAATGTAATTACAGTACCATATGGCTTTTTATGTTGTCTTTACTTGTGCTATTTCATAATGTGTACTTCCAGTCAGAATATCAGCTACAGAGGAGAGTTAGTTAGAGCCTACAGAATTAGCATTAAGTAGCAGAGACAGTATGAATGATTGGGTTTTGAAATGAGACAATAGTCCTCACAAGTACATACTGTCATGCACGTGTCACTTGTGTGCTTGCGTGTGTTTACGGCTGAGCTTAGCGTGTTATAGCACACACCCTGAGGTGGTACACTTCACCCAACCCATCTCCATCAATAACAGGCTGAATCACATGTTACAAAATGTCACCGTCCTGTCCTTGGCATATGAAGTCACTACTCTCCCTTATCGACGCAGAGGGATATTTTGGAAGGTGGGTCAAGCAAAAATGGAATTGGATTTGTTTTTTGTTTTTTTAAAGTGACACATTTTAAAGCATTACCCATCGTGTGTGTGTGTGTGTGTGTGTGTGTGTGCAGTGGAGAACAGTATACACTTAACCTGTACTTGTTCCCACACTGTTTGTGCTGGGCAGCTCTCGGAAGAGACTGGGCCAAACATTATGAATGAAAATGAGCAAAATGCAGCAAAAGATGGTTACGACCAATCTCTTAGCAGGTCAGGGTCAGTAAAAGGAGGAGCAGGCCGCTGAGCTCAGTTTGTGTCGTCTGCTGGTTGCATTGCGTTGACATGCTGTGCCTCTGAAGCTAATGCATGTGATTTTACTTACAGCTTCAAATGCAATATTGCTTGTCGACATTCTTCTTGTTTTATTATCTGTCAGAAGGCAAGTTTAGTAAAGGACATTTTTATAGTAGACGCTTTGACTTAACATGGAGCACAGCTGTTACTGGTACTGGTAACACAGGCTCTGCTCACTTTTATTGCCCCATTAAGCCAGTGAGTGCACCTGTTTTGATGCACATTTTCAATTTGTGCTTGAAAAAAACAAATAAAAACGGAATGAAAAAGCTGGAAAACATCGCAAAAATATTGAAATGTTGTTGTATCTATGAAACAAGAGGCGGTGAGTGCAACAGGAACAGACAGGACACATCATGACCCAGATGATGCATGCGACGTATTTGTTACTCAAGCTTCTGCTCGACTGAGGAGATGAAAAATGACAGATGGAAACATCCGATCTGAGCAGTGACAATTTTCAAATAGATACACCAAACAAACAAATATCCTATTTCCATCTTGTTTTCTACTTTGTTTCCCATCATTCCAGGGTTGACTGGTGTTCATTTAATCACCTCATTACACCCTCCTCTTTCCTAATAGTATAATTTTCCTGAGCGGATAATTAGCATCACAAAGCTGCGTCTCGATGCGGCCAACTCATAATGCTGTGGATAAGAAAACAGAGCACATACTCTGGATTTTCCGGAAATTCTGGAAATGTGTGCTTTGTGCTGATCAATCTGTTTCAAGGTAGAATCATTTATTTCTATTACATTGAAAGTGGACTGAATTATAATCGAATACGGAGCTGAATAGTACAACAATGTGGTTAAAGCTCTGTATTTGTCATATTCACCATTAGGAAATGTTAGACACAGTTAACCAAGATGGAAAATAAAGAATGGCAGCTCCAGGCAGAGCAGTTCAGATGTGAGGGCGTGAAGGTCAGCGGGTACCCGGCTTTGGGTGGAGATTAGGTGGAGTGAGAGTATAAGAGTTGATGCATAGTACAGACACTTAGTTTCACTCCTGGGACTAAACTGGTTCATTGCAATTTATGTGCAATAGACCTACAGCATCACATTGACCTCTAATGGGCTGCTCGTGTTTTAATCGAGACTCCAGATTGTGAGGTAGAGGATCTGAACCCATCTGGCCCTGGTGAAGATTTCTCTCCCGCACATGCTCATCCAGAGTCACAGCTGCAGCCAAACCAATCCATCAGCTTCTGGGCCCTAATGTAACCATCCACCACACTGTACAGTAGGTTGTCTGCAGCTGAAACACCTTTTTGAAAAAAAGTGGAATCATAAATCAAAGTGTTCCTTCAAGGCTTTCATTGGTGAACCTGGTCTTTTTAAGAAGGGAGAAGTCATTCATAAAAGTGAGAGCAAACCATCTCAGCAGTCTGGATTATTTTTAGTGTGGTGGCCTACATTTCACACCTACCTAAAGGATGACAGCGCACGGAGAGAGGGGACGTGTAATTATTTGGAGGTGGCTAGACCTTTATGTCCTCTCCCTCGCTCCCTCTCTTTCTCCTTCTCTCTCCTCTCTGTCTCCTTCTCCTCTCAGACAGAGGATCCAGCTGCCAGAGTATGACAGAATCCACAAATCACTGCCTTGGGGGAGGAAAAAAAAAAAGTGGGGTAGAGACAGATAGAGGAAGGAGGAGGAGAGGAAGGAGGGAGGGTGAAAAACTGATGGGCAACATGGGTAGTATTTTTAAAGGTGGAAGCATTTCGAGTTAGTGATGTGGGGACTGATCTCTAACTTTCTGACATGATGAGAGGATGAGTGAAGATGACAATGTTGAAAACATGAGTACAACAATAAAGAGGGGGGCAACTGTCTCCCTGCAACACACGTGAGCAGCTGGATGCAATTATGTAGATTTCTTTCCTTTTCTTTTGTCAACCTCACGTTGTCCGTTTGTCTTCTGAAGCCATCTGCTCCCTTCGTTTCTCATCTTGCTTCTCCCTCCTCTTTAACTTTGGACCCCCTCTACCCCGGTCTTCCTCTTTCTTCACTCTTTGCTTCTCTCCATTGTTTCCTCCCACCTCTACCTCCATCCTTCCCTCTTTTGTTCCACCCTTTCCACTGGGCATATAGCAGCCAATTAGCAGTCTGTGCTGAACAGCTCTCACCCGCCCACCCACCCCCCAACTCTGCAACCCAGCTTCCTCCCAGGTTGCCTTTGCAGCACTGGCCCAATCCACCATGTTAATCGGGTATCGGTCAGAATCCACCAAGATGGAGGCACAAATAGATTGGGAGGTGGTGGTGGTAGTGATAATGGGGGTTGTTTGGATGGAGGGTGATTTGAAGGTCAAACACAGGAGTGTACAGACACATGCGCGCGCACACACACACACACACACATGAGTCTGTCTGAGAGTGCGTCTGTGGAGCATCAATCACTGTTAGACATGGTGGGTGGGCAGACTAGCAAGAGATTCACGCTTTAGGAAACACAGAGAGGAGGTGGCTCCTGATCCGACAAGACAAAGGGACAGAGGAGTGTGTGTGTGTGATCATATATAAACGCACATACTGATAGTGTAAGAGTTGTGTGTGTTTGTCTGCAGTCCACGTGACCAAGGAGTTTTATGTGTCACCCATCGCACGAAAACAAGCTCATTCAAGCAACGAAGTGTTTCTCACAACAGTAGCTGTTTGTGTAGTGCTGCGAGGTGTTGGTTTCAAATTTTCGTCTAATACTATTCATGGTAAAAAGAAAAAGAAAAGCAACCCTGCTGTGATCTTATTTTACTTTTTCCCTCCTTCCTTCTAACTTACCTGCTCAACCACACATATACATTATTATAAATCTTATTACTGATGGACACTGTACAGCCCACATTTATCCATAATTTAAATTCACATGACTATTTTATGATTCTAAATATAGTAAATACTGGAAGTAAAATTGAGATTTTTCAGGTTTAGATAAAATGGCACTTTGGTCTATCTTAAATAAAGCAGCTAATTATACTGATGCATTCAATACGTGTGTGTGTTGTTGTTGTCAAACAGTGATCAAAGCTACTTAGGTGAGTAATTAAAAGGGTTTGTTGACCCAAAAAAAGTGGTTTCCATTGGGACGCCTTGAAAAGAATTGTTGGAGATTTTGGGAAAAAAATATTATTTATGTAGATGATCAATAGTAGAAACATCTGTGTGGTAGCCCAAATATGAAGCTACAGTTAGCTTAGCTTTACACAAGACTGGAAACAGGGGGAACAGCTTAGTCTGGCTCTGTTCACAGGTTATAACCTATAAAGCTCATTATTTAATATTTGTAATGTAAATGTGAAAATAGTATAAATTTTAAATGTGAAAATGACAAGTTGTGGTTTTACAAGGGGTTAATTGCCAGAATATCTGAAGTTGCCAGGCAACAAGCAGAGATCTCAGGAAGTTACTACTCCCGACCAAAAGACTGGGAGCCTCACAGATGTTGATTGACAGATTTTGTTTATGTTTTTTGCAAAGATGAACTAGGATAAGCTGCAGCTATACATTTACCAGACAGACATGAGAGGTTCATCAATCTTCTCATCCAACTCTCAGCAAGAACGCAAAAAGCTGTATTTGCCAAAATGATGAAGACAAATCTCAAAACGTGATCTGTCTCTATGGTGGGACACCGGTTGATGTCCTGTAATTCTAATTTAGCAACCACCGAAGTAGTGGAGATGTCACAGTGTTCATTGCTGATTTCAACGTGAATATTGGTTTGATTATTCAGCTTGCTGTTCTGAGGTTATAATGCTGAAGGTCTTGAAACTAAAGTTTGTTTCACTGCAGCACTTTGGATTAAATAATGACCCTGGGTGACGCTGTCACCCTTAGACTTAAAATAAAGTGAGGCGACAAAATCTGTCTTTGTGTCTGAGGTTTTTGTGTCCGTGCTTTTGTCATTATTCACCACCAGTTCAATCAGTCCGTGTCACAGTCAACTGATACAAACTAACCAAAATGCAAAGCTACTTTTTAGCTCACTATGCCCTCAGAGCATTAGACATAAGGGACATTGCACAGATCCTCTGGTCACCTTGACTGAAGTCAAGTATTAACATGCTCGCCAGGACCAACAAGGGTAAAAGCTGGAGAAACATGCAGAGCAAATGCAGGAGAAACGCTGGATAGATGGGTCTCTGCATCTGTGAAGGATTTAGGAGTCAAGGGCGTACACACATGAGGAGATGAAAACCATGCTCCACATATTGTGTCTTTTGTTACCTACATGGATGTAATTCTGAGAGGCTGTTTGAGTTTATCCCCTCTCTCTAGGTGTGTCGTTAATATTCTTGATCAGTCGTCCCTTGCCAAGTGTTGTAGTGGGAGCCGTTGAGTGAAGGACGGCGCTGGTTGGCTGCTGTGTTTTTATGGTGCAGCGTGAAGTCAGTCAGCTGAGCGATTCCGGCGCTGCTGCCGCTGCCGGGGGAATATGGATGAGATCATTCCCACACAGACAGTACACACAAAGACCCAGCCACGCAAACAAAAGGGCTAAGACGCACCTGTTTATTAATGTGTATGCATACACCCCCCAGAGAGGCAACCATTCCTGTCCTGACACACACACACACACACACACACACACACACAGAAGGGAGACACGAAGGGGAATTAAAATGACAAATGTGTGTCTGTGTGGTTAGTGAGAGTAGCAAGGCATATCACCTCTACAAACACATTACGGGCCTGCCACAATGAGGCAGGAGGCACCAGCACAGCACACAGCAGCACTGCTTCTGTCTGATCAATGGTCAAACAGTGAGATTTTCAATTTACTGCGACAGCAGATTTTCTAACAATAAATTTGTTGATCGTCTAATCACTTGAGCTCCAGTTCAGTTAGTAAAGATGGTGTACACACACACACACACACACAGACACACACACACACACACACAGGATGAATGGTGTGAAAATCTCCAATAAAAATAAATAAGTAAATTCATCCCCTTTAACATTTATTGTCTGCTTTTCTTTTCCACACAAGTCATTGCAAGTGTGTGCATTTTGTGTGCGTGTGGTGAATGTGTGTGAGCATGAGTAGAGATATGTATATATGAGGCAGTCGTGTGTGTTTGTCCTGTAGGACTGCTGTCCTGTGTTGATGGTTGTCCAGTAAATGAGGAGCATCTCGCTAACAAGTACAGGGTCCCCCCCCCCGCACACACACACACTCCCACACACACACACACACACACACCATTGAGTATCACTGTCATCAACAGTTACACTTCAAATTATATCACAAGAGATTGTGCTCAGTCCAGGATCCAAAACTATTAAAGTGACACAGAGCAAAGGCAGCTCTTGTGTAATAATGGGATTCTAACATGTACAACATCTATACACACACACACACACACACACACACACACACACACACACACACACACACACATAGGCACAAACACGCTGTCTGTCTCACAAACACACACACACGTGTATATACTCTTTTCTCTCCTCTGTATTACTTCCACTTCACTCTCCAGTTCATAACCAACTGTTTACAGTTTCCTCCACCGTCTCTGTTTCTTTTTAGTATCTTCATTTTGTCTGTCTCTAAGTTGAGCCGCAAACCTATTAATAAACTTCATTATATAAACTTCATTATATCTCTTTCTGTCTGTCTCTTCTCTCCAAGTTCTCTCTTTTCTCCACCTCCAACCCCCTCCTTCTAAATCATCTTATCCCCCTCTCTCCCTCTCTTCCCCTATATCTCCTCTCCTCTTCTCTGTCTTTCATCCTTTATTGCATTCCTTTGGCTGCATCAAAGGTCTGTTCAGTAATATTTCAGAGAGAAACTAATATGCATACCCCGTGCCCTTTCTTCCTGTCTGGATGCGTACATAAATAATTAAAATAAAGTCCATGCCTTGTGCTCTTCTTTTACACAACCTGGCAGTGATTGGTGGAAGAGAGTGCATGTCCATATTTCTAATTATATTGTATGTGCGTGTGTGTGTCCTGACTGACCTTGAACCTCTGTTTCCTCCTTTTAAACCTCAATTCAAATGATTTTCTGCAGGCATATAACCTTATATAAATATAAGAAAGACATATTTTGCCATATTTATATTGACACTGATATACTAACTAACTTGGAGCTAATGAAGCAAAGGGTTAAGAATGTTTTATAGTGCTTGGACAGCGCTTGAATCAGTGAAGAGAGATCTGCCCCCCACGGTGACAGAAACATTGAAAAGATTTGATTTAATGGAGAATATGTATCAACTCATTTCTCTCTTCACCTCTTTTATCTGTACAACATAAGCCCCGGGCCACAACTTTTAACTTGGTCAATAGAGAATCAGATTAGGCTCTTTGTAAACCACCACGATAATTATCTCAGCAAAGTCATTACAGGTTTGAATATTACATTTCTCAAAAAGGATTCAAAATTAGAGGTATAGGAATTAAAAAAAAAAAAAAACATTGAAAGAAAAACAGGTATAGTGTCCAATCCCCTGATACACGACTCAGCATGAGTCGTTTAGATGCATAAAATAGACATTAAACAAAAACACAAAATAAGACATCTGTGGAAGAGAGGACAAAAAAAAAAAAAAAATCAAGGTCACAATGCAAAGAGCAGTGAAAAGAAGATAACAAGAAGAAAGAAAGAAAGAAACTTCTCTGTTTTGAAAAAGAATGAACTTTTTTCCAGTGTGTGAATGGTGGGACAACAAAGGGAGCAAAGACACTGTGGGCACAACAACATGTATATATGTATATATAATATATTCACTGACCCCACTAAAAAGCATGAAATTGTCATGAATCCAGATAGTTGATTGGCGATGAGTGGTGCCTGCATCCCTCCTCTCAGGCTGCACACAGCCACAACAACTTCCAGCAACTTGGTTAAGCAGACTGTGTGTAGCCTGAGAGGCAAAAACCCAGGGGGAAAAACTCTCCACTGCACTTTTCTGCACTGCTCACTGTTGCTCATTAAGCTGCACAGCAATAACCGAGGGCCACTCAGATGAGTGTATCAACATTTTTTATCAAGTCAGATCTTCTCACATCTGGACTCTGGCAACTGGACACTTGGAGGTCACTGTTTACAGAGATCGTAGAGAGGAGTTTGTGCTCATCAGCGCTGGCGACATCAATCCAGCAATCATGTCGAAATTGCAAAGCGAGTCAAGCGTTGTTTGAATGCTGAAGGACCATCATGGTCTGAGCCTCTTGTCTTTGAGCTTCAGAGATTTGTGAGCATAAAGTGAAGCCCTGGGGTCTGCTTGGCCTCTGTGATAACAACTGCGTTCAACACTCAGATTAACTGAATAATTCACCAGTTCCTAAGTGCACGAGGAAAGACTGTACCTGTATGTACTAACCACTGTAGTGATACACAACCACACATACATATCCACATATATACACATATATACTTACACTAACAAATTAGAGATACGCAGATCGACAGATGGTTATTATTCATTATTATGAAATGATTTGTTGTGCAGGGAAAGTGAATGGGAAGCATGACTCAAATATCTGTGCCCTTCACAGAGCTTTAAAAAGATGTACTGTTTCTGAAAACGTGGTAAGAAGAGATAAGGGAAGAAATGTTTCTTAGAATCTAATAAAAACCAGAGGAGAAAAATATCTTTAAATCTGTTGAGGTTTGCATGAGAGTACGACTATAGATCTGCACATGCAGAGGGAGCAAGTGAAAGGCAAGGATTGGTTTTTGGTATTGAAGATGTTTCATTTGAAATAAAGTAGGAATTGCTGGGAAATCACCTGGGAAGAGTGAGGCGTTCGAAGTTGAAGAGCAAAATCGTAATCAGAGTCAGTTGCAACATCGTGAGCGCCAAACTTTTCTAAAAATCCCGATTAAATGTTGTCGACACAAAAATAACTCAAATCAGGTTTGGGGTTAATTTTAGCCAACTTAGCAGCAGCGGCAGTCATTTCAACAAATGTCTCAAAACATCAGTGTACCCTCCAGTGGCACCGCCCCCCAGTGGCTGTAATCATTACGACAGGAGCAAAGGAAGAAGTCAGGTGATGTTGAAATAGAACAACAAAGTCTGCATAGGGAGAAGGCCAGTTATTTAAAAAAGATTTCCCTGCTTTCCTGAATCTAACCAAACCTTGACTGAAGTGTGTCAGATCCTAGAACTGATTTATTTTTTAACAGTGAATCAGTTATTGCTCAGTTCAATTCTGTAGATTTTTTGGCCTCAAATTTGGCTGTGACGATCACAATGAGGATGCATGAATGTCACAAATGTGAGTTTAAGGCACAAATGAGGGAAAATGGGTCAAAGGTTGCTGTTCATGTAACGTCTGTCACCAGGGATCCCCTGCCATGTACCAAACCCTGATCTGGAGTCTGAGGAAATTGTTTTGAATTTTTTTTTCATGATAGGTTCATTCAAGTTGTTGAATGTATTTGACCCAAATTGGGTCTTGTTGCATAACGAGGGTTTCTTTACCTCTTCAAATTTCTGCAGTTGTTAGGGGGGGCTGGAGATGATTATGCAACACGCACACTTATTTTCAGACACACAAGGTGCACGATGAATTAAGGCATACATGCGCGCACACACACACACATGCACACACATAGGTAATAGATACAAAGCACTAAGAAAGTCATAAAACGCAAATATGAGGAAAGAGCCAAAAAACAAAAACAAATACAGACCCAGAAAACATCAGTAAATGTCTGTGGGTTAGCGAGTGTGTTTCAGATGACTGTGCGGTACAATTACCTCCTTTGAATAATTGAATCCTCAGAAGTTAAGAAGCGCTGGCCAGGGGTTTGCTTTGTTGTTCCTTGAAGAACAATTAGAGAGAGAAAGACAGGGGGGATGAGTCATGGTGACTTTGAGAGGGGCCAATGGGACTTGAGAAGCCTGTCAGAGTTAAAGCAGCTCTTTGTAGATAATGAAAAAGAAGTAATGGAACAAAGAGATTCACTCACACTTTTTGCTCTACTATTACATAACACACACATGCTACAATAAATACACACACCCTCATGGACACACGCACTGATAAGCACTGCCAGTCATTCAAACAGACAGCTACAGTTATGCCTACATGTAGAGAAAGTCGACATGTTTGTGTGTTTGTTTATGCAACGTTGTGTAATTTTTAGATTATGACAGACAGGTTAACCCACCCGAATGGATATATTAAATTTTCATCAATGAGGCTCTAGAGTGTTGTGCATTGACAGTGTTCCCAGAAAATATGAAGGGATGAAGGAATAGGAGGAACAGAAGGAAAGATAAGTGTACAAACCATGGACTTAAATGGGTATGAATTAAAATGAAATCAGAGTGTCTTTCCTTGTTTCGTGCCCAGTAGTCTAAAGAACGGTCGCCTGGATATAGAGCAGTATTGTGGCCAGTGGATCTGTCCATGGTGCTGAAAACAACTGAGCTACATTCTGGGAAGGATGCAAACCAACAGGGACAATCTCAGCTGTTGTGTGATCCCTTTTTCTTTCCTATATCTATCTTCCATCTGTTCATCTCTCATCTCTCCATCTCCCCTGTCACCTCATCCCATCAGTTTTTTCTTTCCATCTTCCGTTCCCATTTTAGCAAAACATTATTAACTTTGTTTACAAGGACTACAATAATCAGATTATTCCAGAGTTTTTGTTTTTCCTTGAAAAGTGACAAATGTATTTAAAGCTGTATTTAATAAATCTAATCAACATTTTTATGTTAACAATGGATAAGATGACTGTGGGTTACATGAAAGGTATTTCTTTGAGCCTCTCTTTTGATTGGCTGACTGTTTTCTGATCAAATAAAAACCTAGCAGGAGCTATTTCAGTTAAACATCCCAGAGAAAACAATTTTGGATGGTAGGTCAGGATGAGTTGAGTTAGGATGGTTGTAACTACTTTGTTGTGACATCACAAAGTTACAGAGGACCTGACAACTCGTCGTAAGGCACAGTTACTGAATACGGGCTGTGCGCATTTCTCTGTGGATTGAGCACTTTGACAGTTTCAAAGTATGAGTATAGCACCAGTACCTGCTTTATAATCAAAAAGACATGGAGACCTCTCTTTTTACAATATGGGACCTTTAACCATTGAAATAGAGACAAACAGACATGACACAAAGTGGTGTTTGTTTTAAGAGTGGTTCAAAGCTGTCATAAAATTCTTTATTGCTTTTCCGTCCTTCACTTTTCTATCCCCCTTTATTAACTTGTCTCTTCCTAGACTGTCTTCTGCTCTCTTCCACATGCTCTCCACATCCATCTCTCCAATGGGAAAGTTTAAAAGCAAAAAGGTTCTGTCCATCCCCATGTTTACTACCAGTCCTGTTTGTGTGTGTGCGTGCGCATGTGTTTGTGTGTTTGTCCGTGTGTGTCTGTGTGTCTCTGCGTGTCTGTGTGTATCTGTGTGTAGATGTATAGCGGTCCAATGCATTATGTAAAGTGCTGAGCAGACAGGCAGCCAAAGTTCAATGCATTCAGTGTGTGGGCTAAAGGCATAAAATAATGGTGTCATCCTGGGATAAGCCCTCGTTTACCCTGCAAATAGAGTGTGTGAGAGGGAAAAAGAAGGGAGGGAAGGACTTCAGCATTGGAATCAGTGCACTGAAATGACTCCATTTAACACACACAAACAAAAGAGAGAC
The DNA here is from genome assembly GCA_038496675.1 of Rachycentron canadum. Lineage (NCBI taxonomy): Eukaryota > Metazoa > Chordata > Actinopteri > Carangiformes > Rachycentridae > Rachycentron > Rachycentron canadum. The sequence goes on from CM076664.1 coordinate 20,265,411, forward strand.
CAGAGAAAGAAAGCGTTAGTGTGGCATGAGCAGGCAAGTTAGTGTGCAGCTAATCTTTAATGTCCTTTGATGTGTCTCTCATCATGTGTCTGCTCGTAATCACAAAGCTAAATACAAGCAATCACTGTTTGTTTTATATAATAATCCTGAAGACTGTCCAATAAAAATACCAATACAAACAAAACCTCTATTTACGTTACCTGCCCAAAATGTATCATTAAAGTAAATTACTAGTTAAAATTTGAAGTCACTGTAGAACTAACTACAGCCATTTAGTTTACTATATAATGAGCTACAGTTTATTATTACTGTGTTTTTAACAACAAAGACAAAATTGTTTATTACAAAAATAAAACCTTTGCTGAAACAATTTTTCAATGTCCTTCATTCACACATTTTCTTTGCATTTCTCCACCATATGTTACAAACTCAAGTCTACTCTACTTACTTTTGGTACCATCTACTTTTTTTTTCCACTGCAGTACCCCGTCAATGCAGCACTGATACTATAGCAATGACACACAAACCTATGGAGGCATCTTCAATGTGACTCACACAAAGGATATAGACATAAGGGATGGCCAACAGAGAAACACCTGTGTCCTGTCAGTTGACTGCAGTGTGGTTTGTGGGCTGTCATACCAAAAGTATAGGTCACATAGTCCATGTAACAGCCACAGTCACCAGTGTGCAGCCTGTGGCTGTGTAAAAACAGCAGGTTTGTTGATAACATCCCATCTCACCCAGTGATGAAGTAGTAGTGACCAACGAGCACTTTTTGCCACAGCTCACTTTATTCTGTGATTTAAAAAAAAAGCATGAGATACTTTCCACAACTTTTACTCAATGGAAAACCAAATAAGGCCGTAAGACGTCTCCTGAAATAGAGCGAAACAACAGCGGGTTTACTTGACTTTGCCATGTCGCGTAGTCACGTACGGGATCTTTGTTGTCATGGTAACAACAGTGCTTCGTAACACATGCTAACGCAGATGGAACGGTAACACCTGGGCGGGAACCTGGAGAGGTTCAGTGAGCACGGGTTTGGGTTCGTTAAGGTTAGCACCTAGTTAGCCAGTTTTTACCTGCACTTTTTAGCATGTTGCTTAAGTAGCTTGTTGCTGTTGTTTCCCGTAGCGATTGGGATTTTGTAAACAGTTACAGGCAGGGGAAGTGGTCAGGGAAGACAAAGCTGGCTGGCATAGGCACAAAGTGGCAGGCCTATACCCGCAGCCTACATCTGGTGTTTCGCAGTAGCTCATTGGCCAGCCTAGCTTGGCATCATGACATGTAGCCTGATAAACCTTGATAAACTATATCTGAACTTTGAAGTCCACAGAGAAAGCACAACACAATCACTTGTGAAATCTCTATTAGCATGAAATAAAAAGATACTCTTAAAGATTACACTTTTTAAAAGTTTAAAAAAAAAATTAAAGGTGGATGGGTGCTTCCCACACATTGCTTTCATTGCTTCATTGCAAGACAACAGATTGGCTGCCTCATACTCACTGAGAAGAACAAACGAGTAGGACAGGAAGAGGTAGGTGACTGAGAAAGGAAGGAGGATGGAGAGAGGGAAAAAGGAACAAAGACAGCTACCGAAGCAGGAAGAGGCATATGACAAGAAATTGAAACAGAGAAGGACAGAAGCTGAGATAAGAGAGAAGAGAAAAAGACACATGGAGAGAGAATAGAAGGAGGGAAGAGAGTGGACAGGAAGAGAACTGCACTAAGCATCTGCTCATACTCTATGGACATGTTGTTTGCGTGATTTAGAGGAACTACAGCACGTTATACTCCACAACACCTCAAACAAATGTTTGCGTGTTTCTTCCACTGCAGCACACTGAGACAGCTATTAATGAAGGAGGCCCATATGCCACACACATGCCCCCCACTAACGCTTTAACATGCAAAGAGTGTGCAGTTACCTCACATATTCCTGCTGAAGGACCTATTTTATTTACATTTCCTAGTGGCAGCAGCTAACAATAAAATAAAGAGATAAAATCACAGGCGTGTGGTAAAGTTGCTGTGTTACTACAGTTTTTGTGAAATAGGTGACTCAAGAGCTGTAAGGCATGTAAAAAAAAAAAAAAAAAAAAAACAGTAAAGAAATTAAAATACACAGACATTAAAATAATTGTGGATTTATTTGATGTGTGCAATCATACATTCAGTAATTTATAGTTCCAAGAGTCTCCCATCACCAACAATATTTAATTCATGTTGTTCATCAGGTGCATTTGATCTATGTTAAGCTGCCACAGTAAATTATGTTCATAAGGAACAGTTTGACATTTAGGAAATAAGTGTATTGACTTCCTACCGAGAGCTGGTCAAGGAGATCAATCCCACTCTCATGTGTATGTTAATGAAGCTGTAGCCAACAGCTGGTTAATCTAGTTTGCAAAAAAAAAAAAAAAAAAAAAAGGACAACATCATTATCCTCCTCTCCTCCTCCCACCTTATAGATTCATCCCCGGATAAAATGCCTCCACCCTGATGGGTTATTCTCAGGTTCCATGTCATGTCCCTTCTGTAATAATGACAGAATGATGTTCACAATAATGTAGAGTGAAAAGCCTTTCACCGCGTCATCCATAGCATTGACATACACTCACCGGCCACTTTATTAGGTACGCCTGTTCAGACTGCTTGTAAACGCAAATATCTAATCAGCCACATCACATGGCTGATACTCAATGCATTTAGGCCTGTAGACATGGTCAAGACGATCTGCTGAAGTCTAAACCGAGCATCAGAATGGGGAAGAAAGGAGATTTAAGTGACCAAAATCTCTGAGGAATGTTTCCAGCACTTTGTCGAATCTATGCTGCGAAGGGGGTCCAACCCGGTGCTAGCGGGATGTACCTAATAAAGTGGCCGGTGTGTGTACATGTACTTATGTAGCACAGTTTTACATGCACATAAACTTGCTTTAGGAAACACAATCATAGACCTAATCAGAGAAAATGCTTTTAACTTTCAAGGTCGATCACTGACAGGAAACAGGGGCTCAGATATAAGTGTGTTAATTAGTGACATTTCGACAGAGCCAGCCTAGCTGTTTCCCGCCGCTACCACTCTTTATGCTAAACTAAGCTAACTGGCTGCTGGCTGTATATGAAAGTGGCATATTTCTCCTAATTTTGCTCTTGACAATAAAGTTAATATGCTTACTGGCTGAAATGTTGAAATATCTCCTTGAAATAAAATGACTAAATCAGAATTGCTTCAAATAACTTTTAAACTTTTCAGAGAAGGCCCAGATGAGATGAAGCAAGTGAAGAAGTGTATGGTTTTGTAGCTTCTGTTTTAATAATTTAATCTGCACATCTGCCACCATGAGGACCCGTCCTACAAACAGCTGGTGCATTACTTTAGGAACATGTATTCTTTGTTACGCGCTGCGTGTGGAAAATGTTCTATCCCAAGTAAAATCAGACGACAGTTTTCCAACATGTGTCATAAAGTAAACTTCTCCTCTGAGCTGCCTTGCCCTCGCAGTGCTTGTTTTTTTCCTCTCCTCTCCTTCTCTGGCACACTTACATGAAACGATGTGACATATACGCCACTTGGCTGTTCATCCATTGTGCCCTACAGTTCCATAAGTGTACTCATGTTAGCCTGTGTGGCTAGCAGGACTCAAACTCGTATCTCTTCTAGTTGCTCTTTACCTTCAACAACTAGAAGGGTTGCCATTTTATAGTGGGAGCTGTGTTGTTTAATGCTCTATGCGTTAAACAACACGGGACTCTCCTCTCCTTCTTCCTCCCTGCTACCCAATGCCATTTCCTCTTCCTTGCATCTATTTTCTTTTCTTCCTCTTTCCATCTCTCTCTGTCTCGCTCACTCTGTGACAGTAGTCATGTCAGAGTAAGGCTGGCTGAAGCCCTTGCAGCAGTCAGCCTCTTTGATGTTGAGCCCTGCTGAATTAGGCCATCACCCAGCGGTGCTCTGCTGCCTGCCTGTACACACACACATGTACATGCAGACGCACACATGCAGTACACTTGCAAACACACACATACAAACAAAAACAAATGCATGCTGGCAGGAAAGCATGCACATGCAAAACAAAGTATACATGCTGCTACTCAGACTGAAGTAGTGGGCACACACTCATAAACACGTGCACTAAGTAATATGCATATGCACTAAGTAACCACTAACATTTCCTATTCTCAGTCTCAGTTTCTGATTACATTCATATACTGTAAGTCCTCTTTTCCTTCTCCGCTCTTTAATAAACATAAATTTGAATTCTTATGAGTGCTTCTCCTCTGAGGCCTACATACTATAGCACATCAAAAAATGTGCACACACTGATGAACACACAGACACACACACACATACAGGCAAAAATGTAGGACATTCAGAGAGAATTTATTCAAGAATAGAGAATACAGGAAGGAATTTATTCCCTTTGAATCTCCTCTCTCCCGCTTTTACAGTATGCTGGTGTGAATAGTACAATAGTGAAGTGAGTATGGCAGGAAGCCTCTTGAATTACACATAAAAACAGGCTGGTGACCTGACATTTCATAAAATGAACATGACGACTTAAAATGGAAATACACACTGTGCAGGAGGGATTTCTAATGTGTAGAAATATATTTTTACTGCGGTGGGATGAGTTTTTATGTTGAGTGAGAGCTTTACATAAACTAAACCAAAACCTTCCCCGAAGATTAACGACAAAAGCCAAAGATTAAAGAATATTTGACACTAGAATTGAATGAAATTGTTATGTGTCATGTGAAAGGCGTCACCCATAGACGGAAACTGAAGGTGACCCAGGTGAGAAATACACCTGCATGTCAGCCTTGTCATGAACACATGGTGAAGCTGACGTTAGCATTTGGCACACACAGCTGCTATGCCACATTAGCATGGACGTAGAGACTCAGACCCAATTGGCACACCATCTCTCCCTGGACTCCCCCTTCACTGAAGGAGAATCGGGTCTTTTCACTCCAGTCAGAGCAGAAGTTTCTCTGCATATGAACATGATGAACGTCATGATCATTTTATTCATTTATTATATATATATATTCACTCAGGATACAAAAAAGGAATCAGCGAGCATATCTTGCATATCCAATAGTCCCCATTCCTTCCAATGCCTTCATGACCATGACAAAGACAACAAAAGGTACTCACATCACTACGTAGTATACAGTAATAACACAACAAAACCTCTCTCTCTCTCTCTCTCTCTGTGCTCTCTGCTGGCTGGGAACAGCCCTGTGGTCAAACTGGAGACCAGCCAGGGATCTTTCCGTCAATTAGTTGATTTTTTTCCCCTGTCTATCTCTGCCGTCAACTCTCCTTCTCTCTCTCTCTCTCTCTATCTTTCTGTTCTTCACTCTATGTCTCGCTCTCTGTCTGTCTCATTATTTCCACTGTTGTTGGCTGGATAACGCTTGAGAACATAACGTCCAAATGTAGGGCACTTAAAGAGCAAAAGCAATTTCTTTAAATATGGTTATTGAATAATCACTCAAAAGATCATGAAAAACGTACTTATGAAGCGCTTACAGGCCATTTTCAACATGTTTTTCTTTGTTTACTTGTTTGGATGGTTGGACGAAGGTCCTGCACCCTTACATTTTTATTTTTGAAGTGGTGGTGATGATGAGCGTGCGAGGAGAGCAGGTGGTACCAGGGGACCACATAAGACAATAACAACCAAAATCTTACACACACGTAGTTACACACACATGAAATTACAACACACAGTTGTGGCTCCCTGCACTCCATGGCGCACACAGCGTGTCATCACTGCATATCAATTACACGGGGAAGTGAAGATCTATTTCTAATTCAATCAGTCAGCGCTGGTGTCACATCCCTCGCTCTCTGGCTTTCTCCCTGCCTCGCCCGCTCCCCACTGCCTCTCTCTCCTATTTACCCCTCGCTTGAATCTCACTGATGCATCTCAGTCATCATGGGGCTGGTGGACGCGGGTGTCAGGTTTGTGTGTTTGTTTATGTGTGTGTACTTTTATTATTCTGTGGGGAAGGGTTTAAGTTTTAGACTTGAGAAGTGAGGTAATCCTGGTCTGATCTTGTTTCTTCAGAGCTGGGAGGGTTTTACAGTTAAATATGCCATTTGGAACATTTTCAAACATTGGTGCATCATTTCTGAATGAACTTGTGTCCCTTGTTTCTGTAACAAAATACGTAATAGGGTTTCGAAAATTGACATTTAATTTGATCTAAAACTCTCACTGCTTGAAACTAAACCTGCATTATCAATTTAGCAGTTGCCTATTTGCTGTACACATCCAGCAACATTAGATCAATACCATCACTCTCCTTTTAGCTTTGTTTTGGTTTTCCAACACAACAACAGCTCCTGAGAAAAAAAATCTGGCTCTTTAGCTTCCAAATGCTCCACTATGTTCACCATCTAGTCAGCAGCATTGTCTGTCTGTCTTTTGCTGCTGGACAGGTGGTTTATCTTATCAGGGGATTAAAGCAGTGAGACGCAATGCGATGGGTCAAGTTTTAAAACCAAAAAATCTACTGAAAGGCACTAAAAAACAGGGAACTAGAGCCAGGTGATCTTCCTTCTTGGCCACTGCGTTCGTCCAAGGAGTCTTCTCTGGCACCTCTGCACAGGACCAATCCCAGTCCAGACTGTTCTCGTCTGTGGTTCGCCGATGAAGGAACAGGCCAGTGGCTGCTATAAGAGCAGGCATACGTCACTCTCGATCACCTCCTCTCCAAATACCCCTAACAACTCAACATGCCCGACTATTGCTTACTGTCCACTTTCTGTGCTCCTCTTTACCTTGCATTTATTGAACACATGTGGTACTTATTACTTGTACACTGATGGTTTTGTGATGTCTCTCTTTAATAAGTCACTTTGGATAAAAGCATCTGACAAACGAGTAAATGAAAATATTTTTCTGTGGATTTCTGTGGAATTACACAGAAATCATCTGATCAATCATTTGATCCATTGTTAGTATAGAAACATTGATTAGTGAAGCTTTAAATTCCTTTTGGAAGAATGACTATCACCCTTGCCTGAATGAAGCATGAAGAATTTATTCTAATCCACCTGCAAAACAAGAATATTTTCCATGGGCTGCTGGCAGTCACATTAATATTGAAAAAGTTTTGAGTGTTGTTAGGGAAAAACGCATTTTATACCCAGCTTCCTTATTAGCACTCATCAACTTGTCAATACATACACCAGGTAACATATACAAACACACATAATAAATAGAAAAATTATTAGAATTACTCGGATATTGACTCTCAAATGCAGAACCTCAGTTTACCAAAGCGTATGAATACTTGGATGAATTACTGGGACCATTATATCTGCAGTGTCGTCATTCAGATGCCCCTCAAACAATGATTCAAACAATGATTCAGACGACGCTCATGTCAAACAACTGACTATTTATATCAATGAGAATTCTTCTGCAAGAGCTGACCCCCCCCCCCCCCCCCCAGCTATTACATACATGACCATTAGATTTTATTTGAATCAATAATACCAAAGCTGTTGCGCATAGGGAGAAGGTTGTGGTGTTGATGAGTGTATCAGCAGAGCAATAATAGCGTAAAATATGTGTCAGGGTGCAATGGCAGCGCTGTGTGCCTGTTTGAAAATGACCAAATGTTAGGAATCAGACAGTAGCCCAACAGCTGCTCAGTTAGCCAGTGATGGTAAACCAGTTGTTGCCAATCAAAAGGTAAAAAAAAATACATCAGAATCAGTTTAAGACACAACATGAAGTTGTGAAAAGCAAAACAAAACAGGTGACCTTGTTTTTCCTCTACCTCACACCTCTTCATAATGTAACACTGTAGATGTTTTCACAAATCCAGCCCTGTGACACATAAATGTGAAATTATGAGCTGTGGTTACATACATTTACACCTCTAGTGATATAATCAGATCTGTCATATTTAGCGTTTAATGTAGTCTGCACCAAGGAGGCATGTACATATTATCTGTTTACACCATTACGTGTGTTATTTTGCTTGTCAGCTGTCCTTGTGTGTATTCTAACTGCGAGGCTATTTTAAGCACTGTTTGCCTCTGTCCTGGGTAACCTGCACATCTAAAGGCTTTATGAATATATTTGTTATTTTGAGCAGAAACATTATGTAATGAGGACAGATAGAAATGCACAAATGGTTATCGAGCCTCTGCAAATCATTACGCCCATTCTCTCAAACAGGGCTCATCTTATGTCACATTCTGGGTACAGTGTAAAAACAAAGTCTCACAAACTTAATTCACAAAATAAATAAATAAATAAAAATAAATAAAAAACAAATGTCAGACTCAGTCTTCGAAGGCCAACATGTACCAGAGTTACATAGGACTTGTTGGTGCTCTTTAAATTGTGTGTTGTTGTTTCCCCTCTTGAGAATATTTTCACTATCTGATGGAAACATAGACTGCTTTGGATTTTCTTCTGCTGACTTTTTAGACATTTGTTTCATACTTTCTCTCTCTGTCTGGGTCTCTCTTCCTTAGATCATAACCATCTGAACAATGCAGCCTTGTCTCCCTTGGGTCCAGCCATGGCCTTGTCACACCCTCATAACAACCTGGGAATCGGTTTCAACAAGTACACCTCACTCAAGGCCGTGGGTGAGTGGGATTACAGTAGCCTGCACACACACACACACACACACACACACACACACACACACAGTTTGCTTGGACACATATATCTTTACAGCGACATGTATGTACGTTTGAATACTTAACTACGCATATTACTCAGAGCAACCTACAGTGTATAAATAATGTATTAAACACAAGGTCAGTGTACAAAGGTCAGTGAGGTCAAACACTGTACAAATATAAATAAATAAATCTGATTTAGGATGAAGGAAAACAGAATGTGTCCAGATAATAAGTGGGAAAGTGGTTCATAAGTCTTACTCCTTGTATGACTTATCCCTGATTCCTCGCACCTCAGGATAATAATAATAATAATAATATGTATGCGTCCACCAGTGTGAATAAATCACAAGATCCAACTACTAACATGTGTTCTTTGTCAAAACAATGCTGCAGCAGATGTATAGCTGCAAAACGGGGAAACCTCTTTTCTCTTGCATTGGTGGGAAAACATGTTTGCAGAGCTGATCATGTTGCAGAATATCGCGGCAGTGTAAATTCTTATTCCGCTGCGCTCGACTTAAAAGCTGTTATTGTTTAACAAGAGATTAGCAGCTAGGTGTGAAGACACACACACAAAGAGTTGAAAACACAGCTCGGGTTGCTTTTATTGTGTCATAAACCACCCACATTTATCAGATATGTCCATATACTCCCAAAAAAACATTTATAATTGAATTCAACATGGGGCCTTGACATGCAAAGACAAAATCCCAAAATGCAATTAAAAAAACAATAAACACAATTGGTAATTATGTGTTTTTGCACTAAAACTAATGAGCTACATAAACCAGTAGACATTTGTATGCAGTGTCACGTATTAGAGAGGTTTTATTCAACTAAATGGGACTTGAATGGTATAATTCACAATGAAAAATGCCAAAAACATAATTTTATCAAAATCACAAGCTGGTCAAACTGCAAAAGTTACACATTGGTTTCCTGACATAAATATATTTGCAGGCTGTGTCATTTTAAGTAAATTATCTGTTTATAACACTTCATATAAATCTACACAGTGTAGTAATTGTAAGTTGACACAAAGGAGAAATAATTGTTTATGAATTGTTCACGAACTGTCTGAATAAGTGCAGAAATGTAACTTTTAATGATGAGTATGAAATATTGTGCAAAGCAGACCCCAGTATTATTAATGCACTTTATGTTGGCATCATTTGGAATCATAAATAACTACCTCTTATGACATGAATAAGATGATCTGACATGAACGGTGCATCAGCTTTAATCAAATTTGATAATCTTAGGTCATCTTTTAAAATCACCAGTTTCAAAGTACACGTAAGTGTGATTCAACATACACACAATTAGTCAGGCATTAGTTGGCGGTGAGTGACAGTTGTCTGGACAGCAGCAAATTCAGGCCTCAAACTTGCCCTGTGGCCACGCTGACACACACACACACACACACACACACACACACACACACACACACACACACACACACACACGTGCACACACACACACACACAAAAACACAAAAAACACATACATAAGCATACACACCATGTCCACCAACCACATAGCCTACACACACACACATACACACTCACTCTTCTCCCTAATATACAATATACACAAGCATAAACTTGTAGATAGACATGCACATGAACACATGCACACACACAAACATACGATCTATCATCTGATCACTACAGACAGATAAGGACACGGTGACAATGATGAGGAGCAACGGCTTGACACATGTACATAGCGTTCATTGGCACAATATGCAAACAGGACGGAGCTGTTCATTATAGCTGAAGAGCGTCAGACAGAAACTAGAGAGAGCAGAGCATGAGACATCCATCCAAGTCTTGAAGGCCAACACTGTGATTGTTCACGCTTTTTTAGACCCTGCAAATAATGCAGCTTACGACGAAAACAGGGACACATTTGCAGCTCGAAATTCTCAATAATTAACCTGATTTCAGTTTGTAGTATTTGAGTGAGCTGAATGTAAAGCGCCCCTTGGCAGATGTCATCAGCCTTTACCAGCTAACCTGAATACGCTAACGTTAGCGCTACAAATTAGTTGAAAACACTGACACTGTTTCTTTAAAACAAGTATTAAACTGAAGATGTGATAAGGATATGATCAGGCTGTTACTATATGCCTCTCTAATATAACCCCTGTAGTTTAGCTTACTTGTTTCCATTTTCAAACAGTGTTTTCATTGTGTTTCCCATTTCAAGAGAAAAAGGTTAAAGGCTAAAAATACAATACAATAAATAAAGCGCAAGAGCCTAAAACTTCTTCTAATGTCTTACTGCTACCATTTGCACCTAATGTTATAATATTGCTCTGTCTCTTACATTGTTACTTTTGTGTTTTGGTTGTGGAAGGGACAAAAAATACAAATGCTTCCAAAAACCTAGTACTGTTGCTAGACTTTTGATCAGTTTTTCTTTGAAATAAATACATTTGTTTTTGAAAGTGCAGCAAGTGTTTTTTGCTAATTTCTAGAAACACGTACACTTCGCATTAAAATAGAGTAGAACAGAAAATAATTTCAGATAAGACAATAAAGACGAAAAGCTGAGGCTGGAAAAATAAGCAAAGCAAACTGACTGAGAGGGAGAAAGAGAGAAGCTCATCTCATTATTCTGCTCAGTGAGTGAGAAACAAAGGCCGATTGCAGCAGCACCACCAACTACTGAACGATGAGAATCAGCCATAACTCACTGAAAAATACTTCAAAATAACAAATCCCTCACACGGTGAGGTACAACGCACTTGTCTGTCCTCTCTCAACATTTTCAAATTCAGCCCCATCTCTAATAGACACACAGACATTGAACCGCTCTTCTTTTCGGTGTCTGCTCTGTTTTTGTTGTACTGTCACACACATGCACACTTGAGTCCCAGCACACACATGGTGTGTCATGTTGTTATGTCATGTTTTATAATATGAACAAACAATAGCCCTTCTTGACCATTTCTGGTGACCAAATCCTGGGACCATCAATCTACTGTGGGATATTTCACCATGAAATAGATCCACGCTGTGACACAACATTCAGATTTTATGACATTTGGGGAAATATGTATTTTTGCTGTCTTACCAAGATGATGCAAATGCTAAGCTTAGATTAACTTTGAAGCTTTATTACCTTTAGACAGAGCCAGCCTGGCTGTTTCCAGACTTTATGCTAAACTAAGCCAACAGGCTGCTAACTGTAGCTTCTTATTTGCCATGCAGACATGGGAGTGGTATTGATCTTCTCATTTAACTCTCAGCAAGAAAGCTGTCAACCCCAGAGCTTCAAATCAATCCCCATCCTCCTGGTGCCTAAGAAGTGCTGTCTGAACGACTATCGGCCCGTAGAGCTCTCATCTACTGTATGTAAAGATGCTATTCTTTAACTTTAGCATAGTCTTAAACACAATCAAGCCACAACAACTGACTGTGAAGATGACCCACCTAGGCCTTAACACCCCCCTCTGCCTGGGTGTCCCTCTGCAACTGCCCTACCTCATTGATAGGCCACAGTCAGTCCAGATCAGCTGCTAAGCCTCCATCACCACCACACAGAGCACCAGACACAGCTCCAACGGCATCATTACATTTGCTGATGACACAACAGCAGCGGGTTTCATAAGCAACAATGATAAACCAGCTTGCAGACAAGACATGGACTTACTAGCATTGTGGGATAAGACGTTGTATCCCTGAGCATAGGAAAATGAAGGTTATCATTAACTTCAGAAAGACATGCCGACCCACAATAGCCAGGACGTTGTAGATCACAGAAAACCTCCCCTGGGCCACACATTTGACAGCACCAAGAAAGAACAGGAGCATCTCCACTTCCTGTGTCAGTCGAAGAGGGTGAACCTTGCTCCATCTGCCCTCAGCATGGTCTATGGAGGCATCACTGACAACCAAGCTGTAAGACCTCACAGGGAACTTCACCACAGCAGAAAAGATCATCAGTGCTCTTCTTGTGCACGGCCCCAAAATATTGCTTTACCCTCCTACAATCCAGGCAGGAGGTAGGACATCTTCTTCCTTCAAGCTTCAAGCTGCGAGAATCCTCAGCAGCAGCATCCCAAAACCTCCTCCCAGCTACTCCGTGATACTTGATATCCTCCCACGAGAAATTAACAAGAAACAAGCTTGAACCAAAAATGTGGAATCGTTCCTTTAACTTGAATAGAGGAATAATTTTCACCACCTCTGTTGTTTCCACTCATCTTTTCACACATGCTTATCAGTTCTCTTGCTGGGGAATAAACAAGACATCGGGCCCAGAGATCCTGGCTGTGTGGGCAAAGTCATGGCTAGGACACACCACAGCTTGGCTGGCACTGCCGACCATTTGCCAGGCAAAACAGCAGGAAACCTGGACCACACGTCTTTCTTCTTAAAAACATTGCAGCAGTTAACAGCTCATCTATCTCATTTTATGTGTCTCGCAAAGCAAGACATAAAAGTGGTGAAAAATAGAAAAAAAAGGAGGCAGTAAGCACAAAAGGAATAAGAAAGAAAAGAAGAGAAGACGAGTGAAATAGATCAAAGTGGTTGGGAAACTGCGTGGCACCAAACCTGTGCCAGGTGTGACGGCAGGACCCAAGCAGATGTGATGTATTTATCTTAAATAAAGTGGTGGAAGGAGTATAGGTGAGTTGGCAGGAAGGAGCTGTGGGATAAAGGTTCAAGAGTAAAATAAAAGCGAGATGGAGAACAAACAGAATCTGAGAGCAAGGAAGGAGGAAGAAGTAAATTTAGAGAATTTAATCCGGGCTGGTCCACAGTATTCATGGACACATGCTCATAAATAGTTCATCTTTGTTTTCATTTATTAACCTTGCATTCATTTGGTTGTCACAAAGTGCTGGAACTTGGCACTGTTTTCACTGAAGAAAGAGTTTGAAAACGCAAACAAATACTTCATGTGTGATTCATGGGGCTCAACGCATGTTAGTCTCCAGTGAGTGTCAGGTCTACAGGAAGGAGAAAAGACAACATAAGACAGAAGGCGGAGGGATTTTCTTGAAGTGGGTGTGAAAGGCTCCGTGCCAGGCAGCTAGGACTCCAAGTTCTGGGCCAAGACAGCCTGAAGTCTTTAATTAAAGTCTAACGATCCAACAGCCTGAGAGCCGCTGGAGATAATGTGGAAAAATGGCTTTGAAGTTAAATAATATCCAATATTTGTTTGTGCAAGATGATTTAGGACAATATTTTTGAAAGGTCAAAGAAGCCAAATTAACAAACAAAATTAGATTTCTATAAGTAAACAACTTCCTAATAAATACGATGAGTTAAAAGGTATTGTCATGGAAAGAATGAAATGTGTCCACAGATTCATGGGAGAGGTTTTTCACTTGTTTTAGGGGATAATTTTTTACACTCAGCGAGAGATTAAATTTAGAGTTAGATTTTTTTTTTTTTTTTTTAACAAGCGCTTCAGGTCAACAAATGGGTAAAATAAGTTTTGGTAGTTTTTAAAACTACATGAATTGGAGTGATCTCAAATTCCCCCAAAAGACGGCTTTGAAGGTGAAGGCACTCCTCCAACTTTCTCTGGTTCAAAGTTTTTTGGGGTTTTTTTGTTTTGCACTTCAGGGTAGGGCTCCTTTATAGGCAGTGATCAGTGGAGAACCTGTGGAGACTAATGAGGCAAAACATAGCAATGTGGCTCCTGAATTTTTATTCACCATATTGAGGTGGAAGCGGAAGTTGTGAGTTTGTGGTTATTCTTGCAGGATGTGATGTTTTATCTATTTTAAAACCCCCATATCTTCAGCACTTTCCTGTTCCATTATTAACCGATGTGTAATGCTCTGCCATGCATCGCTCAGAACACTATTTTTACATCCCTGTGATCATCCTAAAGTTCCCAGAAGTACAAAACAAGCCTGTCTGAATTACACAGAAATGTGATAAAGTGATGCAAACGTAGATGTAGAATCCTTCAATCTGATGCAATAAGAACATGGCATCTGCAGTTTAAATATTTCATTCACTCTAAGACGTCATATAGCTGCAAGGAAGTGGCGTTGAGCAAGCAGTTACTGAACCAACTGTCATGGAAAACATGGAAAAAGAAGAAATAAAAGGACAAAATCAAGTGTTAAAGATGTTAAGGGTGCAGATCATATAATATGTGGCCATACATTAAGGAGGCCAGTATATTTATTAAGGTTATAAGAAATAAAAAGAAAAAATGAATTTAGAAATAGAGGAGGAAACTCAGAAGTTATTAAATAGACACAGGGAAAGATAAATTATAGACCACATGACAATAGCCTCCAGCTTAGTGAAGAAATAATTGTGTTTTAGTTTCTGGGTCCATTGTGATGTTAAAACACATCATACTGAGCAGGTTTCCCCAGAATAACTGCTCAAATATAATTAAATGCCATTAAAAATATACCAAATAGAATACAGTATGTTGTCCAACTGTGAAATCCTTCAGAGGGCCCAACTTATGCGGTTATAATGCAGTGGCCCAGATTGGGCCCACGGGCCTCGCTTGAGGCTGCTGCTGGATAGAGAGGGAAAAGCTGATGTTGAAGAGTATGAAATACATGAAATACGGGAGGAAAGAAAAGTAGAGAGAGAGAGAGAGAGAGCAGATGGAGAGTCTGTGAAATGGAGAGGAAGGCACATAACACTGTCACAGAGGACTCTGCTGTCAGGTGCTCCTGCTGGCAACATGTGTGGAAACACTCAAGTGGACAGCAGCAGCAGTTGTTGTGGGAAGAAAGGGTGTGTTTAATTCATTGTTTCTGTGCCGTCCCAGATTTCCCCACCCTGTCCAGAGATTTGGAGCAATTTAACTTCAGATTCACTGTCACTATACTGTAGCTTGATCCGTGGTGTATTACATCAATCTACAGAAATGTTGCATCCAATGAGCGTCACATAACTTACATACACATACCAATCATGCGGCTTAGTCCCTTTCCAATGAGAGACAAGTATATGCAAATAAGTTCATTGCTGCACGATGCCTCAGTTGCACACACATTGTACATAAACGTATGAACTCTCAGACACACACACACAAACACACTAATCCTCAACTCATTTCTACCTTGCAAAATTTAAATTAAAGTAAATCAGTTGCTTTATTCATTCCTTCATTCATAGCCACCAATATTGAGAGAGAGTGTTTTTTTTTCTAAAGGAAAATATGCCCTGTGAAATAGGCCACTATAATCGCTCTGCTATTTGAGTGATG
Organism: Rachycentron canadum; assembly: GCA_038496675.1. Classification (NCBI taxonomy): domain Eukaryota; kingdom Metazoa; phylum Chordata; class Actinopteri; order Carangiformes; family Rachycentridae; genus Rachycentron; species Rachycentron canadum. Next base: position 20,281,290 of record CM076664.1, read on the forward strand.
AAAGTGATTAATTTCATTCTTCTTCCTCTTCATGTCTCTTATATCCCTGTTCCTCCCCACAGCAGAAAGACTTTGTCTTGATTTGTAGACGGATTTGTTTTACCACTGATCAGAAATATATTGCATATCCTTGTGCTGCTGCTAATAAACCTTACTGTAATAACAACTGCATATGAATACATTAAATATATTCAACATTTAATTTAACATTTAATGCCTATTACAGAAATAAAACTGATGATAAATAATATAAAAATGGGGTCTGATTTCTTGAAAATGAGCCGGTGTCACTCAAAAATACATTTCACTTTAGCTCTGTCACCGTCTTGTTACTAACCAAGCCCTTCTTACCCAGAAAAAAATACTACGAATGCTGTTTCCTGGCAGTGGAAATAGTTTAAAATATTTAACATCTGTAATTCATAAACCAATATCTACATGAATAAATCACTAAACTGTTAAAGGTGCTTTGTAATGTTTGGTGAGGAAATATCCATTTAGGTTTTGTGATAAGAAACAATTGTTCACACAATGGCTCTTGTATTATTTGATGGCGCGGTGAGAAAACCAGGACTGTATTTAAATCCTCGGACCAGCATGGAGGATTTCTGTCTGCTAAAGTGCCCTGGAGTTACACAATGGACCCACATGTGAAGTGTTCAATAAGCAATTACCAGACAGTGATAGCACCGGACGGCTCTCTGATGTGTGAATGTGAGACCGCTCCTCCAGGTGTTTTCTGGAAACCCAAACATAAGAAGGTGCCTCTCAGTCGTCTCAGCTACTATAAATTATTAGAAATGATTCAGCAGCAAAAACACAGGCCTCTGCAAAACCTTTTCATAAATACTTCAAATTAAGAAATAATAAAAATCTATTTGTGGTGTTTATCTAAATATTGCACAGAAACTCTCCTGATTTGTTTTTCATTTGTGAAGCAGGTGAATCTCTTCAAATTAATAGATGACATCAGAAAACTTTCTCTCCTCCAACATTATTTGTATTTGTAACACTTGGGGAGTCCTAGTATCAAAATTTAAGGTGGTTAAGCCTGAATGTGTGATTCTCCCATAAGACATTGATGTATTAGCAACCTTTCTGCACAGTAGAGTCCAATCTGTTATAGAAAACCAGATGTTCAGACGGGAGCTGACTAATAAATTACCAATAAATTGCTATGTTAGATTCACAATAAGAATTACTTGGTCTGGTATCGTGGAGACACCAACCTCCTGTATGTGTGTAGTTTTTATTTTTCTGATTGAGCAGAACATGATGTCTGTGCATATTATTTCCAAATCTGGTATATGACACTGTGAGCTACGCTGCATGTATGTGTGTTTGGTTACAATCAGCTTGAGTGGATTATGTGGATGCGCGCACACTAACACATATGCCGGTGTTACTGTGTAGAGGCCAACCTGCTTCCTGTGTTAGAGCAGGGNGAAATGAGTTTAAAAATGAAAACGCAGGAGATATTTCAGTCTGAACCAAGGTGGTGGGGGCTGGTACCCCAGAGCCATGCACACACACACACACACACACACACACACACACACACACACACACACACACACACACACACACACAGCTGACCACCTGCCATGACAACGTCTTACTGGCAGTTGATGATGATATTTCATAGATATTTCATTTATTATTATTATTGTTGTGATGTAACTAAAAGCCAACGTCTTTTAAACATCTCAGACAAAACCAGGCGTTGGGTTTTTGATTCCTACCAAAATTTTTACATCCTTTTGACTTTTTATTGATCCGGTTACTTTTAAAACAGACCTGTAAAATGAGCAGTGATGTAACTTTAGTGTGCCATAATTTTATGCTTGTAGAAAGTGACCTTCACCTCAAAATGTGTCCTGCTCTGTTCAGGCATTTGATCCTAACCAATGTTAACTGTGCAGTGAGGGAGGTGGCATTAACAGCCCAGCGTGGATAGCTGCTAATTTTACACTCACCCTAGCCCACCTACCTTTGTGTCTGTATTTGTATGAAGTCCACAATTATGTCCAAGGCTTGGATGAGAAGGGATGTAAGGATGGACAAATAGATGAATAAACAAAAAATAAGCAAATAGTACAATAACTCTTCTTGATATCGATCATTTCCACCAATGCATTGCTCATACAAGTAAGAAAAATAGCTTGGTATGAACTAGACATGCTATAGTCATACACCAAAATAAAACTATGTTGCTCAGAACTAGCCTCCATATCTCATTTTATTAGTTTAACAGTGGAAAATTTTACTTAATCTTGTATTTACAAGATTGCACCATGCAGTAAATAATTCCCTTAAAAGCCGAATTGTTATCGTAATGGCAGGTTTTTCAGGTAGTAGTAAGGGTGAGGGTGCAAAATATTAACCTTCAATATTTTGCCTTCGTTGAAATTTGAATAATAAATGCCAAGCACAATGTAGTTGGCGTTCAGAATGTGTTGGCATCAACATGCGTGAAAGTAAACACAGTGAATGACACAGCACAATGCTGAAAGTAGTACAATTATGACGTGCCCTTAAAATAACAGTGAAATGCTGCACCATTGATTTCACTGGTGGGCACTGGATGGGAAAAGGAATACTTCCTACATCCGTCTGAAATGAGCAAAGACACTGGAGTTGCGCTGACAGGAGAAGTTAAATCACAACATAATGAAACCCCACATTATTGCCCTGAAAGGAAGAGAAGAGGGCCACAAATGCAGTTCTCCTAAAGAATGACCAAGTGGAAGAGACTGATATGTGATATCAAGGATATGGAATAAATGCTCAAATGACCTTCCCTCTACTCCCGTCAACCAAATAGTGGCACTACAAGAAAAGTCAGTTCTCTGACCATGAATGTTTGCAGAGAATTTCTTGGCAATCCATCTCACAGCTGTTGTGACATTGTTAAGTCTGGACCAAAGCGGTGGACTGACCGTCTGGCCCACATTACCATCAATAAAACCACACCACTATCATGGATACAAATTTAAGAAGTCGTACTGTGAATTGGGTAAAGGGCGCACAAAGTGTACTGGATTCAAAACACACATTTTAAGACTTAGGCTTCACTTGGGATTTGAGCAGGGACTTGAGGCTTAGCTGTGACTTGCACATTAACTTTGAGCCTGCTCTGTGACACACTTTAGGTCAGTGTTAACAAATGTCAATCACTGGATGACCTGCACAACAGGAAATATTTGAATTTCACTCCCCTGACAGAGAAGCTGACTTCCAGTTCAAAATGTCAGAGGCTGAGGAAGCCCCTGATCTGTTATTCTTGATCGCTTTCTTTTTTTCTAAATAATGTTTTCACAGTGAGCATCCTTGTTTCTGTTTTATCCACACACAAAGTCATCTATCAAAGTCATATATAATACACGACATGAGCATCACTTTTATTTAATTACCTACATCTTATTTATTAGTAAGCAGAAGTTCAACTGTTTTTAATTCAAAAAAGTTTTTATTTAATGTCATAACCGAAGTTAATCTTAATACCACGTTTTCATTTGTTGCTCTTCAAAGAAAATGGAAAAAGTGGGTGGTTGGGGTGGTGGGTAGAGAGGGAGGGAGGGGAGATGGGGGGGTAAGGGAGGGAGAGGGGTGAGAGGTGGGGGAAGAGATCGACAGAGGGAAGGCGGAGGGGGGTTCAGTAGAGGGATTTCTTGAGGATGCTGTTCCTTGACATGCGGTAACTGTCGACCTGCTCAGACAGACTGCTCCTGTTCTTTCCGTACAGGTCTTTCAGTCTGCAGGCCTCTTGCTTCCTCTCTGCCTCATCCTGCTTCTTTGAAATCAGCCCAGACTTGAGCCTCTTCTGCAGCCAGTGCAGGGCCCTGGAGGATTTCTGGGTAGCTGCGTTTTCATTTGGGAAAAAAAGAGATGAGCATGTAAATAAGTAGAAAATGCTATTTGAACCAAACAGATACAAATGAGTTACATACTTTGAGACTTGAGGCTCGGCCTTTCAGCAGAGGTGTGGTGGGTGGAGCTGGTTTGGTGGAGCTCCTCTTGAGAAATCTCTCTGGGAGTCACCTGCTCTCCGACCCAATTGTTGATCAGAGTCTTTCTTGGACTCTGCTCCTGACGCCTCAGGCTCTTGAAGCTGCTTTCAGCCTCCTCAGCCTCCTCGCGCCTCCTCTGCTGCTCCTTTTTCAGATCACTCAGCGTGAATCTGGGTTTTCTGATGGGCTCCTCCGGCACCATCATCACCTTTTTCCAGTGAAGCCTCTCGTTTCTTAGTTCCTCCTCCTTGCTAGCCTTCCTCATGTCCTCCTCCCTTTGTTTAGCCTCCTGCCTCCTCCGTTCCTCCTCAAATCTTTCAATTTCTTTGTCTCTCTCTTCTTTTTCCCTCCTGCATCTCTCAAGCTCCTCCTGAGCAACTCTTGCTCTCCTCTCCATCTCCATTTGCCTCAGCTCTCTGAAGGTTTCCTCCCGGAGATGTTTCTTTCTCTCCTCTGGGGTCAGTTTCCTGAAGTTCTTAACAGTCTCCATTTCAGTGTGGAGTTGACTCTGTTGTCTTAACATGTTGATTTCGATCACTTGTGCAGGTTGGCAGGTCTGTGTCTTTCTCTCTCAAGGTCTTTGGCAAAGTGATGCCACCAGATAGAAGAAGTGCAGAATAAGAACAGTGGTGGAACAATGACACAGTTCCATCCATTGTTACATCAATTCTATTCTTCCATCTCACTTCAGTGTGTTTGTGTAGATTTACTATAAGGTCATTTCCTTATAGTAAAATTTACTTATAATAAATAGTAAACATGCTTCAGCCACTGTGAAAGCACTTTTCCTCCAAGTCCTCCAATAAAGTAGGAGCATTTTTCGGTTCAACAAAGTCGAGGGTGTCATAAGGTTGAAGGCAACCAAGCTCCAGAAACATCGGATCCTACATTTCCCATCAGGCAATACACATCTAATAATCATCAGGTTTTGGCTTTGCACTTGCCAAGCTGTTACTGTTTCAAAAATGAATAAAAACAACTTTTCACAGGCTGAGTTGAGCTCATCATTAAAAGCAACTTGACTTTAATGAGTAAAATTGGTGGTGGGCCCCTTTATAGACACTTGTTTGTGACTTTGATTGAGTTTGAGACTTGCAATTTTCCTTAAAAATGAAATACAGCATTATTAAGTTAGATTTTCCATTTGTCCAATACTGTTGCAAATGACTATGCCTATAGTAACACAAACACACACAAAAATTTTGTTTATTGTGTTTTCGCCTGCTAATACTAAACTACAGAGAAACTATGGAGAACAAGGGGAACATCATACCTTAATACAATGTCACTAAAAAGCTGTCAAAATTAAGAAATACAACAAAATTTTTTTGTGAATAAAATCTTATTCACAATGTATCTACAGTTGTTTTGTTTTAAAAGCCACACCACAAGGTAAAAAACAGCACTGTGGCCTCCATGAAAGCAAAAAGCACACATTTCAGATATCTTGCATTTGGTTAGTAGAGCTAATACTGAAACTGAATTGACACAGAATTGTTTCCTCGATTACGTTGGTTTGTCTCAGTGTAGCTTAAAAACTGATTGAGTGACTGAGTGGATGTTTTTAATGCAATACACAATTTAGGCCACATCCAAATACTTATTTGTTATAAAGCTGTTCCTCGAGATTATTATTAAATACTAATAAAATAAATGCCTGAGTTGTGTGATGAGTGTGTGTGTGTGTGTGTGTGTGTGTGTGTGTGTGTGTGTGTGTGTTTGTCGCTGAGGTGATTTACAAAGCCTCTAGAAGTGAACAGCTTTTCCCGCTTGGTTTCATCAGCTGCTAAGTGAATCAGAGAGAACAATGAGAGGGTCAGAGAGATTATTCATTGTTTTAAGGCCATTTGGAGCAATGCCCTGAGGGGCACACACACACACAAACACACACACACAAACACACACACACACACACATACACACAAACCAGTTGAGTTTTTTAACATAATATACATGATAAAAAATAGGTGTGAGGTGACAAAAATAAAGCTGCTACATTGCACTGATTAATAAAACTGTTTATTATTTGTACACTGTAATTAGCTTCATGCACCACTGACTGATTTTTCACTAATTGTCTAAACTTCTCATAATTAAGCATGAGCATGTCTTGCTTTCTCTTCCTTCCCTGTGTTTCTGCCCCCACCCCTCATCCAGACACAGCTGCAAGAGACTACTACAAGAGCTATCCGATGGTAGATTACACCCATCGCCAGTCTCCTCCCACTTTCCAGCCAATCAACTTCCATCCCAAGGACAAGCCCTTCCTCCCGCCACCCGACATCCATGCGCCACTGGCCATTACCATCAATGCCTCCCAAATCCCAAAGCCTAAGATCTCCAAGACCAACACCCACCCGCTCACCTCCAGCTCAGCCTTCAAAGTATGGGACCCCAGTAAGAGCCATGCCCCGCACCAGGTGGGCTCCCACATGACGCTCCAGGGGCAGCAGCATCACCTCATTCAGCAACAGCAGCATCAGCCGCTGCACCAGCAGAACAGCCGTCGCCAGGCCTACTCCAACAAGAGGCAGTTCAGCATCGAGACGCTGCCCGAGCTCTTCTCGCAGCCGCTGGGCTACGGCCACTCACCACACATGCACCCCAAGCACAAGGGACTGCCCACCAACAGCAAGACTGAAGTCACCGTCTAAACATGGGGGTTAATGGGTGAATAGACAGAAGAGGAGACAAAAGAAACCGAGTATCTTTTATATCCACAGCTGTAATGGCGAGACAGGGGGCAAGAAATATCGTATCTGGAATTTTTTAACTGCATTTTCCGCCTCACTGTTGACGACATTAACGATGATGTGAGAGATATCTGTGTACTTTTAAGACCGCTGGGTCATAACAGCAGCTGCAGCAGTTTAGCTGTGAAGGTGGTGGTTTGGCAGGTGCTGGATTTGACTCTTTGAACCCGACTGCTCTTCTAAATAATTGAGTGGCCTCTCAGTGTGTTGGCACAGCTCTGTCCTCCTTCTCCTCTCAAACCCCCCCCTTCCCCCGCACCTCAATGACACCACGCGCAAATGTTCAAATCCCACTCTTAAGACACTATTTACCACATAAACTAACTCAGACTCCAAGGCTGTCAGTGAGGCTGGTTTCCCCAAAGACTTTGGCTTCCCATCACCGGAGACAATGCCATTGTGTTGTCAGCTCTCGTTGCCCTCCAGCCCTCCAGAGAGTGAGATATCAGCCTGGCAATTTATGCCAGGGAGGAGGGTGCTTGGGTGGGAGGTTGTTCATCTCATTCCAGGGGCAAATGAGATGAGAAGGACCTGAAGCATGTGTACACACACACACACACACACACACTACTCTTGTCAACAACTACAGAAGGTTTCCAGCAGTGTCAGAGACCACTGACGCACAAGCAGCCACTCTTGTCTCTCCAAATGCTGATACTCACAAACTGAGGAAATGAAAAAGCAAGCTTTCTTGTTTGTATTTGTAGTGGTTTGTTGAGCAGCTAATTTCAGCTACACTGTCTATTGTGTTGCTGCAAATGTTAAACCCCAGGATGTGTTACGATGCCTAAAAAAAAATGAGGGGGGGCAAAAGAGCCCATGTATCCAGAAAAAGGTCATTAGAAAGTCACTGCATTCTCTCTCCCTCTGTCACAAACGAGACTTTGTTTGAGACAGAGAAACGGCAGCCCGTGCTGCTACAGTCCTCCGAGATCCGCTTCACTGAAATCTGGAAACAGGAGCATATGCAAAGAAATTATTTCATAATCAGACGCTAATGATTAGCTCCACGGTGTGTGTCAGGATGGAGGAAGAGGAAGCAGTGACGCGTTACAGGATGTGTGTTTACAGCTGCAATGCTAACATAATCTGAGTGGCTGAAACCACTTGTCAGTGCACTACAATGTAGTTCACTCCCAGTGAGTGAAATGCTCCAACACCTGAGTCCAAACAGAGCTACTGTCTTTGGCATGGAAATGGTCACTTTTTTTTATTTTTAATTGTGAATATAATATATTGTTCATTAACAGTGTTACACATCATTATAATGTGATTATGTTTTTCAGTGGTGAATAGTGTGAGGGCAGTGTGGCAGGTGCACACACATCTGCAAAGCTCTGCAATTACTCTCAAAATTTGAAACAACACTGTCTGTGGAGCTTCTTGTGGCTGTGATTTATCTATTTATTTCCCAAAGACTTGGATAATCATAAAAACTTAAAAATCAAAGAAATAAAAAAAAAAGAAATGGTGGCGTTAAGAGTTTTAATAACTAGAAACAGCATGTTTAGATAGTTTAGCTGTTTTCTGAACTCAGCCCTCTGTTAGTTCCACTTTTACTGCGGTCTGGTTCGCTGTCTCACCAGGAGTCGCTCTAGGTTCTAGGTTTGGTCTCTGTGTTCAGGGGACAGACGCAGTGTTGGGAGTGTTGGGAGTGTTGCAGCTGGAGGTGCTACTCGATCTGTGAGCCTCCACCAAAAGAAGATAGATGCACTTCCTGCCAACTCCAGAGCTGTCTCATATATATGTTGTGTCTTCTTAGCAAGCTTGTGACTGGTAAACCTGCAGTGAGGAATCACCTGGTTTGGTATAAACACTATGAGTGCAGTCATAAGATTAGGATTAAGATTGACTAGTTAAGATTGACTAGATACATTTCTGTATCTACCTGGTTAAATACAAAAATTTTACATATGAATTTGATTAGGGGGAAATTCTTGTGGATTTTAATGTGGTGTATTTGGCACCACCGGGTACCCGAGGTTTATTATCTTTTAGGACATTCCCCTGCCTCTACTCTTTGTCTTTCCTCTTCCACTTGAATTTTTGAATGACTCGTGATCGTCCTTATGATGACCCACAGGGTAATCCACCATCGCACAAAGTCTCTGTAGAAAAACATAATTTATGTGAAAGTCAGATTGACACATGTAGCTGTTTTTTGAGCTAAACTGGAACATGCGGATGCTTATGCTGCATGATTAGGTCAACTAGATATGAATCCCTCTGCGGTCACCCTTAATCCAGGCGGCTAATCCTGTTTATTTGGAAAGCTGTAGGAGACTTAGAAGATGTACCCAGATATACTCTTTCATTTCCACAAAGCTCTATAAGAGAGGTAGCAAGTGCAAAGTTAGTATGACCCATTGAGTCACAATAGATGCATGTATGGCAAATACACCAGGGGGGAAAATATACTGACATTTCTCTTTTAGGGCACCTTTGAATGAGAGTGACAAAAGCAATGAAATGAGTTATGTAAGCAATTACTTTTGCTGACAAGTAATTATTATTTGCTTTTTCAATGAGAAATATATTACACTTGTCAAGTAACTTGTCCAAAATTGGTTATTGATGGCTTCAGTCTAGAAATTCAATACTGCGTTCAGCCTTCAGAATCCCTCACTTCCACATCACATATTCTCACCTCCACTGATTGAATTTACCTTCATTTGTTATCATGAGGACACCAGCTATGCTGCACTGCATATGCCTGGCACACGCTATAGCAGGTGGTGGAACCTAATCAAACAGCAGCGCTTACCAGATTCACACACTGTTTCCCAGTTTTTCTTGTGCTCTCGCTCTCACTGTCGTGTCGCCTCTTCCTTTGGCTCTCCATCGTTCTCTCACTCTGTCATCTACCCGTCCTGACCTCCCTCTGTGCTTCCACGTCCACGGAGGGTTGAGCGATGGGTACCAAGCATCAGTCTGTTTTTTTGGTACCCAGTGCACCAAGCTGTTGTAAACCATGATATTCCCACTGGGTCCCCTCAGTATGTGTGTGTAAGTGGGTGTGTGTGTGTGTTTGTGTGTGTGTGTGGTAGGGGGGTATAATTAATGACAGCTTCAGTCACAGCATGGCAAGCTCCAGACTTCCTCCCTGGTAGCACCATCACACTCACACATGCATGCAATCATTCACACAAACTCCAGCATGATTACAACACACACCCAAACTACCATCCACAAACACAGGCTGGGACATGAATGACCAGATGCTTTACAATATATTATTCACATCTGGAGATTTTCAAGTGCCAGCAGGCCACTTTAAAAATTAAACAGGCAGATTTTAAGTAACAGAGATTTTAATTTTTGAGTTCATTCATTTTTTTTTATCTGCAAGCAGAAGTGTCAATCAGCCAAATTCCCCAATTTGCATCTCAATTTTATGGAGCTGTTCATGTACACAAGCACATAAAATTAGCAACGGAGTAAAACTTTAATGAGAGAGAATAAATTAGCAATATAATGTGGGTTTGTAATGCTGCAATGGCTTCTTCACTTTACCACTCCAAGATGTGAAAAACCTGTTAGGCAAGCTGTTGGAGTGGTGCTCGGAGCTGCTGGCATGCTTTTGTAATAAGGGATCAGCAGAGAATGGGGATCATGAATACAAAAGCATCAATGGGATATGCACGGTGTGAATATGCATCAAACACATCTGCGCTCACGCTCTCGCCAGCGTTGCTCAGTATGTAATGTACCATGTAGCAGGAGGTTTCTTTTCCGTGGCTTCCCAGTCTCTTTGACTTTTATCCCCACGAGGCGCCACACTTCTAATGGGTCACTTCATGTGAAGAGCTCCCTGGCTCCTAAAAGCTCCACCAAAAATTTTCTGTGGGGTTTGTCCTTAATCACTCGGAATGAATTAGAGGTTGAGAACAAACGAGGAATGACAGCGAGTAAACAAGCAATATGCGTCAGTAAAGCAATAAGCGTCCACGCGTCCTCGCCCTTTCCTAATCTCTCGCTCTGTCCGTCTATCTGGAGCCCTCCTCTGAGTTTTGGGGTGGGTGCTAATGAGGGTTGTGGGTGTTGAAACCAAAAGGAGAGCTGATGAAGGAGATGAGACAGTGTAGAGAAATGGAGTCACATTGACACAACTGTTAAAAGCCGTGCTGTTTTTCATTTGTCTGGGTCATCTAAAAACATTCATTCTGGGTATTATCTCCTAAACAGCTTTCAAATACATTCTGTGACTGTAGTTGAAAGGTAAAGTTGGCCTTTGAATTGCAAATTTCACCATCAAATTATTGTTGTGCATGTGTGATCCTTTCGTACTCGACCTGCGGGGTTGTAATCCTACTGCTAACAAATAGCACTGGAGGGTTTAACACAAATGCAACACCGGCACCAGGAGTGGAATCCTTCAGGACCAACTGAGCCCCGAGAACAGGCTACCAGCAAAAGTTAAAGAGACTGACAACCTCTTCTCAACTTCTCTTGGCTGACACGGCTCAGAATGATTGGCCGACAGAGTTTACGCGAGCACTATGGGTGGCTGATTCTCGAATATCCTTTTCCTCTTTGGGAGATACGCACCAAGTGATCCTGCTGAAGTGAAACACTGACACCTCTTCATGTTAACGTCCCTGTGGTCAGACGCATCTGGGATTGTTTTCTTTCTTGGATGTTGGGTGGACATCTATGACTGCCTTTAGGCAAAGCGAAGCCTGGAAAAACAGCTGGGAAAATAAATTAAACTGAAAAAAAAAACAAAAACCCTCTGATGAGCCACAGATTCGCCTCTGCCATGGACAATGTAAATAATTGAACACATGCACAGGCATACATGCACATACGCAGGAAACAAGGAGGTGTACACAGAGGTGTGACACTAATTATATCTTCCATACGACGTCCACGACCTTGTGGTACGAAACAGGACCAAAAGCCTTGAATCAGGAGAAACTGAGTACACCTAACTGATGCTGAGACATCCAAAACAGTGAGAATGCTGAGACTGTTTTGGATCATCATCTTAGAGTGCACTTACTCAATCTCTCCTGATTATTAACAGACTATGGCGTCGCTTGCTCATCCCAGAGCTAACTGACTGTTGTTTGTAAAACTTCCTCTATCTAAAAGAAACAATGCAAGTATTCTACTGCAGGTTATCTGAATGCAACCTGGTAGACATACTTGGGCTCCATGATCCCTAGCAATATATAGATTATGTTGTATGGTTCAATTGTTTCTTTGTTTCCTGTCGGTTTGTTTGTTTTTTGTACTGTGTTTTTTGAGCTCCTGTCAAATACAACTACAAAAAAAGTTCATTTGACCAATGGAAAGTTAAAAGTGCTTCCAGATTTTAAAGTCGTGGCACCCTGCGCACCCTTCAGCCCTATCCCCCGCCCCCGCTCACCTCTCCTAACCACCAGAGGATGTCATACTTTTGAAGCTTGTGATCTTTTGAGTTACGCTGTATGGCATACATGCATACATGTATTTGATGTTAAAAGATATTGCATTGTATCCAAGTGCTTTGCCAACACATTAGCTGAAAGTCGAAAGGAAGATTCAGTGATTTCTTGTACAGCTTTTGCATCTGCAAAAAAAGTTAAAAAAAAAAAGTAAAAAATCATGCATTGTTTCATGATAATTTGTAACAGGCAGCAATAGGCTGCCTTGGATTGCTATGTACTACTTGTGTATATATGTATGCTGTACCACTTGTCTGCTGTGAAATTTGTTGACTACTCAGCTTATATAAGGGCTTTTTATAGATATAAAAGCAGACTGGGCAATCTGACGTCACTCTCTGTAACTCCAGATAAATTTCTCTAGAGGTTTTTTTTTAGGGATGAAGGGATATGAACTGAATATTCATGCATACAAAATGCTATATAAATAAAGTTTTTTGACTGACTGAAATGTCTATAGGCACTTATATGACGTTGGCCCATGTGTCCTGTTTGAATAAATCTTTCAAGAAATACAGCATTCATTTGTTAATCGTACCTGTGTGTGCTGGCTGTTTCTGTCTTAGTCCAGGTATCGCTATTCACTATAAGAAATAGTTCAACGTTTTTGTAAATTTGCCTTTTCACTTTCTAGGCAAGAGTTTGATGAGAAGTCTGATGCCATTCTCATTTCTGTGTGTAAAATATATGAAGCTACATCCAGCAGTCATTTATCTTATAATGGTAAGTATAAACAGCTGGATCTGTCCAAAGGTCACAAAATCAATACACACAGACCTATAAAGCTCACAAATTAAAATGTTTCATTTAACACGCATATCACCACATGTCAAAACAGCAGATTGTGGTTTTACATTTATTTAATGTGGGATCATTCTCATTTTCTCACATTTCCTGACATCTCACTGTCTCTCCAACACAGGGATAAAATGTCCAAAATCAAATAAAATAATTGTCGGCACATGAGATTACCCAGTAACCCAACAGAGGCTCCTGGAAGTGACTGTATCCAGTCAAGAAATAGTCGACGACCTCCCCTGAAACCACAGCCATGGTTGTCATTTTTACGCTTTTTTCAGAGAAACAAATTAAGCAAAGATATAATGCGGTACTCTTTATGGCATGTTTACACAGAAATGTTTCAGTCAGTCAGTTTTGCTGACGTGTTGTTCACAATACACTACTCTGCCTCATGTGTGGATGTGGTGTAGGAGGAGCTAGCAGGCAGACTGTGTTTCCTCTGGACAGAGACATGCTAGTTTTTATGATAAGCTAAGACAACTAGCAGCTTGACTATATTGCTTCTTTAAAGGAAAAATATACTTATTATATGTGCTGTTTATATTACATTATTACATTACAATATACATTATTACAACAACAACAATTACTTGCAATGGGTCATGTGAAACTTATTCTAATGCCAACATTAATGTGTTAAAAACAGTGTTTTAATCAGTGTTTAAACACATTAAAGCTGACATTATATCCGTGATTAGTGTTTAAATTGCTAATCACAGACAATGTGACATCATGGTGAGATATTTTTTAGGACATTAAAACAACATCAATCCCACACAACACAAACTGTTTTTGGCATCAGGTTTAGGTTCACATTGATATAAAGTTAAATAGAAAAAAAAAGAAAAAAATCTGAACAATAACAAAAGTCATTTGACCTGAATCCAGACACTTGTAAAAACATCAGCTGACATTTATAAAGTTCAGGCTTGTTGGGGGTCCTCAGAAATACAAAAATAAATAATAAATAAGTAAAAGGAGATGGGAGGGAAAGTGGGTTCAACACCAGGGTAAATGACTGCACTTCATCACAACATAACCCTGAAAGCGATAACTGCCACGGAGTGATAACATAAACAAGTACAGGGTTATCCAAGAACGTAGGTTTGCCCCAAAATGCCCCCCCAATGAAACGGCTGTGACAGCAACACTCGTGGCTGCGCCAGCAAGGAAACTACCACTTCTTACAAGCAGTGGACCAACAGATCTGCTTCAAGCTTTCCTTTGACCCAGATTTGGAGTTTTCAGGCAGAACAAGCTCTCAGGTTGACTGGTAGGTGACACACATCAAAAGGAGACAACGGCGTCATCCTCTCACATCACCTGTATTCTGTGTGAAGGTAACTGCTTTCTTTCTTTCTTTCTTTCTTTCTTTCTTTCTTTCTTTCTTTCTTTCTTTCTTTCTTTCTTTCTTTCTTTCTTTCTTTCTTTCTTTCTTTCTTTCCTCACCTCTTTGTCATCCAGAGCCTAAAGTCTGAGTCTCCCAAAGAGGCGTGTTGTCACTTAATTTGTTCTGACATCATCTTGGATTTGACGCAATGTGTTTCCTGTGGGTCATGAGCGAGCTGGCAGTCTGTGTTTTAGAGCCCTTAAGTGCGTGATGTCATCCATCAGCACGTAAAACCTTTTGCGTCGCCTTGTTTCCTGCAGCCTGTCAGAGGACCAATGCCCTGTTTCCACACAGACACACACAGTAGAGGTTAAAGGTCAATGTTAATGTATTAAAAACAGTAAAAAGCCAATTTGATTAAAGAGCAAGTTGCAAGAGAGACAATGCACATGTATTGCAGGAGTCAATCTCAATCATTTATCTTATCATAATAGGTCTGGTGACTGTATTTAACTGACACACTGTAACTAATTGTTTCGTGGGTGATGCCACAGCATCTTCATGGCTGGATCAATACTTAAATCCAGTTAAGGATGTCTGACTCATTAAATGTCAACCTGCAGCTTACATTAAATATCTTTTAGATGAAGCAGTTAATTGGTTTTGACACTGATAATGTAATTGCCCTTCTCTCCTGCAAAATAAAGACACAATGCAAATTAATCGTTTTTGACCTGGAGAAATGTTACAGTGCAGAGAGAGGAGAAGAGATGAAGTGATAAAGTGATCTGACCTTTAATCGCATTGTGTTGTCTTTATATTGATCAAGTGTACACGCAAACATTAGAAGAGCTGATGCTGTCCCATATGCACACGCCCAAAAGAAATAGAGCAAAATAAGCATATCTAATGTGCAAAAAGTAAGCAGTGTGTAAAAGATGAGTAAAATCAGCACAGATGTTCACACATGAGGACACATTGCAGAAGAACAATGTAGAAAAGTGTGTCATGCTTATTCTACGTGCACACAAACAATGTGAGTTCCTGCACAAGCATTCAACAACCCAGCCAGGAGGTAAAAGAGGATATATGTCACTGGAGGCACATTGAGCCTCATACAATGACAGAATGGTGCTTTTGATCTTTTTTTACCTTGGCAAACTTCATGATGATACACTTTCCTGTTGGTCCTACTAGAGGCTTAAAAGACAAATTCACAGCCTTTCTGCATATTTTATTTCAAAGGGCTCTTAAAAAATAAAAAGGTTGTACAGAATAAACCTAGACTCAGACTTAATGAATATGCTCTACATGGAAAAACCTTATCGCACATTCATTTTTACCCAAGTATTTTATCCCATTTAACAACTGTTCACGTTTATTAATTTCTGCAAGCACATATACCAAATGTCCAATGGGACATACATAATAGGAAAATAAAAATAAAAAAAATATGTAATATTGCTTGATGATAAATGCAAGATAGAGGTTATTAAGGTGTCCATCAGAAGAAGCCTGTAGCCTTAAGGACGACATTTTGAATTTGTCTTCGCAACTGGAAACAGCTGTCCAAGGAAGCAACACAGTGCTGTGTGTGTGTGTGTGTGTGTGTGTGTGTGTGTGTGTGTGTGTGTGTGTGTGCGCGCGCGGGCAGGGCAGCGGGCATCATCTCCAGCTGTCATAGATGTCACAGTTCATTTGTGTGTCTCAAGGGTTTGGACCAAATCCATCACAGAGAGCAAAAAGCCAAATGCCACAATCCATCTCTCTCTCTCTCTCTCTCTCTCTCTCTCTCTCTCTCTCTCTCTCTCTCCCTCTCTCTCTCTCTCTCTTGCCCTTGGTGGGCATCCTGGGGCACAGTACCAGTGTATAAATGTTCTTATTCAGGTCAGAGGATACTGAAATATTGCATTACCACATTACCATGACTTATTCAGCCATCCTGCTAATACCACCGCACTGACTCTGCAGCAAAAACATCTCAGTCACTTTAGTGTATATTAATATACAGGCCTCTTTTAAGAGCAGACATTTTTCCCTGTTACTAATTAACAATGTCAACAACAACATCAACAATGACTCAGTGAGTGATGACAGCGAGCCACCATTTTTCTGAGTTGGTAGAGACCAAAGCAGAGCTAAAAGGAAACTGAATATTGGACTTCATCTGGTAGCCAGAAGAGCTAATAATGATAGTATTGTGCAAATATATAAGTGTTGTCACTGTTGTTGGCATTTTGCCTGTTGGACACAAGTGGCCAAAAATATTAGTTAATAGAAGTTTAAAGAGTTCTCTTTTCGGAGGAAAAGGCAATACAGTGCATGCACCCTGCTATATGCTGTAGAAACTGAAGTACAGCGTAGCTTAATAGATGAATCATTCACAAGTAAAGTTAAAGCACAGTAAAAGCTCAGTGTTGATATACAGTCAGAAGATAAACTGAGAGAAACAAGAGGAAAGTCAAGAAACATTAAGTGCCATATGGTGTGTCCAGCCAAAAATATTCATCCCAGTGTGGAGGCAGCACTGGCATTTCACCAGCCCACCTTTGTGCATTCTACCGATGAATGGATTTTAACCAGCACCTGACAGGACTAGATAAGACAGGAGCCGCCACACAAAGCCAATCTGTGCAGTCGATAATGACAGGACAGAGGACCAAATGAACAAACGAAACACATGCACGCACACACACACACACACACACACACACACACACACATACACACCAAAAAACCAGAGGAGGAAGACAGGAGGGGGAGAGGGGGAGGAGGAAATATCCCCTCTCAGAAGAAATATTGTCAAAAAGAGAATGAGACCACGCCAGATAATACCAGGAGAAGAAAGGGAGGACAAAAGAAATCATAGAGAAAAGGGAGATGACATTTCCAGCTGCATGGGGAGAAAGTAGGCGAGAGGCGAGTACGTTTGCTGCAGAACTAACAGAATAGCATATAAGCTGAGGAGAGAGAAGGAGCACTAGACTGGCAGAGGCAGGAAGAACCAAGAGGACAGCTTTTAAGTCTGGTGCTGCAGGAGAGAGACAGACAACCAGAGTGAGCAGCAGGCGTGTGGAGGTTAATCCAGCTAATGCTCTGGTCGACTGGGGAGTTCACAGCTGGTAACGGGGCCACGGAGAGCTGAGGAAGTGCTGAGCCCAGTGGTTCGATGGGCTAAGTGACATGGAGAGCTAAAAGCAATGTGGGTTTGATGTGTTTCATTTCCAACCAGTGGCCAGTCCACTAAGCTGTTCCATGACTAAGATGCTACCCCCCCCCCCCTTTTTTTTTTTTTTACAGATTTTATTTCAGCCAGAAACTAAACAATGACATATCTCCATGTAGATAATATGCCACTACAGTTGGTAATTAAATTTTTCTTTTTTTTCCCTTCTTTTGCCTCTTTTGTCATAGTTTGGGCTCTGCTGCATTGTCAGATCAGGTAAATTCGTGATTATTGTCTTTAAAAATATTGAAAGATACTCAACAGAACTGCTACAGTGGTGTGTAGGTGGGGAATCGTAATCACATGTGTAGCAGTGTGACACTGACTATCACAGGAACAGAATAAGACTTTCAATCTTTGTGCACATGGAAAGAAGGACACAACCAGGTGCACACTTGCGCCATATTCACACACATATTCAATCAGTGCTCTTTTATTCACGCAGTGTGCTGTGCTATCTAATCTTCAGTCAGTATATTCTCATATCTCATAGACACACATGCGCACAAACAGCTCCATCAATGTCTGCAACCAGCTGTCAACACACAGTGCGTAACAGGCTGACAGAATATGTTTAAGTGCATCTGCACTGGTGCACGAGGGTGCAATTGTGTAGTTTAGTACGCAACAATTTTGTGTTCAAGAGGCACTTAGAGGAAGCTACACTTAAACACACAGTATATAACTTCTGCTGTAAGGGGTCTGTCAATCCAAACAATAACAAAAGACAGATCCTGGGAGTTGTCGTCTTTGCCACAATTACTATCTGCCTCTTCCAATTTGGGTGTTCATCTTCAAAACAATGGCGATTATAGAAGTTAGTAAGTTAGTAAGTAAGTTAGTTATAGTAGTTATTGTAATGTGGATAAGGAGATGACTGAGATCAGCGACTAAAGCAGCAAAATAAAAATACACAAAGATTCTTGAAAGCGTTGCAGCGGGGAAGGCTGTGAAGGAGCTGGCCATATGGAGTCTGTTTGAGTGTAGAGAGAGAAGAAAGCCAAAGAAAGAACATAAGGAGAAAAAAAAGGAAGATAGGAGAGAGGGAGACAGAAAGAGGCAGAACAATAAGTGAGATCAATACAGGAAGGATGAAGGAGAAAAGGAGTGATGTGGTGAAAGATGGAGAGCAAGAAAGAAGACAGAGTTCCACAGAGATCACGGTGCTATTAGATGGATGTACTCGATCAATCTGCTCCGTCCACTGCTTCATAAACTCAATTAAACTGGAGGCCTCCTGAGAAAGAACACGCTCTTTCTCCATCTATCTATCTCACTCTCCATCCCTCCCCCTCTCATCTGGGGGGAATTCCACCGGTTTGTGCCACTAATTCTTCACCTCTTCAACATCACAACCTGCCTCAATTGTCAGGGGCAATATAACAATGGAAATTCACAACTGCTCATAGATCATCTACTCCGCAGCTTTTGTTGACCTCAGATTTAAAAAAAAAAAAAAAAAAAAAAAGCACTTGTCCTGTTCTTGATTAATTTCTTTTACCGCTTTATGTCAAAAACAAACGTCGTCTAAGGCCAAATCTTTACATTTTATATCGAGTGACCTGGATTTTTATTACTGCAGTAGCAAGTCAAATTCCACTTGGCTTCAGCACCAGAACAACTGAGATATAAAAGAAAGAAAAATAGAGACAAGCGCTCCGGACTACTTCATAAAACGCCGACAAGCCCCGATCAATACATCTGCTTTAAAGGGGAAATGATAGGAGATGGAGAGGTGGGCGGCAGACAGCACATAAAACCTGATGGATAGACAGAGCCAAGACCTACTACACAAAATTAATTAAACTTAAGGAAATTCATGGTGATTGGACACATCCATATTACTCTGACTTGATCTGTGTGTGTGTGTGTGTGTGTGTGTGTGTGTGTGTATATGTGTGTGTCTGTGTCTGTGTGTGTTTGTGTGTGTGTAGAGGCTTTACCACTGACTGGACAGAGTTGTGTGTAGCTGAAAATTGAATGTAGAGAGTGTTTGCGTGCACTCTTACTTCCAGCCAGTAAACCAGTCAGTCATCAGGTAGCAGACCACTCAGTCTGTCTGGTGGTCAGTCACTTCTTACCTTAACTGAAAATCAAGCACGATTAATCAGTGAGTGTCTGCTGATAATGTATCTTCCCATATGACTTTTATTCCTCCACTGACGCTTTGCTGAGTGTGCAGCTGAGAGAGCGAAGCACACACCTCATTCAGTTTCTTGCCCTTCATGAGGACCGAGCCAGTAAACTTGCATTCGCAGACCTGCTTTCAGTCCTTGAGGGTAGTGGTAAACAGATTTTTTAGCCATGCTGGCAGCGCAGCACTAGGGATGGCGCCTGTTCAGCTGTCAGCCAGTCATCATCAGGTCCTGACTGAAATATCCCAGAAACCACTGAAGGGATGGCTGTGATGTTTTGAGCACTGATGGTCCACACAGGATGAAATCCCACTGGTTTGTCCCGTAGCAACCACCATGAGTTTTTGTTTTTCAGTGAAATATCTCAAAAACTAATGGATGGAGTGCCATGAAAATGAACACCCATGTTGCTGATCGAGCGTCACAATAATTTGTCCCAAACACTTGGCAAAATGCGAATGAAATGCAAAACTTCATCAGAAAATGTTAGTATGCTAAGATACTAAACTGAGACTATGATTTATAAACAAAAGCTTATTAACATGCCGATGTTAGCATTTATCTCAAAGCTGCGCCTCAGTACAGACTCAGTGTATGTTGCAGACTGTCAGTCTTCTTTATCATCCAACTGGATTATCAAATCTTTACCCGTTGTTATAAATATTGTATTATTAATATTCTTTCTGGATTTTCAAGTCAGTAGTTGCCTCAAGGAGAAAACAACTTTTGCAACCACAAAGGAACTGAAACTTCAAATTCGGTGGATAGACTGAGGTGATTAAAACAATAAGAAACAAGTACTTTAGATAACAGCACCACTGCTTGACTGCAGATACTTCAACAGCCTTACAGATTATAATGATTCATGTTCACACAACAGAAAACTAGAAATGGAAACATTAGCTCAAATTGACTCAAATGTAGTTTGATGCTCAGATTAAATGCCATCTGCATAAACAGTTCCTTCCCATTTTTATTTCATTTGTACAAATTCCCAACGCTCTCATTCTGGTCTAACGTACAGAGCTATGAATACAATATAGATGCAGGATATGAATCATTAGGGAGCAATCAGTCAGTGATTTTGATTGTATCCCATCAGTCTCCATCACTACTCTCTTAATGTCACTTTGAACTAATCTACCACTGCACCACTAGCAGGAGCTGCAATTTTTCCACTCAATTACCACCATTTATCTGCTTCATCTAAAGTGTTTGTGTCCCCTCCCCACAATAACTAACCTGTCTCCCACAGTGATTAATTCAAGCTGCTGTCTCATGCAAAATAGCCAAACAAATAAATACATGGCATCAAAAATACATGTTATCAAAAACAAAAACAGGCATGTACAGAATTATCTGATGTTTTGATTCAGGTTTTGACGTTGATGGAAAAACCCCACGCATACACAGATTTTCAGTTACTCTTGCTGATGAGAAGTCTCCTCAGGCAACATATTGCAGGTGCATTCAAGGTGAAAATAAATTGACTCCCTCTCACATTGAACTCAACACACGTTACAACAGAAAAATACAAGTTGAAGTTTAAAAATTGAAGTTATTGATTGTGTTTTTGTTCAGTTTAAAACGTTTTCTGTTCTGCCTGACGTAAGCATGAAACATTATGGAGAGCAGGCTATTTACCAGCCCGAGGGCCACATATTTTCCTCAGTAGTTTGTGGAGAACAAAGCGAGAGTGATTATTAAAGATTGGATTTACAAACATCAGGTGGTGAGATTATGACTCCAAATAAATGTCAGCCTTCAATAATCACATGGAAGATTGATCATATTGATTTAATCATATCAAATTGATAAAATGGCAGAGAATAGGACAGCTAGAAAAATAGTAAATGACACAGTCCCTCGCATGGATTTCACTCCAACACCAAAGTTTGAGGAAAAATGGCATGTAAATATGTTGTTAGAGCCAGATTGAATATATATATCTATATATCTATATATAGATATATAT
>CM076664.1:20303342-20374064 GCA_038496675.1 Rachycentron canadum
ATATATAGATATATAGATATATATATATGAATGTCAAACAAAATGTGTTTCTGAAACATCTATCTTTGGTTGCATATTTGAGAGCAGATTTTCTTCCTCTGATCATTGAATTAAGTCCATTCAAAAACATTCCAAAGGAAAGAGGAAAGTGAGTCCCATTTTCCTTTGTACTACACAAACTGTGATGATTTAAGGGAGTTCATTTTCCAATTATGTTTTGGTGTTCAGATAACCAAAAACTGGCAGATTATTATTATTATTTTGTGTTTGCATTTGCCAGGTTTGTTTCTAAAGCCTGGACAAGGTTAATTCAGTCAGCTTTTATTCAGAGTTTTTTCTCTCGTCAGCATTTTTTGAATTTTGGTGTCGACAATAGTGGTGTGAGGAAATTAAGCTGAGCTTGTTTATGTGCAGGAAACACAATAATGAAACAAATATGAATTCATTCTTACAAATGCCAATCTGTATCATCCACTCAATCCAATCTACTCACCGTATCATCACAAAGACCACTTATATTATTGTAGACCTATCTTCAGTTTGGGTTTTGGATTAAGGCATCGCAGCGTTCGCTCTCTCGCAAAGAACCTACAGTTGCTTTCACTTCTGCTCCCTACACTTACTCCAGATTAGCACAAAGCATGTCGAATGACATTGAGAGAAATGCAGGAAATCACAAACTAAAATGGAAATACACAGCAGCTTCAGCTGAATAGATAAATGGAGACAGTCAAAACCAACAGTTTGTCAAAAAATAACTTGCAAGTGTTGCATCTCACAAACAACAGTTTAACAGCACAACAGCATCCCATGGTGAACGTTTCCAAACACTAGTTAAAAGTTTAATTGCTGTAGGGACTTCTGCCCATAATAAACCAACTTCTGCATTTCCTCCACACATTTTTCATTCAAAGTGGCCGCTTTTATTTAACAATAGCATCATTGTGTTGATTTCTCATGCAGCTCCCACCTTTTAATCAGCAGCTCTTACTTAAAACATCTGGCACCTGCGAGCGGCGGAGCCCTGCCTCTCACTATGTGCCACCGTGAACAATTCGATCCCATTCACTTGAGTTTAAATCAGTTCAGTCTGACGGTCTTCGTGATTGCTGAATGAGGAACAGTAATGCTGACGCATTCAAGCGCATAATCAGCATTGTTTTAGAGACTGAATGAATCCCCTCCGCTCTTATAGCAGAGGATTAGAAATTAAAGATTGTTACCATGCAGAATATTCTGACACTTCAACGCTCCAGTGTTCATAACGAAATTATATGCTTTTATACAAGTTAATGTTGGATAATTATTATCAGAGCAGGTAAAAACAGAGAGTTAATAAGGTGTGTCTTTCTCTGCATCTGTGCTGTTTTGTCCACAGTCCTTCAGCGTGATACTCTGTCTTCCCGTGTGTGTATGTGTGTGTTGGGTTGGTATCTATTGTTTTGGGGTCAGGTTGAGAGGATCCGACTGCTGTGTTGCGCTGAGTTTGGCTCCAATTAAAACTACAACACTTGACAGCAGCACACTACAAAGTCAGAGAAACTACAGCTCAGTAACGTGTATAGTCCCCGCGATAAAATTCTCCCTCTGTTTTTCCTTCTTTGGCCTCTGTCTCCCTCTATATAGGATCAATCTTTCATGATCTGGGTTGGGAGGAAAATGCCACATTGGAGCAGCAAATAACAAAAGGCTACAGCAAAGAAAAAGATTGTTACAATAAGAATCCAGCAAATTTGGGTAAAAGAAATATACTGTTAGACAGAAATGTACAAAGTACGAAACAAGGTGGAAACAGGCTCCAGGAGGATGTGACCAACAGTAACAGATGCAGCAAAGGAAAATGAAATGGAGAATAATTAAAAACATTGTGAAAAAAGCATGCAGTAAATTCAAAGCAAATGGTGATACATGTATTGGGCATTAATGTTTGAACCTGTGCAATACTGGTTGTGTTGTTAGTGTGTGTGTGTGTGTGTGTGTTCCTCCCCTCAGGTCTGTTTCTTTGTGTGCCTCTATCTAATTCTGTTTGTGTCCCCCTCTTTTCATTCTCTTGACTCAGCTCTGTTTCCTCTGTGTGTCTCCCTATCTTTCGCTCGCTGCGCTGTCACTTACTCGCTCAGGGCTACTTGTTTCAGCTCATCAGTAAAGTCAACTTTACAGCACAGAGCTCGACATTCTGACACTTGGCTCACATCTGAGTGAACATCAAAACCTCCTATGGACCCAGCTGCTATTTTTATCCACTACAAGCAACTGCACACAGAATTTGTCATTTTTGAATTTTATGAATTGACTGATTTGTCCAATCGTGGCTTAGCAAGTGAAACTAACTACGTTAAAAACATGCTGCATGTTAGCAGCATGTCTTAGCTTTTACAGAACAAAAACAACAGAGCGGCCTGATACTAGGTGGCTTCATATTAAAGAGATTAAGCCTGACGCAGAATTTTCCAAGTAAACAGCTGTTAATGCTTACACGGGCTATAAATGGCTTCTTTAAGGGGCTACATAAACACAACATCCACAGTTTGTCAGTAACTGTTTTGAATTAATTTCATCACTTTAGAGCTGCTTGACAGTATTTTTCTAATCCATAAAATGTAATTTATTGCATTGGGGGACTGTTAGCGGACGGTAGCGTACGTGCCATGGACACTATGTACTCTGTAGTGTATAGCCCACATTAACATACTCTAAATTCAGACACTGAATTAAATAGCAAACAGAAGATGTGATGCACTATACAGTAAATAAGGAATGAACGCTACCAAGTCTTAGCATTAATATTATCTTAATTAACTAGTGACAACTAATAAAATCTGTCAGCGACAGTTGATATTTTTGCCCGGAAAACTACCATTTATCTTTCTAAAATTAAGGCGGTTTCAAAACTGTTGAGGTGTGTGAGAGCAGGGAGCTTGACAGGCCTAGTTAACACTTTCTGAGGACAGTGAGGGGTCAGTTCTCCAGTTGCATAACAATTTGTTTTTAATTTAGTGAGCTGAAGAAAGTGTTACAACGCTGGCAGAGTGGAGGTGTATTTTTCATGAGTGAAGAAAGAAAAATGTCAAACGATCAGACGAGCGACTTTTTTTGTTCTTTGTGGCAGAGTAGCTGCGAGATCATCACTCATTCATAGTCGCTGGAAGTCAGCCTGCGACTCTTGGATAAATGATTGCGTGGTTTGCCGTGGCAAGAGGATTGTGGCTTGCTGAGGAACAAAATATTTTTTATAACCATACTTTTAGATGGGAAAATGTCCTCAGTTTACATTGAAGGAATTCAGCACTCAGGAGATGTTAAACTATCCAAAGGGGACAAATGTTCCCAAAAGTGGTTTTACATTATAATTTGTCTGCTCACTATTTCTTTTGCTTCCTTTTCCTCCAATTGCAGGAAACTCTGTTTTACTCCTTTTTGTTTCTTGTCATCTGGGGACACTCCTTTACCTCAGCCTCTGAATGCATTGAACTTTTTTAAACTTGATATTTCTTCATGCACTACTTTCTTCCCACTGCTTTGTAGATGCAGTTGTCTGTCATTGTCCCTCCTCATTATTTGTCTTTGCACCTCTGCCTTTCTAAAAATATTAGTTCAGGTTTTGTTCCACAGAGTCTTAAGTCTCTAACCTTTTCAACTTGACTCCCACAATATTTCCTAAGAGCTTGAAAAACACAACTTGCCTGAGTAGTCAAATGCCTCACTTATAATCTTCATTTCACCTGCTGAAAATAGAGCGCACCACCTTATCAGCAACTCACCTTGGTATCAGGCTGCACTGAGTCTACATCGGTCTTTTATCTCCTCCTCTGACCTACTGAAATCACGTCTGTCAGAATGCTGTTGCGTGCCGTGCCCTCGTCTCTCTGATGGACAGGCCCCAAAACACTCAGCTGCCCACCTGCCCATGTAAATCATTACCTTTGGTCCCACCTCGACCTGCCTGTGTGTGTGTGTGTGTGTGTGTGTGTGTGTGTGTGTGTGTGTGTGTTGTGAGTGTCTATTCAATGATCAGCCTTGTCTCTGCTGGTCTAGATACTAGCGCCTTTATCACAATTTATAATTACACTGGGTGGGTTTAGCTCTTACCCCTTAAGAGAGAGCATATTAATGAAGTCGCTTAGGGAAACACTTATTCACTTTAGTTACGAGAAGATCGATACCACCAAACGCATGTAAAGTAATTGTAAAGCCACAAGACATCTTTCTATCTTTCCTATCTCTTGGCACCAGTGTGAATAGCTTAGTGAGAGGATAGATATTTAATTGTGATGTGAGGATTATTGGAAAGTAACTAAACTGCATTTAATCAAGCTGTGTTTTATGCTACATTATACTTGGTACCACCACATGTCAGAGGGAATTATTGTACTTTTTACTCCAAAAAATTGATCTGACAACTATAAATAAGTATTATGTGTATTTTACATGCAAAACATGTGA
Organism: Rachycentron canadum; assembly: GCA_038496675.1. Lineage (NCBI taxonomy): Eukaryota > Metazoa > Chordata > Actinopteri > Carangiformes > Rachycentridae > Rachycentron > Rachycentron canadum. The sequence continues at coordinate 20,307,786 of CM076664.1, forward strand.
TCAGCCTGTAAATGATGATGCATTATTATAATTTGAAGGCTTCAATTTAGACCTGCTCAGTTTGGAGTTATGCTCCGTGCTAAGTTATCCTGGGATCACCATAATTTAACTGAATATACTGCAAAATGAAAAATGACAATGTAGATTTTTCTTGCTTTCACTCACACATTTTGAATGCTATTCATTTGTAAAGAAAGACTCTGAGGATGTCTTTCACCACTGGGGATTGGAGGATGCATCACGACAAAGGTTGGCCCTCAGACTTTAGGATATGTACAAAGGAGCAACTCTGTGGTCTTTACCCTTGGTTGCCAAAGAAATTGTAATGTAATGTCCTCAATGTTAAAATAGATTTTAGTGCAACATCTAAGAATATATAATATACATATACATATATATACATATAATATACATCTTTAGAAGATATTTATGATTAGAAATGTCATTTTAAACTCAGAAATAAGTCGGCTAAGGTTAAAGATGCACCAATCCAGTCTACTGGATTAGTATCAGTGTTTATTATTGTGATTGAATGATGAGAACAATCCACATTAAACACAGTTTCTTCATCAATATCTGTGTGAAATTCAATATTCAAGCTATCAGTTACATTCACTCCACCCTGAGAGACAGATATCAGCTGACTGACATAGTGAGTTTAAGTATGAACAGAGAAATAATTTGATTGGGACATCTGTACAAGGTTTTGTGAAATGAATGTAGTCATAATGAAGTTGTAGTTTCCCATCAGCCAGTCGCTGGTATGTGTCATGGTGGTAAAGAGCTGCAAAACCCTTTCAGCAAAACCCTAAGGACAGAAAAGGTTTGATATAATCAAAATATATATATATATTATGGCACACAATGACCCCATTTGCACACAGTGATACCACACACGAAACTGGAGGTTTGTTTTTTCGTTGATTGCTCGACAGCTTGGTTTGACAGAAATATTTATTGTTACAGAGGCAGCAGGTAACACTACCTCTTCCAGCGTAAAGATGAAAAAGACTCAGTGTGAAATGTTTTTTATTGGCTGTTCTTCCACTTTTTTCAGTCCATGATGACAAGGACAGGTAGTGTAACATATATATTATCTGATGATGCAGTGCATGTGCACATACAAATGGCTCTGTATTCTTTCTGGCAGATGTGATAGAATTTAGATTTGACAGTATAGTTGGAGGCAATAGAGGTGCTGCACGTTTCATCCACCTATTGCACATGTTCATGTGTACAGACGAGGATTAATTATTTTATTCATCCTTTTCTGTTTTTTTCTCCCCCTTCCTGTGCCTCCTTCCTTAAAATGGCATCTATGTTTTTGTGTTTTTTAATTCTCATACTGGTTCCTTTCACCCAACAGTTTTCGCCCAGTATTTTTTCGAAGCTGCTGTCAGCTGTCATTGCTGCGACCCTCCCCCACCTCATCCACCTCCAGTGTTCATATCCAGTACCAGGTTGACCTCAGAGTCCACGTCTCACTACATCCAGATCTCCAACCTTCTCTCCTTCCTATCACTCCCATTGTCTTAATCCTGGGGGGTTTCCTATACTTTGCACAGCTTCAACCCCTTTTCAAATATGATGACATCATTGTACGATCTAATCGCCAAATAGCCTACTATCGCTCACTTTTCCTCTCTTGTTTTGCACATGGCAATAAAAGTTTTATTCTTTGAGTCAGAATGAAGACTCTTCTGATTGAAGTTACAGGTAGCAGACTTGGCAGCTCCTGGAGCTTATTTGTAGCCAGATTTTTTGTAGTTGCTCTTGCAGGACAAAAGAGAAAAACAGGGAATCATTGTCCATTCTCATTCTATTTTCAGTGACAATTTTATAACCATTGTGACTGTTTTCTCTGAGGGGACATTACAGTGTTGGATGCAGAGAACTGCCTTCATGAGGACTGCCAGCTGGCTGAACTTCTCATCTTTCTCTAAAATGCCCCAGAATCTGTCCACCCTCTCTTCTTCTGGTACAGTACCTCCTTCCTGTTAGAGATCTGGTAGTCTACCAGCTGCTCTCTTAGCCTATCTACGTCAGTCGAATTTACGTATGTATTCCAATTTTGTGTCCTCATAATTTTCCAGTGGTACATTTGTTGTGTCAGCATGCACATCAAAGGCAATATGTGTATCGTGTTTAAAAATGGGAGTGGAATATACAAAATACAATGCAATGCATCACTACTGGTAACCCACTTACAAGCACTTTCTTTGAAAGCTCCAAATATACATCATTCTTGTTGTCAGCTCACAAGATTTTCTGTGTGTGTGCGCCAGAGTTGGTCCAGATGTGAAAGTAGCATCTGACAGTCTTGCAAGTATTCATCAAAATGATGCTGTTGTCTGAGAAGTGGCCTCAAAATAACCAGCCGCTCTAGTGGCTCTGTGAGGATCAGTGGTGTTTTGAGCTACAGAAGATCCTAACATCAGACAATGTGGGTCAAATATAATGTTCAATATCTTAGTCAAGTGTGCTTGTATGCTAACATTTGCTAAATACCATTAAACATAAAATACAACTTTGCATTAGTGTAGTGCATTGTGTATTTAGTCACAAGTTTAGTCATTTAGATAAATCAGGTCAATTTCTGTTTAACATTGTGTAGCAGTCCACAGTACAGTAAAGGTAACATCAATATTATTGGCTTGCTTGGCTCAAACAGGTATTAAATGTACTTAGCTTGGTAAGTGTATGTTTAATAAGTAATAAAAATACAAACTAAAATGGTTAGTTAGCAGCAAGCACATTATCATAATGGCTCTCTCTGTTAAATCTTTTCCTCCTGGATTTTCTGTTGTTCCTTGACGCTGCACATGGTCTTTTAACAGGACATTATTTTTACCATCAAAATGCCTCCTAATCCAACAAATAAAGCATCTTCACATCAAATACTCCAGGGTGCACTTATCTGATGCACTGAAGTGGAGGCTCCAGTGTCACATCTTTTCACGTGGTCTAAAATTTGTTGTGACACCCCTGGTTACAGGTTTCATGAGTGAAAAGAGATTTCTCCCACAGCCTTCACATCAACGAGCACATGATATATGTGCTGTAGTAGAGTCGGTTTCCATCTAAATTCTGAAGAAAAGGAGGTTCAAATTATTGTTTATTAAGGATATACTTTTTTATACCTTGCTTATCTTTTCCCCATAAAGCATCCAGATAGGGAATCTGCTGTAGTTTAACACTGACTCAGGCTAATGAGTGTCTGGTGTTTTTACATTATTGCTGAGAGTTAGATGAGAAGACTCATCACTTTCATCTCCATACAGTAAATATTATGCTACCACTAGCAGTTGGTTAGCTTAGCTTAGCATAAGGGCTGGAAACACAGGCTGACCTGGCTCAGCTAACGGTGACAAAATCTTCCTACTGACACTTAATACGTGTTGTTTAACACATGAAAAATCAAATTGTAAAAATAATGTCGGTTTTATGGGGAGTTATGGACAAAACTATGTTTTGAGGTAAGTCTTCACTGGTTTCTTTGCTCAGCTAAGCAAATCATTAGCTAGCAGTGGCTTTGTATTCACCGTACAGATAGAGTGGCATCAGTCTTCCCAAAATGTCCAACTATCCATTAAAAAGAGAACATGCATCATTGAAACAAATTGTTTTACTAACTGGAAGATATCAGAATGCTGCTTTGTCAATACATTTTGCTGACTGTACGTATAATAAATTTGATCTAAATTAATCTCATTCCATACATGAACAAATGACTGGCTAAATATATCTGCACTCACGTAATCACTGCTGATACACAAGTACTTTCTCTTAAACATGTAATTAATCAATTTGAATACAATAAGACCATGAGTTTACAATTTTTTATTTATTTATTTATTTTTTTACATTTTCTTGTGAATTTGACTCTGGGGTGGGGTAAAGGACAGTAATATACAGCATAGCTTGAGCTTTACAGTAGTAGTACAACTGTATCTTACTCAACAAATAAGAATTGACAACACTGAGGAGGACAGACTATAGCAACAAAGCATGCAGACAGTGGATGTCCAGAATTAAACACTGTAAGAAAGATACACTTAAGAGAGAATAGTACATTATGAACACCCCAAGAAAATATTACTAAATGCAAAATATTTTCAATCCTAATCAAAATTTAAAACTGTTCAAATAAGTCCAAATTCCCAAGGACTTAAATATTATAAAACTTCAGTCTGTGGTCCAATCCTCTGTGTTGATGGCTTTTGTTGTGCTTTTTATTCATGAAATCCAAATGAAATTTAAAATCCCTGGGACATATTGTTTATTCCCAAAGAGTACAACAATGTTCAACTGAAATTACCACCATAACAGCTGCATATTAACTCTCTATCCAAAACATATAGTCTGGGTGGTTAATACTGCTCTGAACTGGTGCCATCAAGTGGAAAATGTGAGCAATGAAAAATGATAAGATGGTATTGCTGCTACTGAGGAATTTAAAGCTTCCAGGCTTGTTCTAATTTTAGTAAGCTGTATCACAGTCTGAATCAAAACAGCTTCCACTATGCCAACGTGACTGAAACTGTCTTGATATGATGTCTAGGAGTTACTCATTCAAAATGTGAAGATAGGATTTGATAATAGGGCAGCCAAGTTAGTCAAGAAACATTTCATGTGATCAATAACAAATCAAGACTCATTGTTGCAATAGCCAATATGTCATTAATCCCATTCAGACCTCAGGTGTAATTAGTGTTACTCTCTGTGTAATCTCCTGCTTTGCTCTCTTTCTTAACCTCCTTCCTTCCTCTCGATGCATCATCACTCTCTCTTTTCCTCTGTCTTCCAACCCCCCCTCTTCGACTACAGGTCCCAGATCAGGTCCCTGTAGACTCAGCCACCACAGTTCTGCGACTACACTTCTCTTAATGAGGAACACAATGGGTTTGCCATCCTGATTCAACTGTAACACTGGCTCCATAGTGAATACACAGATCAATTTATGTGTGTGTGTGTGTGTGTGTTTATGTGTGCGTTTGTACTGCTGATAGGTAGTAGGAGGATAAATGCACAATAATAATTTCCTGTACGAGAATTTCATCTATGGAGTTATGAGATATTTTCAAAACAAAAGAAAGAGAGAGTTTAAAAAACTGCAACTGTTAACTGTTAAAGGACATTTTGTGAAATTATACTTTCTTTTTTTTTCAATTAAAATGGGTCAAACGACTCTGCTCTCATGTCTGTCCAACATGAAGCTTATGAAGCATTATCTAAGCATTAAAGCCAAGAACAGGGGGAAACAGCTAATCTGGTTTTGTTCAAAGGTAAAAATATTTTTTTTTTTAAATCTCAACTCCTTTGTATAATCCATATCAAGTCAAATGTAAAAAACGTTGGACAATGCCAGGCTAGTTGTTTTCACCTGTTCACAGTCCACTTTATGCAGACCAGGTGCTGGCTGTTGCTTGACTCTGCAAAAAAGCAAAGAGGCCCAAATTGCCCAAAATGTTGAACTATTCCTTTAAGTGATATTATGATGATTAAAAATCTAGGTCCCTTAAAGTTTTAATATAGTAGAGAAGAACAGGCACAGATAGGTATCATGTGAACACAAACACAGGCAGATACACAGATGTGCTCTCCAATACACACACACACACACACACACACACACACAATGTCCAGATGGGACAACCCAAGGGCATTCCAGGAAACAGCTGCAAATGGTGACTGATGCAGCAGAAGGTCTCGAGGACAGGTCAAGTCTCTATATATACTTATGCATCTATGTATTTATGCAAGGACATGGCAGTTATCCTGGCCTTGGCTTGACAAAGACAAGGAGCACACAGCAGCTGTTGACCCAAATGATTCCAAAACAGTGACCTGGCCAGCTGGTTGGCCGTTCCCCAGCTGGTTGGCCATTCCCCAGCTGGTTGCCTGTGGTGGGAGCTGACAAGTTAGAGGAGGGAAATAAAGGGAGGTAGAGCTGGTCGAAAGGTCCAGATAGACCGACAGTACCAGGGCAGAAAAGTAAGAATGACACACCCTAATTATCTTGCTTACTTCTGCAACAGTGTCACTGACAATGTTCTTTCATTTCAGCTTTAAGCTAATGTGTGATGTGTTTCTACCTTAGATAAAAACAGAGTAGGGGCTATTCATACATTACTCAGAAATGATTATTCTCGCTGTGTGCGTTTGACAAAATCAAAAATCGTGACAGACAAAAACATAGTCACATGTTGTGTATATTCTTCTACTTCACATTAGTGTGTTTCCTAAAGTTGTCTTATAAACTCAGTGGAGTGCTTTGTAATAGCAGCAAAGTCTAAGCACATTAGAACTAGAGAGCAAAATGGATGATGAAAAATGATAGAGGTTAAGGAACAAGGTCAAGAAAGTCGGAGGAGAAGGCGAGTAGAGAAATGAGAGGAGGCCCAGAAAGCGGAGGAGATGCAGCCAAGCGAAAACTCTGTGGGTAATTAAGGATTTTGAGAAAGAGCAAATAAGGAAGGAGCGATGAAAAGGAAGGAAATAGGGGTGCAAATGGATGACGGAAAGAACAGGAAGAGATAGAGGTCTAAGGGGAAACAAGCGAGAAATAAAGAAAAAGAAGGTAAGCATGTTTATTAGTGAGAGAGGTCTGCAAATAAGAGGTCAAGCGAGGATGAAGAGTAGGATTGAAGCAGGAAGGTTGAAAATAAATATGGAGATTGAAGATCTCTACCTACAGCACAGATGAAACCATGTCCGAGCAGACATGACGGGACAAGAATAATCATCACCCTTACCGATGTGGCTTACAACGTTTAGCCGAAATTAATTAAATGTGTCATGACAACACAAGGAAGTATCTGTGATTTGGAAGCAATACATATTTTAACAGATTATTTTAGCATGAGCCAATTTTGTGCCTTGGCTAAGAAAGTACAGAAACTCTGGTTAAGTCTTGGATACTTTACTGTGGTGTAGCTGAAATAGTTTGACTGGTTTTATTGGCTTTTACATCAAAAAGATTTGAGAATTGAGACTGCCCATTTTACAGTACACGCCTTTGCAGTGCAGGTGTGCAGATTCGTATGTGAGATTTGGGATTGTCTTCCCACAAAAAACAAAATGAGGAAACGTGACAAAACTAGATTTTCGGTTCGTCAAAACTAAGAACCTGACACTCGCCTGCTGTGCACTGCATACATCAATTATTCCTTGCTCAAAGTGGCAGGATAACCTTCAAAAATGGTACATGAATCCCTTAATTATGCATATCAGTGCTAAATGAAACATTAAGCAGTGGGGATGTAGTTCCACCAGCAAAACCTTCAGGAGAGCACACAAAGATGCAGCTTTTAAACACTTACCTTTTAAAAGCATCCCTCTTTTCTCTGTCTCTCCCCTTTGCTCACGCTCATAGTCACAGACATCCACACACGCAGACACACACACACACACACACACACAAACAATCTGAGGACACTGTTATGTAGCAAATCAGGAGTTCCTCTCAATGAAAGTGCAGCTGCTGTCAATGACCTTACTGCTATTTCCACTGTCACTCAACATGCCTTTGTGACCTTGGTGAGACTGAAATGTCACAACAGGGTTTATTTATCCAATATTTTGGTTTGTGACTAAATCTCTGTGAAAATCAGTGATGATCCCTCCATTAACTGTACTTTGTTTTCTGTGCAAATTAGCAAATGTTAGCATGCTAACATGCAAAATCAAGGTGGTTAAAATAATAAACCCTCTACCTGCTAAATGCTGGCATCTGCATTTACAGCCGGGGTTTCACATTCTTGCAAACTAATTTTACTACTAGTCCAACAAATAGTCCAGGACATTTATACCCAAACACTAACTTTGGTATTTTAAATCAAAAAAGTAGTGTTTTGGATTATCTTGCTGAACAAAACATAAGTATCATAAACCTTTGTTTTTCACAGACCTTATTTTTTGCAATAATCCAAAAGTCTGTGTAAAAATCACATTGGCCTTTCGTCTAAGGAACCAGCCTCACCTCTGGGTTGGCTGACAAAAATATTTCATTAGTGCAGCACTCTGCATTGGAAATGTTCATACATGCAGCCCAGAGAGAAATGTGAAATGTCTGAGGTGGTCTGATGGAACCACCAGATAAATGCATCTGAGCAGTTTTACAGTATGTGGGCAAAGACTTATCAGTCGCAATGGTACACTGCTCCTGACACCACGGCAGAGACTTTTTCCTGCGTCAGAGACATTGTTACGTTTCTAAACTTGTTCATGGTTTCCTTTCAAGGATTTTGTTTTGATGGTGCAAGCAATAAGTCTGAAGATGTCTTTGTGCAAGAACTAGTGACAAAGTGTTGTATGTGCAGCACAGAAATTTTTAAGGGACGTTGATAGGGCAGGACGTCGCACCATGCACAGCACATCAGCAGTAGCTACATGAATTGTTTCAGGCTGTGGACCTTGTAAGATCAGAGCCGGACTGCTGATTTGATCAGCCTGGAATAGTTGTCCCCCAGAGAGAGAAAACTATAATGGATGCTGTAAATGGCCTTGTTTCAGTCTTAGATAACAGCGCTGCCCATCTTACGTGTCAGGTTGTCAAGTCTCGCCTACACATGCAACTTACACTTGCGAGTGATCTCACTAAAGAGGAAGAACTCAGCACAGCAACTGACATAGCAGATTTTTCAGGTGGACTGTATCCACACACTCAGGAAGTGCTGAGAGAGGTGGAAAAGTTTATGGAACTTTGTCTTTGCCTGTCTGTTTCTGCTGCCTCCTTCAAGAGGCGATTCTCCGCACTTTGGCAGCTAAAAACATGCTGAAAAAATGCTGTGACAAAAAAACAGACCAAAGCACAACAAAACAAAAAGACTATCACACATAGTTTTGTTGGTCAAACATTTTGGATAGGTTGGACAAGTGTGTAAGTCCATTTTGGTATTCTTTTCTATGGTTGTAATTACTTTGAATGATTGAATTAATGTTTTATTTAATTGTCTGTAGTAGCAAACAATAACAATGTTCTATGATATAATAAATGAATGTAGTAATCCGAGAAAAGTTGAATGGAGGCCAACTGAACTTGTTCCCGATTCATCTTCTCTTCGATAACCATGACCCCGAATAACAATCCTCACAGAGACCTTAATTTAGTAGTAGTATAATATAAGTAGTATATGTAGTAATTTAGTGACATTGTATTGATATTGGTAAAAATATATATATATATAAAGAATATCTGGTATTATTTATTTTTTTTGTATTGTTTGACATATAGTTTTCGTTATATATATATATGTTGAAAAAGGGTAGGGATTGTATTTATATTGTTTGAATAAAAAACAGATCTGTTAAACATGACAGGACGTATGGACGATGTTTGTGTCTATGCTGATTAACAGGGGCATATTGATCTTGTTCTGATATTTAAATATTGGTCCTGGTCACTTAGTATCTATCTGCATTGTTTGCGTCATTCTGAAGATAACTCATATTCCATTTGATTATAGGTATCAGGTAACATGGCATAGTGAAAGAAAGCGAAAACAACTTGCTTAGTGAAGACATGCATGCACATACATGTGCACATCAGCACCCCTCAGCAAAAATACGTTCCCACCTGCATGCTAGTTATTCAACATAGTTAAACATTTAACAGCTAAAAACACTTTTCTCACAAACTGGTGGAGACCAAAAACAGAGCTAAAGGGAGGTTGAAGTTGCGTTTGTAAAATACAATGCAAATGCTAACGCTAATGTTACTCTGTATTTCCAGGATGTGTAAATAGGATTGTTGCTAACATATCCACAATATAAAGTCTACAAAATGATAATATCAATGTATGTGAATGACAACATAATAGACATTGCCGATAATGTGTTACTAACTGATTGTAACAGTCACACTATCATTTCTTTTACCAGTCCAAAATGTAATTGGTTTTTAAGGACAAACTAGCTAAATTGTAATGCACCATGCTTAAAGTATTATAATTTCTTTATATTTCTAGAAACTCAACATTAACAGTGGGCGACAGAGCAGTGATCTCTAGAGATAGGCCAGCTACAATCACCATTTCCTCTTCGGTATCATTACAGTTGACATCTATTTTTAGGTTTAATTGGTCAAGCACTGCTCACCTTGCCTTTCCTGATGGCAAGCCACTGGTAAAATTAACTTTGCAACACAGAGCCTATAGGAGGAGAAGCCAAGTCACCCCTATGTGTCATGGAAGGATTTGTCACCACAGCAGGAAGGCCGGTGTGAGTCACTGGGTTTTTGTGACAGAGGAACTGCCATGCTAACAACTTTGGCCCGAGCTGACAGTACCCTTGAAGTTGGAGAGAAGGTGGGTGTTTGTCAAACGTCACATGAACACTCATAATTGTGCTACTAACTGAGCTGATTCAGCTATCCACCCGCGGGTAGCAAGGACAGGGTAGGTCTGTATGCATTCATTATCTGCTCTCTCGTAGGAGGGGGCGCTGATCTAGAGGCCATGGAACAAGTTTGCTACACATCTGTTTGCACAACAGTTTTGCTCCACAGAGAGATATTAGCCATCTGGAAAAATGATGCCTTCTTTGACACCATGATTGATACACACAGTTCAGCTGACAAAATGAAAGCACAGACAAGACCTGGTGTATTTCTATCATCAAAGTCAAATGACTGGACCAAACGAAAATGGTCAGCTTTAATTACGGCTGTGAACTTGAGCCATATGTAAAATCTATTCATCCATATTAGAAGAAGTTGATTTTAAATTGTGCCAAGGGGGAAAAGTGTGACATTTACAGCCACAGAACACAGCCAACATAACATCTTTCCATTCTCATTAACCCTCATCACTATTTAATTTGGTTGTTTGTCAGAATTAAACAAGTTGAAAGTTTTATTTTCATTGCATTTTTCTGTTCTTATTAACCTTTTGCTTTTCCCTGAGAACATGTTACATTTACTTTCCTCAAAATACGCACAACTGGGGGGTACTGCAATATCATTTATTGCTGGCCAGTGCCTTGCTTATAAATACAAGTTGGATACAGTAATATTGATTCAGTACTTGGTTAAAAATGTCATGGTTTGTCCCAGGTTTTGAAACGCCAACCTTCTGACCAAAATCCATCTTTGACTTGAAAATGCATGTGTAGCAAGAGAAAGAGCAACACTGCCTCTCTGTGGATGCTCAGAAATTGCAGCAAGGCTGGAACTGCGCACTGGAGGAATATAAGAACAGGTGACATGCTCATTTCAAGTTGACCAGTGACAATATGCAGTATGAGATACCAGACATTTCTGCAGGTGGACTGCAGGTGGTGATCACAACAAAATGGAACATCTTATCCCTTCATAGTTTACAGTATTGCTACAGTATAGTTTACAGTATTGAAAGAGCATTGAGCCTTTCTTGTTGGCGCATCGCATAATTATAGCCTCTACATTAATTTCTAGTGGCTCTGACACATATTCTTTTTCCTCTGTCTCTTTTTTCTGAGCTATATGAGCTACATGCAGAAATGGAAATTAAACCACAATTTCCACTATTCAGAAGAGCTGTTTTTTGTAGTTCTAGTGGCCCTCAAGTCTCTTATTGGGCTATGGGATCCAGTTTATTAATTATTATAATTAATTAACTTTCTTACATTGATGGTTTTTACAGTTAAATGATATGTAAAAACATATGAATCTTTTTTTGTTTCTTTTTGGTTTTTTTAAACTCACTGAATAGCCAGACGCTATTTAAAATGACCAAGAATACACCAGAGTCACAAATTTGCAGTCAATGGCTTTATGTATAGGTTGAATTACAAAAACAACCAAAACAATTACACAAACAATACAAACAATATGCATAGGCATATCTACCATAGTCAGATTACTCAAGTAGGGATAATATCCATAAATATATCTGTTGCAATTTCACATTACAGGTAGCAGCCAGCAACAACACACATTATAGCAACAAAGGGTGACTTGTGCGGTAATACATTTCAGTGGTCTGGTTATCATGTCAGTTAGTTAGTTAGCAGAAGGCAAAAAAACTGAACCCAGATTCACCTGAGCTTCCTGGCCTCTTAAACGGGATTAAGTTTGATATATTAATCTCTAAAAGTTTCCAAATACTTAGAAATGTCAGGTTACACTTAAAGTCAGGGACTAATTGGAAGGTTAAGTGTGTGTGAGGTTAATTTATTGCAGGAGAACATGATGAAGGTTAATGCTGGTTTAATCACATTTTGAGACTTGTTCTTTTTCTGTGCTTCTTTCATCCTTCACTGTGTTTGTTGAAGAAGGGAAAGGCTGATGAGGTTCTGTGTGTAACATCATCTTAATCAGATAAACCCTAAAGCATGTGATCTGCTGTGTGTATTATCTTGAAGTGTGACAGCTATGTGCTCTCTCTGATGGCAGAGTGCAGTGGATAATGCACTCAGATTATAGGCTGAGAGTTACAGTACTGGATCCAGATGTTGTTCAATCTGGAATATTTTCAGCTGCTTACGTTTTTATAGATAGAAATTTAGTTCATTATTTGCATTGCATGGTGAATATTGGTGACTTTTACGTTCAACTTTCACCTAATTTGCTGTATTTTAAGGACCATCACACAGTAAACTATCAGATGTTTAATGCAGACTGCATAGGAATACACCATCTGTGCTATACTATAACCATGCCACCCCCAACAGTGTGACTGGAACCAAGCAGAGGGAAATGAAGGCACAGAAGTGTGTTTCATATCAAACACACTCTGGTGGTTAAAGGACTCAAGCAGGTTGTTAATAAGTTGCAGGACGCTGCCCCGCATATGGTCACCTTTATGTTAAAAATATTCACGCATGTGCTATTTACCAGTTTAAAATTACCCACATGGCAACTGTAGCACATGCATCCTAAATAATTGTAGAACAAGTGTACCTGTGATCTGCATCTCCCTCTGGAGCTGGTGACCCGGGCCGAGAGGCTGCGGTGCAGTTCACTTTTAATTATCTCAGATGGTAGAGTCAATACCTAAAATCATACATTCTTGGTCATTGCTGACAAAGAAAAGTGATTTTCCAAGATTTTTCCAGGATTGTCTGGAAAAGGATTTGACGGCACTGTGGAATTTTTCCTTGTTTTCATCTTGCCCTCTTTGCCACACACTCTGCCACTAACAAGTGACATCCAGGGTTTGATTTTGTTGACAGAAATAATAATAATAATTCATAGTGAACTGAACCCAGTCCGACTATAAAGATACGTACTTAAAGTTTATGTTATATCTTATATAAGCTTAAAACCTCTGAGCTAGTTAGGCATCAATCACCTGCTGTATGTTATATCACAAACTCTGTGACAACTGGAATGATGATGTAAGGTACAAAATATAGGCGACCACGAAGGAGCTGGATCCAACAGACAAATATCACAGGTACGGGTAGGTAGGTTGCTGATGGTAAATTAAATACAGGCTACCAAATAACAAAAAAGTAAAACAAAGCATAAAAAGTGCAAAATTAAAATTAAAAGATTTAACCAACCTTTTCCTCATTCCATTATAGTGAATATATTAAACGTATCTATTCATAAATGTTGCCTCAGATTAATTCCATTGTAGTCAGCAGCAGGTGATTCCCACTGCAGAAGCCATGTGTGAAACCTGATATGCTGGGAACTAAAATCCTTTTTAAATAATTACATTGAGAAACTAAAATCCATTTAAAAAACACAAAACCACAATGGGGACGAAAACTAATAAAGATTAGTTCATCATAAATTAGCTTCATGCACTAATGTGCTAAGAGGTATTTTAATGTTGTAGATGCTTTAATTCCAGCTATTAGATATGCAATATTTCCATACTGTCTAGCCTATATAGTCATGCAAAATGTAAAACGCTAAATAAAGTTGGAGTGTCTGGAATCTGTTCAGTAAAATACTTGGTGAAAGATACTTTGTTACCATTCACTTCTAAAAAACTCTCCACAGATGTATTTCTGAGGAGGCAACATTCATCAAACTCAACTTTCAGTGTCGGAAAACAAATGTTCATGTATCAGGCTGTGCTGGTATAATGCAAAACTCCATTTGCCTTTTGTGGCTGCTTATCAGTACATTGCATTTGATGTCGACTGACCGAGGCGCCCTCAAGGGCAGTGATTTGCCAAGTGGTAAGTGGTACCAACTAGATTTTAAGGAGGAAACTTTCCTTAAATTATAAATTTTAAAGGTCAACTGGTCATCTATGAGTTACAGCAATTTCGTTTCTAGTTTATTTACAAATTGAGAGCGAAAAAGAAAGAAAGACTGAACAAGAGAAGAAAGAAAGAAGGAAAGAAAGAAAGAAAGAAAGAAAGAAAGAAAGAAAGAAAGAAAGAAAGAAAGAAAGAAAGAAAGAAAGAGTGAGACTTCTTCGTGACTGACTACAATGGAAATGACCTGGAGAACACTGTGACTCTGATGCTCTCTCAGCTTAAATGTTTCTTCCCCCGTTGATGACGTTGCCTCCTGGAGGGGCGATGTGGATAGAGTCCAGAATGGGCCGCAGTATCTGGCCAAACGGTCTGGAAATGAAAGGAAGAGCTCTAATTTGATATTATAAACTCAGTGATAATGTAATAAATACATGTTCTTGGGGCCTAACCTATATATTTAAACTGCCTCCTTATATGAGAGCATATTAACAGACTGTATCTGTTCTTGTTTTGCCCTTGGGGTTAACATGTTACATCTGTTATATGTGTATATAAAGTATTTCCACTGGAAATATGTATTGGCCTCTACAGTGAATTTTATTCATGATTGTTCTTTCAAGTTTTTGCCCATAAAAACATTTGTTAAAACTACTACATTTCCACACCACACCCAATAACCAGTCCAGTACAGTTCATTTTTGTTTTCAGTTTAAAACAACTAACAAATTTGTCTCTTTTTTAGAACAGACTCAAGCAGATTTTGTGCACTGTCCCAGGTTTATTTTACAAACTGATCCAACGCCTGTTCAATGTAAAATCTTAATCTTCTCAATAATGAGTAAGTGTCAGATAAATGTCGCTGCTTAAACAATAGCATTTCCATCTTGAATGCGGTGGAGTGAAAGTATTAAGAAGCAGAAAAATTAAATACTTGAGTGTAAGTATCATCGTATTATATTTGAATAAATGTACTTGTTACTTTGAACACGCACACGTCTTTATGAATATTTTATGCTGATTGCAGGTGTAACTAAGGTACTTTTTACCCTTTAAGCAACCACTGCAATTCCCATTTTTGCTAGTGCAACTAGTGCTGCCTGTTCCCTCTTAAATGTGGCAGAGTCACACTGAGTTAGCAGTGGAACTTGTGTCTCCCCTATGACTGGCCACGTGACGGCTAAAAAGAGATCAAAGTGAGCCCGGAAAATTGGTCCAAATAAAACTCCTCCGAGGGCCACATCACATTAACTTCTTGGTGCACTTGGAGAGTTTGAAATGTTCTGTATCGTAAAGTGTAACTTCAGTCGAGATGACACGACAGCATTTTGAAACTGACATGCTTTATAATTAATCCACCTGTTACATGATTTAGTTAGTTGGACATTTTAAGTGTATTACTGCATCCACTGAGCAACTGCCTCGCTTAGATTTCATCAGGGCACAGACATGATCATATGGTAAAGGCTGAAGTCACGGGCAGCTGAGGGACTGAGGTTTACACTCACGTGGAGAGGACTTCGGATGGAAGGTCAGTGATGTAGGAGGGGATGGTTCTGCCCGTCAGAAACTGAGCCACCTCATTGGTGAAGGTGTTGCAGTTGTGCTCAAACAGACGATACCTGTCACCTCTACACCAAAATGGGATGGTAGAGGATTAATTAATCAGATAACTAGTAGCTGTTCTGTATGAGCTGTCTGGTGTAAAGAGCGGGCGCTCAACCTGTATGTGCTTTCTCCCAGGGAAGACAGGTAATCCATGAAGATTTCCTCCGACACTTCGGTCTCACCCAGTTCCACTACCGTGTCGGGAGGTCCCAGCATTGTCCCACCCTGACAAACATACAACACACAGATAGAAAGTGTATCAAAAACTTTGACATATTCTGTGAGAGCTGGAGAAGAAATAACCAAATCACAGATGCGGGATCGAGAGAGTTACTGTGTCCGAGAATAAAAACTCAGAAGTCTGAGGATCATCTGACCTTGATACTCAAAGACAGATCTGTATCATTTTAATCTCAGAGCACCCTGTGATCATGCATTAAAATCCTTCATAGCTTCAGGGGGATAACAAAAATCCCCCAGTCACATATCAACAATATAAAAGAAAGCAGCAATTGGAGGCCAATTTCCCCCCTGATTTTGTGGATATTTGCGAAACGCTAGATTACATCACATCAAGGGAGGACACTTGCAGCACAGCAGACCGAACTTGCGTTTGATGGCAGAAAAGCGCTCTGCTGTTTCAAACATCAGATTTTATCAGGCCCATTACAGTGTTCGTGTGTCTCTCTAGAGCCATTTTTGCACAATCGTGGAGGAAGAAATTCAACTCAAAGAAAAGCTAACGCAACATCCTTCTTGACATGTATTTCTGTCTGGCCTAGTTTGGTACCATTGTTATAAATGTTAAAGGATAAGGATGCAAACATATAGTAACATGTTTCTTATATTTTATACTATATTTCATACAATATTTTCTTATTGTCCTTGAAACGATCAGATCAAAACCAATAAAACATTTAACAAACCAACAAGTATTTCCTGTGTAACAACAATCTATTATATCTTATTCTTATGGGTCATACGCACATTGTTATCAAAAATCTATTGAACACACATAAATGAGCCACACTGTTGCACAGGCTGTAATTTATTTTAAGTCACTATCATCTTCACTGCCCTGCTGCCAGAAACAGTGACATAAGCATCCACAGATGAAAGCAGTCCCAACAAATACACTATTTGCTCTTGAATAATGAGTTGAGTAATATTTGATAAAAACTACACTGCCCAGCTGGTTACTCTACTCTATTATTAAATAAATAAAACTACATTATGTCTGTGACATAAACAGGGTAGGGGAGTCAGAAAGTATTGAGAAATGAAGTAATGCATTGTTGGTTTTGGTCTTTTTATGGGATTTGTAAACTACTAGAAAACCACAGGCCTGTTCTTTTTAAGATGAAATCAAACCAAGCACATCTGAAGTATCGATAAGTCTCTCTGATGTAATGTGACTGTTTAACTTTCCAAGAAACTTCCCTCATGACTAGTGAAAGGCTTTGCACTGAAAAGTCTGTTTTCTTCTGTGAGCGTGCAGCAGTCTGAGATGACCTACATCTCCTTCATGAGCTTGTTTAATGAGACTTGTGAAACAAGAGTCTGTCCCCTTGTTGCCGACTTACCGGTGAACAGCTGGAGATCCCCTCCCCACCGAAGAAGAACTCATCACCGTATGCCACTATAGCTGTGTGCCTGGAAGAAAAACACTAATCGTGAACATAGGGGTATATCCAGGCCACGTCAACTTGGTATTACTCAACATTTGCAGCAGCAGCAGCTATTTTGAGTTACATTTCAGTGCCTTTTTTAAACCAAGGAACGGCATCATTTGAATAACTGCTTTATTTTGTGATTTCAAAAATACTAAACAACAAAGTGAAAACAGAAATAGACACACCTCCAGTTGCTGTTTTTAACTGCGCTCAGTGTTTTAGGGCAGATTTTAACATCTTAAAAGGGCTCACATCTGACTAAGCCACACATTACATGAAAAGCAATGTCTTCATGAGTCAGGAGGCAACCCAGTTATCAAAATAGCAGGAAGGGGTGTCATACCATATACCGTCCAGTTGTTTTCCTGGAAGACAAAAGTAGAAAGTAGTGAGAGGAAGCAGGTAGCAGGTGATCTCCTATGCAAACAGCCCATGCGAGCTGAAACTAACAAGTGGGGCAGTTGGATGTCAACCCCCAGATGTCAACAATCATAATGGACACAAATTATTATTATTGTTACTTTTATTATCATTATAGGCAAAATAAAATAAAATAAAAATATTAACTAGCTACCGATAACCTAAGATCGATACGAGGCACGGCAGAGAGGGCATCTCCACCCGGTATTTGTTATCCTCACTTATTTGTCCCGGAGGCCAGGTTGCATCGGATTTTTCATCTGTACTTACCTAACATGATGGGGCTGAGGCTGCGAGCCATTCCTCTCGATAAATCATAAATATACAGCTGCACATTGTATCGCGTAGTGTTTTTATCCATGTTGTAAACCTTCAAAATATCTCTTTTCTATGCTATTTATCTGTTAGCTGTCTCAGCTCAGATAAAGACCCAATGGCACAGCTGACTGGTGAGGGAGGGGGCGGGGGGTCGGCGGTTCTACGAGGGTGATGTCATTACGTCAAAAGATCACGTCCGTCCCCGCTGCCTTCAAAATAAAACCTTTTAGCAGCGATTTCAACATCACCCGGGAGGCTTTCGTGAGTAGTGAGGTTTTATTTAGAAGGAAACCGTATTTCTTCCGGATTTGCTCCTGTTATCGCTGAATGACTTGACACAATTTAATTATTAAAGTTGCCAGTTGGTTTCTCGTCGCATGTGTCATTATCAAAGAGGCTTTAAAATGAAGAAAGAAACAACTCTGACACATTTGCCTCGAAGGAAAGGAAATGGTGTTTTCTGCCAAAAGTCGGCCACTGGCTTTCAATAGATTGTTATAAAATAGGATTACACTCTCTGGTCTACACTCCGGACAGCAGGTGGCGGTAAAGCGCATAAAACCGCCGTCAAACATCCAAAAGAAGCAGTTGTTCGCTCCAGCCACGACCCTCCCTGTCGTTGGACCAAAATAGACAGTTCAGGGCTGAGCAGCTGACAACCAGAAATGGCTGCCACCGGAGTTCTTCCCTTCATAAGGGGGGTAGACCTGAGTGGAAACGACTTCAAAGTAAGGCTTTCAAGCATTTATGTTTGACTTCATAACCGTAGATGTTTAGCTTAGCCAGATAGCTAAAGCTAAAGTTAGTAAGTGAGAGCAACAAACAGCCATGGGCTGAGCTCGCTAAAACATTAGCATAGCTTAACGTTACCATCATTGGGCGTTAGCCAGTTGTCAGATGTTTGACATGAACAAAGTAGAGCCCGACTGGTTTGAGCCACATGCGTCCTGTCTGGTGGCTACAGCCTTTATACACGTGGGAACTGGTTTACTTTTTTGTACTTTGTTAGCTGTTAGTTTGTCCTTTTTAGTTTGGGGTAACGTAGCTCTTCACTCCAACGTCACGTTAGCTAGCTCATTTAGCTCCGGTGTTGGCTAACTGAGGCTGTCTGGGTCAGGGGCACAGGCTCCGTGTCAAAACATGTCAGCTTTATCTGCGTTTAATTTAGGTAATGGCGCGGCCACAAACAACGTTAGCTGGTGATACGGAGTTTGAGTGGCCACAGTTTCGCCATAGTTTTTTTACATTTTGACCCACTTCGAGGGGTTAGTCTGGGGGATAGGAGCAGCCCGGCAGGTGACAGCTGAGCTCATCTGTCATGAGCCGACAACTATTTGTGTAGTTAACGCCTCGCTGCCATGTCAAGATTTAACTAGAAGAAATACACTGGCCAAACAACGCGTTTATCTGTTAGTCATTGAATGGCTGACGGTTAAAATCTATTTTCAGCCAGTCTGAGATGACATCATTTCCTCTGCCAAAATGAGCCCTAGATCAAGGCGACTATAACAGGCGCTTTTTAAGGGCTGTGCAGATCCAGATTTGTGATTTGTGTCATACTCACCCAGCGAAACTAACAAGCCTGATGTCAGCTTTTAATCACCTGGACATATAAATGGAAACTTAAACTAATTCTTACATTTTTTTGTGTGTGTGTGTTTTACTCAATTTGTTGGCTGCCTATTTAAAGACCTCAGCAAGTTGCAGTATAACTGATCTTCTCTATTATCGTAGCACTAAGTCCATTAGCTTATGTCTTTATTCGGGTTTAGATTGTTCTGGTAAATAAATAAATGTCACTAGTGTGTTTCACAGGGAATTTCATGTGGGTTTTATTGCAGCTCTCTGCCTCTCCACTGCACTGCCATAGTGACAAAAACAGAGCATTGGTAACTATAGTACATAAACGTGTTATTGCTGCAAAAAGTCATTTATGCATATCTTACTTGTCTGTCCTTACAGGGTGGATACTTCCCAGAGCATGTCAAGTGTATGAGCAGTCTGCGATGGCTGAAACTGAACAGGACAGGACTGTGTTACCTCCCAGAGGAGCTGGCCTCTCTGCAGAAGCTGGTGAGACATGCAGGCCTGTTTGATCATTACTGGCTTAACCACACATCTCTGTACATGGATGTATTGCCACGTATGTAGTCATAGTGAGGGTTATTTGATGTGGGGTTGTGTTAGGTACATATCTATACTGTTAGCATGTTGATCCAAATGTACTACAAGTAATACACTGACTATAGACAAGTACCTGACAGAACCCCATGTCAAATAGCTCAACCTATCACTAAACATTTTTCACATGTGCCACTTGATCCAGAGTTAATTTACTTAACTTACTCACTAATACTTTGACAGATTTCAAAAGGAATGTTGTATATGATTGTGTTGGTGTTGACTTAATTATCTGTATAATTAATAATTGTAAATATATAATGTTAGTCTTGGGAACATACTTTCATTGCTCATTTATTTGTTGTCATTTGTTGTTTTATCAAGTCAGATAACCTGATCCATTTTTCTTTCTGTCAGTGCTTTGTTGACAGAAGTGCTTTCAGTGTCTGTCGAAACGTATCAATATTAACTTGTTGGGGAACAAAGGCAGTCACATCAGCATATTGATGCATTTCACCAGTGCAACCTCCCCCAGACCAAGAATGGCTCTGCTTTAATCCTCAGTATCTCTGATGGGATAATCTAATCTAAGTCTCCAAAGCAGTGCTTTGGCCACGGTGAAAAGATGATCTCAGCTAGCATGCTTTGTTTACCCACATCTGGAAAGATGTGGATAAACAAAGCATGCTAGCAAGATTAGTCTGTTATCATAGATCACAGTTGCTGTGTCTTGGGTGTATCTAACTCAACTTCTACTTTGTTAAAAAAAAAAAAAAATGTTTAGAGATAAGCAGACATTAGTGTAAGTAATACATTGCACAGCAGTGACAAGAGCACCTTGTAGGGTATATTTTTGGTGTTGTAGATTATTATGTTGTGTTTGTGTGCTGTACTGTGTATATGCTAACAAAACCTCTGCTTTTCCTTCTTCAGGAGCATCTTTCAGTGAGTCACAACAGCTTGACCACTTTACATGGAGAACTGTCCAGTTTACCGAACCTACGGGTAATTAAAAAAATACTTATAAAGCAAATGTAGAATTCATTTGTTGAATGTGTTATAACCTCAAGAATAACAATTGTAAATTGTTAGTAATGTTGATTTCAGTGTAATTGTTTTCTGACTTATCCACTTTATTGCACCATATATGTATCCAACAATACTCCACTAAACATGTTCCATTATGTGTGCAGGCGGTGGTAGCCAGAGCAAACAACCTGAAAAACTCTGGAGTCCCGGATGACATCTTTCAACTAGATGATCTCTCTGTGCTGGTACAATCTCAACTCCTTTCTGTTTACTATATCCTTTTAAGCCCTTTTTTTTTTTAAAGTTTACCCACACTTATTCCATAATCATACTTTCCTTTTTTTTTTTCTGGTAAACTGCCTGGACTTGAAACTGTAGACAGTGTTAACTAAAACAATATCATATTTTTCTACACTTTCTTTTCCCTTTAGGACCTAAGCTACAATCAGCTGACAGAGATCCCCCGGGACCTGGAGAACAGCAGGAACATGCTAGTGCTGAATCTGAGCCACAACAGTATTGACTCAATCCCCAACCAGCTGTTCATCAACCTGACAGACCTGCTCTACCTGGACCTGAGCGACAACAAGCTTGACAGCCTGCCACCCCAGATGAGACGCCTGGTGCACCTGCAGACTCTCATACTGAACAACAACCCACTGATGCATGCCCAGTTGCGGTAAACTGACATAACTTTTGTTTTCTTAATGTTACCGTTATACTTTACCATCTGTCCACCAATTCCCACCCTTACCCAAAGACCCCGAAAATGCTAGGGCCCATGTTAAGTCTAAAAGTAAGCAATGAATGTAGTTAGAAAAAACTAATTTGCACTCCTCTAGTGCACCTCTGACTGGCTTTGTGTGTTTGTGTTTGTGTGTGTGCGTCTGAGCAGCCAGTTGCCAGCCATGGTGGCATTACAAACTCTGCACCTGAGGAACACCCAGAGGACCCAGAGCAACATGCCCACCAGCCTGGAGGGCCTGACTCATTTAGCAGGTAATGCATGCAAACACACACACACATTTTTCAAATACATTTGTTCTTTCTATTCTTTCTATCGTTGCGGTGCTCTGTTTATGTCCTCACGCTTTTTTATGCAATCATGTGCTCTCAACTGTCCCCTTCCCACCTGTCCCAGATGTTGACCTGTCATGTAACGACCTGACTCGGGTGCCAGAGTGCCTCTATTCACTTGGCAGCCTGAAGAGGCTCAACCTGAGCAGTAATCAGATCTCTGAGCTCTCTCTCTGCATTGACCAGTGGACTCAGCTGGAGACGCTGAACCTGAGTCGCAACCAGCTCACCTCACTGCCCGTAAGGACCATAATCATTACACAGCTGATTTTATAAACCTCCTGTTTCTTACTTACAGTTTTATGGAAGTTATGTAATTGGAATTGTAGCAATATTAAAACCACAAGATTTCATTACTTCTTCTAAAAGGTGAATACCTCAAAACCTGAGAAAATAAAGCCAAAACCAAAGAAAATGTGTGTGTTTGTGTGAACCAAGTCATTTGTTCATCTAAAAGCACTGTCTAATGATGAAACTCTTCTTGTGTGTCTCCATCCATCTCCATCAGTCTGCCATCTGTAAGCTGTCCAAACTGAAGAAGCTGTACATAAACTCCAACAAACTGGACTTTGACGGGGTTCCCCCAGGCGTGGGCAAACTCTCCAGCCTCACTGAGTTCATGGCCGCTAACAACAACCTGGAACTCATCCCTGAGGGGCTCTGCAGGTGGGCTTTGGCTAGTGGAGTTAATAGACAAATATATTCTAAATTGGCTGATGATACAAGCCAATTTCATTTTGCAGGAAAAAGCCAGATTTTGAGGGTCTGCATGTGACTTTTACAAACTGAATTTAAAAATAAGTGTTTATTCCATCAGCAAATACGCTGACACAAGAACCAAATTGTTTAACACTTGTCTCCCTCTAAGGCTGAATCAAAGTATAGAAATGTCCTGGACAGGGCAGGTTCTCTTTAAATGGCATGTTAAATCACCATGAGTTGAATAACAGAATAATTGTGGTTTTGTGTTGTTTTCTAGGTGTGGCAAGTTGAAGAAGCTGGTACTGAATAAAAACCGCCTGGTGACACTGCCTGAGGCCATCCACTTCTTGACTGACTTAGAGGTACAATACTGACCTACATGTCAAGTACATTACATTGCTATTGGGTAAATGGTGGATTGATGTGGGTTAGAATTGTCTTTTTAAAAATGTCAAGCCTGCAGAAAAAGAAATTACCTGGTACTAACCTCCCTCACGACTTTTTTAATCTTGCAGAGTAAAACACAAAGCATGTTATTTTAAATGCATTCTACAGAAAATAGATATGGAAAAGTTATATAACGCAAGTGCAATAAAAAGTGTAATTTTTAAGACTTTTGAGTTTTCCTGTAGGAATATCGCACTTGATGAGTAATAAAAAGTAGTCATCTGTAACAGTGTTTTTTGCCAACTTGTGGTAACGATTACATCATTGTATCTGCTCTCATTAATGTATCTTTCTATAGATTCTAGATGTGCGTGAAAACCCCAACCTGGTGATGCCTCCTAAACCAGTCGACAGAGCAGCAGAGTGGTACAACATTGACTTCTCTCTACAGAACCAGCTCCGGCTGGCGGGGGCCTCGCCTGCTACTGTGGCTGCTGCTGGAGGAGGTGTGTGTAACTGTGTGTAGAGTTTGTACATGACTGTGGTGGACTATAGCAATGCTTTTGTGTATTTTTATTTTTATTTTTTTTAAATAGAGGTTTAAATAAGAATCTGTTTCTGCAATTGTCCAGGAGCCAGTCCCCGAGATCACCTGGCTAGGAAGATGAGACTGAGGAGGAGGAAGGACTGTTCTCAGGATGATCAGGCAAAGCAGGTGTTGAAGGGCATGAGTGACGTCGCACAGGAGAAGAAGAATATGGAGGTAAAGAGAGAAAGATTATATTGGAAAGAAAAATGTAAAACACGAAGGGTGTCTGTGGATCCACTAAAAGTTAGTTTGGTTATTGGGTTCCTGAACACATCATGACGAGACTCACTGGGTTTAATTACTCTATGGAGTTTGATTGGTTTAGAAATCTGTCCACTAAGCTTGAGAGGAATTGAGAAATGAGTGAAAGAAGAATGAAGAACACAAGAGGATTGATTTCATTTACCTGCTGATTTTGTAGGAGAACGGAGACTTGAAATACGGTGATTTAAAGATCCGACGCTGGGACAAGAGTCTAGAGAAGCCTCATCTTGACTACTCAGAGTTCTTTATGGAGGACGTGGGACAGGTAATGTGTGTGTGAGAAAGACAGCAGTCAGCAGCTATCCATGTTTTTGTGTTTACATGTGATTTAAGAAAGTGCAGACTGCCCTTGCTGCTTCTTTTCAACATATTTGTGGAGAACCTGTCAGGTTGTAAAAGCGAAGAATGTTTTTTATTGATTACATCTCTCTGCCCCTCCCTACAGGTTCCAGGTGTAGCAGTGTGGCAGATAGAGAACTTTGTTCCCATACAAGTGGATGAAGCTTTCCACGGCAAGTTCTATGAGGCGGACTGCTACATTGTGCTCAAGGTAACACGTACATACAAATCTGCCAACGTTTACAGTAGATTTTTGTCACCGTCATTACTTAGACTTGCATCTGACAAATGAGACTAATCAAACTGGAACACCTGTGAGTTTTCACCAACTGTATATCATTCCTACACATTCCCTCCTCATATCTCCCTCTTATCTGTCTTGCATTCTTCTGTTTGTAACGTAGACCTTCCTGGATGATAATGGCGCTCTGAGCTGGCAGATCTTCTACTGGATTGGCCAGGAAGCCACGCTGGACAAGAAGGCCGGCTCTGCCATCCATGCCGTCAACCTCCGAAATTTCCTCGGGGCCGAGTGCAGAACAATAAGGGAAGAGATGGGAGACGAGAGCGAGGAATTCAGCGCCGTATGTATAAACATGATAATAAGAGATACACACACAACTTCTAATGAAACTTCATATGATGGCTGATATGAAACGTCTTCAAAATGCACTTCAGCTTTGTAGACGTTTATCTTCCACATGCTTTTGTAAATGAGGTTTTGTCTTGTGTGCAGGTGTTTAACAATGAGATCTCCTACATCGAGGGAGGAACAGCCAGTGGATTCTACACTGTGGAGGACACACACTATGCTGTCAGGTAGGCTGGATGAAAACACATCTTGCAAGGATTTTGTACATGACTGTGGTGGACTTTTATTCCCTTGAAGTCGAGTCAAATTTCTTTTTTTTTTTTTTTTCTTTTTTTTTTAACTTTGGCTTTTCTTGTCTTAATATCATCAGAGATGTGCTCTGTGACTTGTTTTGTTTTCGCCTATAATCAACTGATCATTCTGTAGCTTGAACTTCAGCGACTCGCATTTGAACCCTTTTGTGTTTTTCGTCAGGTTGTACAGAGTCTACGGCAAGAAAAACATTAGACTGGAGTCTGTACCGGTGAAGGCCTCCTCCCTTGACCCTCGGTGATTTCACACCCTTTCTTTGTCATACACTATATGACACATACTTGGACTATTGTGCCTCACCCTCGAGCATGCTGACACACACACACACACACACAATCTCCATTCCTAATGCCTTTGGTATCCCTCTTATCTCTCACATGTAATCTCTGCATTTACTGTTGACCTGCAGTTGATTTGTTGGTCGTTTTATTCCACTGTCGTTCCACTGTCTCGTTTAGTCTGAAACACTGTGTCCATAACATCCTGTCTTTCTCTTTCTTTGGCAGCTTTGTCTTCCTGTTGGATACAGGGATGGAAATCTTTATCTGGAGAGGAGCCAATGCTACACTCAGTGGCACCACGAAGGCAAGGTCAGATGCATGTCAAAAACTAACACAATTTGTTTCTGCCAATCTCAAATCTAAAGTTGGTTTCATCTAATGTTGGGAACTAAACTAAGCCCGTGACTGCAGTGATCCAAAGCAGTGTCTGTGTGTTTTTTGTCAACCTCCAGGTTATTTGCAGAAAAGATAAATAAGAATGAGCGCAAGGGGAAGGCAGAGATCACAACCCTCATGCAGAACCAGGAGCCTCCAGGGTTCTGGGAGGCGCTGGGAGGACAACCAGAGGAGATCAAGAAACACGTACCAGATGACTTCTCCCCCATTAGACCTAAACTATACAAGGTAAATCCTTTTTTTGGTGTGGATTGTTGGTGTTATGTAAACTGTTCAGTGTTGTAGGAGGTTTACCGTCAGCTTGAAGTCACGTACCAATATTTTTGTAGCTCATAGTGATTTACTATAAATTTTGTACATGAACAGATAATGAGGCTAAACTGCAAATCACAGTTCACTGATGTTTTGTGTCACTGTTCTGCAGGTGGGCCTGGGTCTAGGCTATCTGGAGCTGCCTCAGATTAACTACAAGCTGTCAGTGGAGCACAAAGACCACAAGATCAAACTGGATACCTTGCCCGAACTGAGACTGGTATGTGTATCTGCTGCAAAGGCAGAAAAACTTTGATCCCTCCTCCACTCCTCTTGGTGCACAACCCCATTTTCTACTTCCCTTCCATCCCTTCAGTTGCAGTCTCTGCTGGATACAAAGTGCGTGTACATCCTGGACTGCTGGTCCGACGTGTTCATCTGGATCGGGAGGAAGTCTCCCCGTCTGGTCCGAGCCGCTGCGTTAAAACTGGGTCAGGAGATCTGCTCCATGCTGCACCGGCCCAAACACGCCTGCGTCACCCGCAATCTGGAGGGCACCGAGTGTCAGGTAATAATAAAAATTCACCTGCTTTACTGGTCCTTGTCTTTTGTGTGTTGATATGTACATACACTTTACTGGTCACACGCAATTATGCACAACTCTGCAGGAGGGAAGAAAATGTGCAATATTTTCAAGTGTGCTGTTGATCTTGAAAATCATGTATTTAAACACATGACCCTTGGAAAATATATTAGCATAATAGTAGCATAATAATGAGTTTAAACTTGTGCTCTACACTTTTTGTGTCTCTCCTTTCATCATTTCTCATATTCATCCTCTTCACCAGGTGTTTAAGTCCAAGTTTAAGAACTGGGATGATGTGTTGAAGGTGGACTACACCAGAGCAGCTGAGACTGTACAACAGAAGGACAACCTGCAGGGCAAGGTCGGTGACGCACGTTCATTTGCTCTATTTTAATTTTAATTTTAATATCAGGCCACCAGTCAAATGCTGCGGATGAATGGAGCAGGCCTAGCGACTCATAAAACGCATGATTACTCTCAAAATATTCATATGCTTAAAGACCATCTGTGTTACAAGAGCACACTTTTATTAACCTGAACTCCGTCAGATATTAGAGTGTTTTACGTCTGATCACCTCATTGTTTTCTGTTTCCTCTCACAGGTGAAGAAGGATGCAGAGCAGAAAGACCAAATGAAAGCTGACCTCACAGCTCTCTTCCTTCCCAGGCAGCCAGCCATGCCCCTCACCGAGGTAATGCCACAAACACGTGCACGCACGCAGGCACACACACTCACACACACACACACATACACACACACACACAGCTGATCTCCTTCTTCATACTCCCAACTTTTACACAAAAACAAACTCTTCTTTGTGTGTGTTTTCTGTCCAGGCTGAGCAGTTGATGGAGGAGTGGAATGAGGACCTGGATGGCATGGAAGGATTTGTTTTGGAGGGAAAGAAGTTTGCTCGCCTGCCAGAGGAAGAGTTTGGCCATTTCTTCACACAGGACTGTTATGTCTTCCTCTGCAGGTAGGCGCGTGTGACTGTGCTGAGGCCATGGGGGAAAAAGAGGTGGAAATTTGTGCCTTCTGTTCTGTGAAATGGTCATAATACAGAAAATGACAAACCAGTGTCACTCTGCTTTCTCAGGTACTGGGTGCCTGTGGAGTATGAAGAGGAGGAGAAGGAGAAGAAGGAAGGTGGAGGAGGAGGAGCAGGAGGAGGAGGAGGAGGAGGTGGAGGAGGAGAGGAGGAGGAAGAAGACAAACAGCCAGAGGAGGACTTCCAGTGTGTGGTTTACTTCTGGCAGGGCAGGCAGGCCTCCAACATGGGCTGGCTCACTTTCACCTTCTCTCTGCAGAAGAAGTTTGAGAGTCTTTTTCCTGGAAAACTGAAGGTGTGGGGAAAGATTTGTGCCCACTTTTGACCCTCTTGCTCTCCTTTCTTCTGCATTTTTTCTCATCATATGTACTTTGATCGCTGTGTTTTAACAGTTTCATGCTAAATGTTTTGCTCTCCAGGTGGTGCGAATGACCCAGCAACAGGAGAACCTCAAGTTCCTGTCCCATTTCAAGAGGAAGTTCATCATCCACAAAGGAAAAAGGAAACAGAAGACTGACTCTGCCCAGCCGTCCCTCTACCACATACGCACAAACGGCAGCGCGCTTTGCACCAGGTTAATATGTTGCCTGTTATTACCTTCATCCACACCAGCAACATCACAAGCATCGATTTCCTCCAGAGACACCTTGACGTCTTTCTCCTTAAAAATATTCCGATACTTTTTTTTTTTTTTTTTTAAACCTTGCATCTCTCTCATTTAGGACCATCCAGATTGGGACAGATTCAAGCAATCTCAACTCAGAGTTCTGCTTCATACTCAAGGTCAGATTTTCTCTCATAGTAAATTTTTTTATTTTAACGTTAAATCTCACTGGACCCCACCTGATTTCTCCCGTCTTCCTCTCTTGATTCTTTGATGCGTTTCTGCAGGTACCATTTGAGAGCACAGACAATCAGGGCATCGTTTACACCTGGGTGGGCAGAGCTGCTGACCCCGACGAAGCCAAACTGGCCGAGGACATCATGAACAGCATGTTCGACGACACGTACAGCAAACAGGTATGTTTGCGTAGACCGGAGACATTCGGTGCAAGGTCACCGCTCCCGTTTTCTCTCTCACGATCTCAACAACGACAATAAAACTACCTCCTCGAGCGTCGCCGCAGTTTCTGGTTGTGCCCTATTTTCAACCAGACCAGAGAGACTCTAATCTGCCCCCTAGTGCTTCTTCCAAATGACACTGGCAGCTGTTGGTCACCTAAAGTTACCACAAGGATTTTGTTTGTTTCAGTTCTTGAACTAAAAGCATCTAATCTCAAGTGTATTTCAACTGCCACTAAAACTCTTCTTTCATCATTTGCACTATTTTAAAGAACGAACAACTTGAATTACTGACACTGATACATTCTTCTTAATGTGAAGTAACTGTACGAACAAAAAGTCAGGGGTAATTCCTCTGAAAGGCCTTAAACCAGCTGGTCTGTCGCACTGGTAACGTCCTCCTTGGTGAAGTGCGTGTTCACATCAAGTGTAGAAACAGATGCTTCAGCTTGTGTGTTATGTTTCCACGAGTGTCCATAATCTAAATGAATGTAATTGTATATTCCATAACACCACCACAACAGTTGGTGTGTGTGTGTGTGTGTGTGTTTGTGTGTGTGAGTTTGAAACTGTAGATTTTGTCTCAGCTGATGAGCCAACTTGTCTCCCAGGTAATAAACGAGGGGGAGGAGCCAGAGAACTTCTTCTGGGTGGGGATTGGTTCTCAGAAGGCGTACGATGAAGATGCAGATTATATGAAACACGCTCGGCTCTTCAGGTGAGTGACCGTTTCCGGTTTTACCTTTTCCTCTTTTCTATATTCCCTATCTCTTTCAACACTTTTATTTATTTCTCCCCCTCTCGCTGCCGCAGATGTTCCAACGAGAAGGGTTATTTCTCTGTGTCGGAGAAATGCTCAGACTTCTGTCAGGACGACCTGGCCGACGACGACATCATGTTGCTGGACAACGGCAAAGAGGTAACGATAATGGGCTTGTTTGACTCTCTACACTTGGATTTCATCGTTTCACTTTACAGTTCCATTAACTTTCTGGCCTTGTTTTCTCAGGTGTACATGTGGGTCGGTACTCAAACCAGCCAGGTGGAGATCAAACTTAGTCTCAAAGCCTGCCAGGTGAGCGAGACCCTCCGGTTTGTGCTGACACATTTTGGGTTTTATACATCAATGTCTTTCTGACCCCGCTCCTCCTCTTCCTCGCCAGGTTTACATCCAGCACATGCGCTCTAAGGACACGGAGCAACCGAGGAAGCTCCGACTGGTCCGGAAGGGAAACGAGCCTCACTGCTTCACACGCTGCTTCCACGCCTGGGGAGCTTTCAAAACCCCCCCATCATAGACAAACACTCTCTGAACTGCGCACACGCTCAGAAACGCTCGATTTGCTGCCATTTTGTTTCTTACCAGTAAGATGAAGATGATGATGATTGATGATGATGATGATTGATGATGTCTATGCCTATAACCCAGCTTTACCCGAGCTATGATTCCTACCCTCCATCCTTCTCGTCGCTGCTGTTCCAACAGCGTTTTGCAACGGGTCACTATCCGAGTCTGCAGACACGCACAGATGTAAGTTTAGCACAACATCCCCATCAGCAAGAACTCGTCTGCTATCAGAGTCTGTCTCGGTTTCCGTCTTTGGGACAAATATCAGTTTTTCTACAGTTTATTTTTAGCAGCAAGTCTAAATGCTGACGTTGAATGAAAGAAGAGAATTATGTCTTGAGATAAAGTAGATCTAAGACGTTCCAAGGCTTTATGAAAACCCAAAGGGAGGTCAACCCCCGAACATATCAACCCCGTTTTGCTGCTTTCACATGGCTTGTGCTGCATGGTCAGTAGTTTTCAGTGGAGAAGGGTTAAGAGCTCATTACGACAAGAGTCACTTCTCTGTGTTTTCGTGCCATTTTGCGCAACTCATTGAAGCAGTTAAGGCCAGATAAGTTGATTTTACAGTTCTTTGTTTTTTTTTCCTCCCATCATTGAGGGACAGAACAGAAAACAGCACTATAATTGTTTTTCTGAGGAATGTTGGTTTATATAAATATATATATTTTTCTGTTGTTTGGACTATACATGGTATGTGTGTGTTTACCCCATGCGCCTTTACTGAAATCAGTCTTGTTTGATCTGTTCTCACCTTCTGTAACTTCATCACTGATCTGAAACTTTGTTTTACACGTTCCAATTGTGTAAAGACGCTTCAGACGGCAAAGTCTCCAACAGTTAAAACAGTTACATTTATTTGGCCAAAGAAATCTTGAGGTCAGCGTGTAGGTAATAGATTGTAAGACAGAGCCTTGTTTTATGTTTAAATGTGCAATCAGTGGAGCGTGCGAGATCCAGAAACGAAATAATACTGCGCTCGTCTCGGTTACAGGCCACATTCAACTTTCAAACTGTTTATTTTCTTGTGTTTCTGGAGCAGAGGGAATAAGTGGAGCTGAGTTTTCTTTCCAAAACTAAACACAATCATTTTTGAAAAAGTAAATGCATGCGATGTTTGAAAATGAAGACAGACATTGCTTTCTTTTTCAAACGTCTTTCTCTTGCCTTTTTTTTTTTTTTTTTTTTTTTAATTTACAAATTTTAATGGGAGATCTCTAGCACCATATCAGAGACATATCTTAATAAACAGTGGAAATTAACCAACCGATCTGAGATCAAGGGTTACATTTTTAATGGTTAGCTGATGATCAGTGGTGCCAGCATTAACCTTGGAGTACAATACTGCTGTAGTGCGTTGTGTGATCATGTGACCTGTGTAGCATGCAGGCATTGATCCAAGCAAGACATCTGCGTATTCCCAAATGGCTGCAACTTTCATTGACTTTCTTTGTACCTTTTTTTTTTTGGGGGTGAACTGTATGCCTGTTAGTGTGTTGAGTCCTACACACATGTATGTGTATGAATATGTGCACATGCTCCTGATGCCACCTGCAGATGCTTTATTTATGTATTTTATATAAAAATAAAATCTCACACTGCATATTTAGTCCCCTGGCGTTTACCACCAAACCACAGTACATTATGAGACCCTGCACACTAACACCGCTGTCTTTTAGGGCCATTTTTGGGTAGAAGCTGGGAGTTTCAATGGGAACTAAATCAACCAGTGGTACATTATCCTGCTCTAAGGGATGTTTAATATTTTGATGCTTATCTAGTAAATGTGTAGCTAGCAGTGAGTTAACTTAGCATGAAAAACACAGGAGTCTTCTCAAAGGTAGGGGAAAAAAAAAAAAAACACTTGCCAGCCAAAATTTGTTTAATCTGTATAAAAATTGAACTGTTTTAGGGTTTTTGTGGTGGGGTAGCAATGTCAGCTGGTTGCCTGGCAACTGCCTTGGCCAAGAAATGGTCTTAACCAACCAGAACAAACTAAAAAACTAAAACTAAAAATGTTTAACGTATTGAGCTTTAGAGGTGCTGATTGGAGGATCGTGTTACCTTTAGACACTAGCTGTTTACCTCTTCTCAGTCTTTGTACCAAGCTA
Organism: Rachycentron canadum; assembly: GCA_038496675.1. Lineage (NCBI taxonomy): Eukaryota > Metazoa > Chordata > Actinopteri > Carangiformes > Rachycentridae > Rachycentron > Rachycentron canadum. Next base: position 20,340,438 of record CM076664.1, read on the forward strand.
AGCTAACTGGCTGCTGATGGTGGCTTCCTATTAGCCAGTGTTTAGCCAACTGTAGCGCTTCATGAACACAGCAGACCAAGTCCCATGGAGAGAGTAAATAATTTTATTAACATTCACAATTCTTCCACAGCCAGAAATGCTAAATGACCCGATTAAAATCCTACACACAAAACTGAATCACAAAGTAGAAACAAATTCATCTTAATTGTGGAGTTAAAAAGGTGAACCGTGCCAGCTGTAGCATGAAAGGGTTAATTATTCGCGTGTCAGCTAAATAACCGAAGAAAGCTAACACACAAGTTTAAAAAAAAAAAAAAAAAAAACTACATTAGTTAGTAGTGAGGTCCCTTTTTTAACTTTAATTTTCTGTTATGCAACGTGATCAAGAAGCTAGAAATACTGAGCAGTTTTTAGGCTACAACAGGTTTTTACTCTATCGACTTACTGTTATAAATCTGTCTTTACAGGACCTAGATATAGATATTTTATAAACTTTCATTTTTTTACAGAGAAAAAAAAAAAAAAAGACAATCAAGGGGGTTTAAAGTACTGATGATCAAAGCTCTGCATCTAGCCAGTATTACCCAGAATGCACAAATTCACAGAAACCCAAAACAGAGTCCTCCTGGGTGCATCCCAATACATTACACTTAGCATTCAGACTGACTTTGCTTCCCTTGCCACCACTTCCCTGAGTCCCTTCAAGAAGATTTCTGCATGAGATGATGAAATGTTAACAGAGGAGGGAGGATTTAACAGACTCTTCATTTTACCACATTCTTTACCTTCATCTCCTTCAGACACCAGCAGAAAATGAGGATAAAAACTAAGACTTTATTCTCAAACTGATGACAAACAAACTTTGAGCTCTTCAAAAACAACAAAAGATAATTCATTCTTATCCAGTGGTCCTAATGAGCAGAGGCTCCTTGTTGTAAAACAAAGGACAGTGCTGTCATCACATAGATGTTTCACTGAATGAGGCTGGTTAAAAAAACAAAAACAAAAAAAAAACACTGCAGCCGTCGTACCCCAACCCCAACCCCACCCAAAAAAAAAAAAAAAAAAGTTATACTCGTGACATCACTGCCCTCGTCTTCCTCCCATGACACTTGACCTGTTAACCTGATATAAAAAAAAAACAATTATTTTAATCAATTTAATTCATAGTTGAGAGGAACCAAAAACGCACCAAGCATTGAGCAATAAAGGTTTTTCAAAAAATGTCAAAAATATCATTTCACCAAAATATGCTCTAGTCCTAAATTCATAGCACCACCTCCACTTCCCTCCTCCCAAGCTGGTTCCCTTTGAAATCACTGTCACTCTTTTTCTCTGGCATCCACCCACTCCATTTATCATTAAAATATCTTAACTTTCTCCAAAAGCCATATGAAACATATTTAACAGGATACAAAACACCTTCAGTATCTCAGCACTCAGTACCATTAGAGTAGACAGAGCTTATTAAAACCTTGGTGAAAATGTGCTTCTGTGGAAATCTCTAGTTTGAAATGGCTGATCTATGCACCACCAACACTGTGACTGACTAAGGCAATTCAATTGCCTTCACTGGCACCTTAGAGGGGAAGAACAGAATTACTACATTTAATACTCAAATATTCAAAATACTTGATTTGCTAGTTTTGATCTCTTCAAACACTACGTTTCTCCCTCTTTCACATATCCTCGGTTCATACGCAGGGTCGTTCACGGGGCTGTGGTGTTGTTGAGCGGCGTGCAGAACAATTCATCACATCTAGGGTGCACAAGGAATCGACAGGCGCGTTTGGCAACGGAGCACCAATTCCAGTTCCAACTGTGGGAGAAAACTGGGACGAATTCAGGCACACCACAGAAGTGTGGATAGAAAAATAAAAACATAGAAACGTCACTGTTAAGTCTCTATGCAGAGTGTAACAGCCCTTTCTTCGCGGGCTGAGCCACAGTCATTAAGCACGACCACCTCCACTGGCCCTGGAACCGCCAAGTTGCCCGGGGAAAAGGCTGACTGATCACACAGAGTGCCAAGATGGATGACGGAAATTTCAGCCTCAAGTTCTCGAAATCAGAATCAAGCCCATCCAGAACCAGGCTATCCTCAGTTGGACTTTGTGTCTCCATGCGGGACGTGGTGTCATGTTTCCAAAGCGGTTACAGAAGAAGATGATTTAGTTCTTCTAGTAGAAGAAGCCACAACAAGAGTCTTGTATGTATTCTTTGTCCATAGTGAGGCTTTCCTCGCAGTTTGTGCCAGGAGAGTGCAGAGTGCTGGCTGGGGGCTCCGCAGTGGGCTGCTGGGAGATGTTTGTGGTGCAGCACAGAAATCCAGTCCATCCAGACCCATCAGCCCCTCCCTGTAATACTTCAACAGCAATCAGAGGACAATATGAGCAAAAACCTCACCATTTCACATTGAGACACAGCTTGTTTCAAAGACCTAGCTGAGGACCAATGAAGTGACAGGCTGTCACCAAAATCTGCACCCTGTCCCCACGGAGCCCCCTCCCCCCATGACCACATGTTAAATCACCGGGGGCAAAAGCGAGTGCAACTTTAAATTTGTATGTTTCTTGAAACTTAAGATGGAGCGTAAACTGGTCTCACGTTGTTTTATAAAATCACCACAGACACGTCAGCAGAGGCCAATCACAAAAAAAGTGTAAAAATGTAAAGGAATTCCTAAATTTAACAAATACGATCTGACAGAATTACAGGAAAACACAATGTCAGGTAATCTACCTTAAAACAATTTTTCACCTTTGTACAGCATTTTATATAAGAATAAATAAATTAATAAATTAATGATTAATTCATATAAAAAATAATCTGACGTGACAAAATGTAGATTGGTTTTGATTAGAAAAATATTCCATTTGTATTAATTATTTATATATAAAGTTCAAAATGCACACTTCAGATGTATACTGTTGTGTTTTTCCACCAGGGGGCAGCAGAGTTATACAAGCTACAAGAAGACATGTTGACAAAAAGGCAACAACAACAATCACCTCCTGATTCGTGGCTCCTGTGCAGAGCAATGTAACTGGATGGACGAGTGCAATCGGTGCAAAGTAGTTTAAAGTGTCCGCCACATACTCATCACTTCACATCACATAAACATTCTCTCTGTCACAAAAACGTAATAATGAATTTATCCCTGTGTTTCAGCTGTGATGATAATCCACCTTTCCTCTGCTTTGTCCTGTATGAAACGCACACTGCTCTGAAAGGACTCAAGTTATAGTTAAACAGTTATATAAAAGCTGCACAGAGACTCACAGGAAAAGGTAAAGACAGCTCTGAGCTGTTACGAGGATAAACTTGCCTATTCAACAGCAAGTCTGACAGAACACAAACTACAAAATAAAAGAAAGACAAAAAAAAAAAAAAAAAAACATAAATGAGCAGACGTCTATCTGGACAAACCGTTACAGGGAATAAACGGGATGCATGTAGATGTTTAACCGTGTTCAAGATCCAAGTAGAAAGGGAACAAATACCCTGAGCTTGACTATAAGACAGTGAAAAGCCTGTGTGTGTGATGTTTTGCCCTCAGTGGAAATGATTTCTGCTTCACTGGCTTCTCAAAGACACCGAGTGGGAAAACAGAGTGGACGGCTTGTTGTTGGAATGCAGCGCAAAGACAGAGCAGGTCTTTGAAGTTTGCACACTCTGGACCAGCTCCATTAGAAACAGGTGCCTGTGTGTGTGTGTGTGTGTCTGTGTGTGTGGGTTAAAGGACTCTCACATATACACTGCAGTGTATAGGCAAGTGTCATGCATCTGCTCATAGTGTGGAGAGGTCTGAGTATAGATCAAAGGAACTTGCTTCTTACCTGTTCAATTGATGAGGATGCCAGTTGAGTGTCCCTCTTCCTCTTTAATGTTCTTCAGGTTATTCTCTGCTTCATCCACAGTGCTGGAGGTCAGATACACAAACCACAATTTCATTCTTGAGAATGAAAAGACTAAGAACAGTACGAGCTGAGTGTAGGTTTGTATGCCTACGTTAGGAAATCCCTGACGTCCTCCACGGTGAGTTCTCCGGTGGAGTCGAGGGTGAGGTCAGCACAGCTGAGGGGGGAGTCCAGTGGGGTGTCCAGGATGGGGGAGGACAGAGAGCTTGGAGGATCCTCTGTTTGCCCTGCGAGTGTAGATCACAAAGAGTTAGGGGCTGAAGTATGTTTCTGCATCGTGGTGACCCCAACAAGGCAGAGTTCAGCTGAACAAATACACTTTATATATATATGTTACAGCATTAAAAATGGCCTATGTATGAAATGTTGGCTGAAATCTTGACTGAGCCCAAACACATGGTTTGAAATCAAAGCTCTGCCTAGATTTTGAGCTTCTTTTAGCTTGTTGTTTTGGTTTTCTGACTTCACTGTTTTGGTTCACCCTCACTGCTGTCGCAGTATCTTTTCCGGACACAAGAGGCTGCTGATTTCAGCAAAACTGTAACTGTGCACTACCCAACAGGCAGCAAACACAGCACAGATGCAGTTAGCAACTAGATGAACATAGTCATACATTTAGAGCCAGATGCTTCACTAGCTGGAAGAGTGAACACTTGTTCATCAGGTGTCTAGAAATATGACTCTAAATGTTTGGTAATGTTGCTCTGTGTCTGATGGACGTAAAGAAGCAAATGCTTGGTAACGAAATCACCATATCATTGGTACAAAAAGTGCCTTCCTCCTGTACTTTCCTCTTTGAGAAAAAAATACAATTAAAATAATACATTTTTTAAAAGCACATTCTCAAAAGAGGTTGGTTATGAATTCCTTGTTGTGCAAAACAACTCATGGCAGAAAGTAGATGGTTCAGCCTCTAAATATTCAACACCGGAAAGAGGTTAAATCCCTGTTATTTCTTTATAAAGCTACAGTTTCTCCAATAAACTCTTGATGATGCATTCATTCTTACGATGAGTCAAAATAGGGAAAAAAACATTCTGCGTCGCCTGCATGGGTAGTTATTAAAGTCTGAGGTTTCAGTGACAGGGCCTCTAGGGCATAAACTAACTCTGCTCTGGTCGCCACAACAACCATCACTTCCTGCCTGGGAGGGAGGTGCTGGGCAAGAGAGGCAACTGGGGCATACTGAATGGTTACCATGGAGTCAAGATGGGAACCCCCGCAAGGCCTGGTTGGGGTTTAAGAGGTTCAGAGAGACAAGAGAGAGTGAAGTGGGAGAAGAGAAAGGGGGGGAGAAATTAAAAGAGGAAAGCAAGTGAATGTGTGTGTGTGTGAATGTGTGTGTGTGTGTGTGTGTGTGTGTGTGTGTGTGTGTGTGTGTGAATGTGTGAATGTGTGTGTGTGTGTGTCCTACCCTCAGCCTGACCCATCTGGTTCTTGTGGGTTCCATTAGCCTGCGGCTGCGTTGTCGTACCATCGCTGAGGAGACACATGAGCACACGCCGTTTACTTTGGCAGTAGATGGAGTAATAACAAAGCAATAACAGTAAAAGTATCATTTCTTTGCTTTCACATGCAGCTGAGTGCCCCACGCTGGTAGTAACCCAAGAGAAAGCATTATGAACAATAGGTTTAGTGGTTCCCAATATGTGGTCCAGGGACCACCTGGACCCTAATAGGCTCCTTAATAGGTTTACAATGACTCCCCAGAAATTCTGAAATTGTTTCTATTAGATGCAGACAGACAGCAGATTGTGTAGATTGTCAGTGTATTATACCACAATATTTATCAATATTACATAAATTTAAATAAAACTGTATGTTGTAATGGAGGTTTTTAATCCACATTGACCACTATTCATTCAATTTTACACTTACTTTGCTACTCATATAAAGAGTTAAGCAAGTTTTGCTTTGGTATAAGAAATCTTCAGGTGTCCTTAACCAAACAGGGATCTTCTAATGTTCATGTACATCAAGGTCATTCAAATGGTAAAGTTTAGGGTCCCTGTAGTAGTTAATCAATATATCAGGGATGCTATCTGGTAAAGGAAAATCATCTAATTTTACTCTATGTGGGTGAATGGAAGCTGTGTCCTGCATATTTGTACTCTTGGCTCTTTGTGTGTGTGTGTGTGTGTGTGTGTGTGTGTGTGTGTGTGTGTGTGTTACCTGGCAGGTGTGGGTTTGAGTGGCCGGTCCAACTGAACAGAGAAGAGCGGCTCAGTGAGGACCTTAGCAGACAGTGAGAACCTCTCATACTCTGAGGGAGAGATCAGGTAAAAGCCTGTGGGGCACAACACACACACAAGGATGAGACAGCTACAACTTAAGCTGTGAAAACTGTCCAAAGTGAACATGTGCTTGTTATCCTGCTGCTGCCTTTTTTTTTTTTTTTTTTTTTTTTTTTTAAATTTAAATATAATGTTTTATCTTAGCTGCACTGGGATGGAGGCAGAGGTCTGGATATCGTGTTATAGTGTTGGAAAATAAAACCAAAACTACCAGCGTGAGAAACTATTTTGTGGAGGTGAATAAAGTGACCCTTCACCTGGCCTAACTTTCCTCATCTTTCCCTGCATTATGACTCTAATGTGTTCAGTGTTAAAAATGTGATTATCAAAATACTATCACGTGGTGCCTGCCAGTGTCTGAACGGAACAGCATTTTCCCCTTTGATCAAAAATCAAGCTTCTCCTCACCCTGTCCATTTTTGGTGAAAACGCAGGATGCAATGCCACTTATGTCTTCTTTGCGGATGCAGTCGTAGCGCACCTGGAGGCACAGAAAGTGAAACTATTGGATTGATTTTAATTTACAGAGACATCACTTTTAGCAAAACTGTGAAACCATAGCGCACACACACACACAACTCAAATACTAAAATATTTTCACTCTCAATTAGGTTTACAGAAAACTGAAAAACTAGTAAATTTATGCAAAAATGCTAAAGAGAAAGAAAGAACTTTATTTACGTAAAATGGATACATTTGATATCTGTTCAGACTTGCAGTCTCTGTCACCTTCCAGATATAATTATGATGACAGAAAAGCTCCCAGTGTGTCGTGTTTGTGTGTATCAATGTTTGTGTATATTCAGTCTCATTAGCAGTAGTCTGGCATCACGACGATGGGTCATCAAGTTGTTGCTCTGGTGAGTCAAATTAGCAGAGTCAGTTTAGAGTGTGATGCGTGTTATAAACAAAGACATTGATATTTGGCACCTGTGTAATACAATATATTCTCCTATTGATATTTTTCCCACCACTGATAAGTACATCATTAAAGCACACACACAATCATACTTTTGACAAAGCTTCCAACAACACTGCACAATTATATAATTGAACATCAAAATGCACAGATAAACACAAACACAATTAAAGTCAGGCTTGTGTTACAAACACAACTGGACCCCTAAAGCCCACCTGCGGTCGGAGGCCTGGTATGTTAAAGAGGTGCATGTCTCCCAGGTTGGTCAGACACACCAGTGTGTGTTCACTGTAGTCTTCCTGAGCTATGGAGCTGAAGACCACCAGGGCCACCTTCCTCACCCGACAGCCTTCATGTGCTGTCAGCTTGAACTTGGTCTTTGCGCTCACCTTGGGGAGAGAGAACACCTGAAGGAAGAGAGAGGGAGATAAAGAGAGAGAGAAGGAGGAGTTTTATCAACAGCCGTGATGTGAAATTGCAACTTTATTGGTCTTTGAAAGGCACTCAAATACAAAGAGTTTTTCAGTCTCAACCTTGAGCTGTTCCTCTGATGCAATGAGCACAGAGTGAGCGTTGGTCATATCCGGTGCAATGGCGAGATCCTGGGAGGCTTCATAGGGGTCTGGTAGTGGTTTCCCCCGGCCGTCTAACACACAGATTGACACCACGGGAGCCCTGTGCATCAGCTGAATCTCTTTACCCAGCACCGCCTCCACACACACACTGCTGTCACTTGCTCCACCCCGCTCACACACACGTCCCGAGCCAACGCAGGGAACCTCTAGAGCATAGGCATACACACTGCCTGAGTTGGTACCTGCCCATAGTGTGGGACCGTGGTGTGTACCTGGCGTAGACAGGAGAATAATAATAATAATAACAATAATAATAAGTCATACAAATTGTTTTTAAAAAATACAGAATGAAGCTTTAATGTCACACTGAGAGTTCTACGTTCAGTCTATAACCAGTAAGTAAACACACCGTCACGCAGGAAGGTGTCAGCGAAGCAAAGACATCGCACCACTCCAGACAGCGAGTCGTCTGCTGACCGGGGTTCAATCCTTCGCTGTACCGGAGCCACTTCCTCCTGCTCTGCCAAAGCAGCGTTAGCCTCTTGGACCTGCACATATCACAATCATTAAATAGACTGAGATTATTTCAGTCTATATGTTCTGTGTGGCTCCCATTCAAACAAATGAGCCATTTACCTTGCTGGTGGGTGTGGTGATAGTGCGTTTCTTTCCCGACACTCGGCTTTTGCGGATGCGTCTGAAGCTCTGCCGTAAGGACTTTTTCAAGGATTTGACTCTGGACAGGGGGCCCTCCATCGCCAACGAGTCATTAGGGTGCAGGGTACACCTAGGGGCACATCAGGAGAAGTAGAGTATTGTTTTACAGATCAGGTTTGGCCTTTTCCTGGACTGGAGGGGAACCAGAGATTGAGTATAAATGTTGAAATATCCATTATTAGCCTGGTAAGCTCAGAAGACTGAATATTAATATTCTGAGCTGTGTTCCTGACCTGGCCAGCACAGCGTTTCGTCTGTGGTAGTCAAACAGACCAAATCCATGACTCGTCCCGAAGGCAATAAGGTTCCACTCTGCATGCAGTGCCACCGCCGTAACAGAGGCCGGGGGCAGGCACTGCACCAGCACCAGTGGTTGGAAGCCCGGGGGGAAGGGGGCAGGTTTAAGACGCGGCTCCAGTCTGTCATGGCCCTTCCAGGTAAAGCCTTCCCTGTCCTGCAGTAGATCCACCACCGACACATCCACCAAGTGGTCTGAACGCTCGTCACTCAAACCCAACACTATCACCTGGAGAAATGGAAGGAGTGTTTCGTTCAGTTCTTACACGTCAGCACCATCTTTTATCTTCAAGTGTCTGAGTATACAGGAGGCATCTGCAGCAGAAGTCATAACAACGCAAGCTCATTAGGGAGCTCCCCTCCTTCAAAAACCAGACCTAAAATCCACTAAATTCAAAAGGATTTCACGACAGAGCCATTATAAAAGCAAGTTAATAATCAGCACCCACAAGAGGTTCACTCTATTTTTACATTTGTTTATCTGGGAGCTGTAGTTTTTACAGTATGCACCTTCTAGTGCACCAGAGCCTGAGCATTCACTTACGGGAAAGTAGATAAGAGATTTTTTAAATGGGGTGTAGTGTTCATCCATATTCATACTCTCCAGAAGATGAAAGCTAATGTTTTCAGATGTCCTGACCTTTCGTCTAGCACCACTATCAGTTCAGAATTTCCTCTTGTCCACTGAATAATCTAAGTCTCTAGGGGAGACTGCCAGGAAATGTATTCAGCACGTACCCAGCTGGGGATGAGCACTTTCACATTGGACACCGTCTGTGCTTTCTCCTGGTATCACCCTCAGCCTAAATGTGAACTTTGCACACAAGATACATCACGCTTTGCTGAAATCTGCTGAGCACACTGAGGCTCCCTGAAGGACAAGCCTTTTTCATTTTTACCCAAAGGTACAAACAACATTTTCAGTCTCACTAATACAAAGAATATATTAGCAAAACCGTCAGTATTTGTTCTTGTTTTGGCAAACATGTTCTAATTAGGGGGTGTATTAACACTTAGGTACAGTTTGTGGGGACTTTCATCTTGTTACAAATAACATACATGCACTTTGTTGAGTCTTAAGGACAGTTCATCCTTGCTAACCCAAAGATTAAGATTTCCCTGTGTTTTCCCACCATGAAACACTCCAAATACCATTATCTGCAAAAGACTATCGCAATTATTTCTTCAATAATTTTACATTTTCAAAATGTAATTCCATATAATAACATGTTTGAATGTCTTGTACACTTAAAACATTTTCTGCAATGAAATGACTTAAGACAGAGCTTGGTACATATGTGTCTGTTTAATTCTTCACCTGTCCAGCAGTGCCAGCCACCAACAGCTTGTTGCTGTATTTGCACAGACTGATCTTCTGGATGCCCAGCCTGGGGTCATCGCTGTACGGGTCGAAACAGCCCACCTACACAAAAACACGCAAGCACACCACACGTGGAAGACACAAAAGATGGAATAGAAGATGGAATAAGTTCAATGTATTTTCAAAAAACCATGCACAGATGCATTTGGTTTATGTATCAGCATTTTAATCTGTTCAATTTACTCTCTGGTGATTGTTAAAGCCATGTGGTTTAAAACACTTTAGTTTTCTAGATCTAGTTCAGCCAATCAATGTTGTCGCAGTGTGGGGGGGGACCATTCACATTTATAGCAGAAACATCCATTTGAGCAGCAAGGTGGCAGCTGCTGGTTTGTTACTGATGGTTCTAAACAGGCCATAAACAAAATTCAGTTGCCCCCCCCCACAGCAGCCGTCCTCCACTTATTCTCTGCCAAATACCAGGACAATCCTCCACTTCCCCTCATACATACTCAGCAAAACATGTGCATTAATCTGTCTCTCTCTCTCACACACAGCAGGAATTCCAACAGAATCCTCTCTCACATGGGAGCTGCGTCTTGGCAAAACAAGGAGGGGAGAAGTTGGTCACTCACACACACTCAGACACACATATACACACACAGAGAAAGAGTGGGCTGATTGGTCTGGTTTTCATTACAGAGCACGAAAAAAAAGGAAAGGCTCTTCATCCCATATGAGGGCCACATTCCTGAACATGCAGCTCTGTTACCACAGGATACATGTTGAAAGGTGGGTTGGAAGGGGAGGGGGTGAATAGGGAGAAAAGAAGTGGGTAAAGGGAATGGGAAAAAAAAATGGGAGATGTGTGTGGACACTCAGGTTCAACTTCTACTCTGTTTTTTATTTATTTATGATCCAAGACAATACGTGCTCATCTCAGACATCCAAACAATGACCAACATTTCCAACTACAGAAACAGTTCATTTAAATATTCACTGAGCGCTTTGCTTCATGAACCATCTTCATTTTCTGTCAGCATCTACCAATGCAAACCACAGTCCCTCCCTACGCATGAAGTTCTGCTTTCCGCTGCTGAATCACTAGATTTAAATGAAATTCTGCACAGAAAACAGATCATGAAAACAGAATCCGACTGCGGTTTCTTCAGAGTCAAGTTTTAACAGGAACAATGGGGTGGGACTGTCTGAAAACACATGAAAGCATTCAGATGGGAAAATTAGGCCATAGATGTAGCGTTACGGGACTCGGTGTGTGTATAAAACACCCCAGCCCATAAAATACAACCCTGTGCCTGATCCCAGAGCCACAGAACCTCTAACTCTCTTCCTTTTAAAATCTTCTCATGCAAGCCTTGACAGACCTCACCTTCCTGAAGGGAGGCCATTCCTCCTCCTGCTGCATGTCGGGGTCATCACTAGGGTCTTGAGGGTCGTCGCTGGGGTCACAGTCGGTGTGGAAGACATTGGCTGTGCTGAGTTTGTACAGCGGAGTGAGTGCAACACCTGATGCATCCCAGAAGCGAACAGTGCCGTCCTCGTGTCTGTAACACACACACACAGGATTCAAAGAAATATTAACTAATAGCCTAAATGTTTGTCAGTGCAAATCAATTAGGATTGTGCAGACCTGTGTGTGTGTGTGTGTGTATGTGTGTGTGTGTGTGTGTGCGCGCTATGGTTTCAGAGTTTTGCTAAAAGTGACATCTCTTTAAATTACAATCAATCCAAAAGTTTCACTTCCTTTATGTAGTCGTTCCTTAATGTGCTCTGTGATAGCGCTACTTCTGCCAAATTTCTGTAGAAAATTCAGCCAGATTTTCTTATTGTCATGGCAATGCTGAAAAAAAAAAAAAAAAAAAAAAATCTGGTTTTGGGACAAGTCACATGCAGATCCAGATTTATCCAGTATTTGCATGTGGTTCAGATCAGAAATGAAAAAAAAAAACATCTGCATGCAACTTCTACTCACTACTCTACTTTCAGAAAACATCAGATTTGTGCCAGAGTTGCATCATGAAAAAATAAGAAAACTCTATGCGTCTCCAATGTGGGCATGGGCATGAGTGTTTGTGTTTGTGTGTGTGTGTGTGTGTGTGTGTGTGTGTGTGTGTGTGTGTGTGTGGATACCCTGTCAACAGCAGCTCTTGTTGTTTGGGTGGAGATGCCAGGTTCTTCCCTCCACATATGGGCCAACTCTGCACAGACGGACAAAGATTGGAAAAAATTTAAGACTTTTAGACTTTTAATACAGAAAATTTGCTGCAGAAAAAAATATTGAATTTGACAGAGCAACAACATGTTTCCTATCCTTTTCAAAAATTACCAGCCCTGACACACAGGCATACCCATAGGGATGAGCACGAGTACACACAAATGCACAACTAACTTCTGTTGGCTCTCCTCTGTTGTAGTGCCAGTCTCTCTGGTTTGGCCTCACACAAGCAGACGCAGCCGTGATTTATGAGCATACCAGCTGTGTGTGTGTGTTGTGTGTTTAATCTGACATTGATCAAACAACTGATCTGACCTACAAAGAGTTAGCAAAGCCTTTAACTGCCTACACCTGCTCTTAAAGTTCACAGACTACGAGGAGGCTGATGGTCACACTCCTGTTGGTTTCCTGGGAGCTGACAAGCAGCCAGCCGCTAAGCTGAACACACACCATGAGTAATAACTTCCATTTAGCTGCAATATCCTCACTTGGATCAGTTTCACCTCATTAATTACCAATTTATACCGCTCTTGATTCGTGAGGAGAGGCAGCAGTTGAGTCTTGATATGACACGTAAGAGCCATTTGGGAGAAATACAAATAAAATCCTGCAGCTTGTACTAAATGTACTAAATACATACCAATTAGTGATTACTATATTTAAAGCACGAGCAGCTTGGCTGGCCAAACTTTGTTTCAGGTGTTCTCATGTTAACCTGCTTACATGCATCCTTGATTTGCTGTAAATGAATATCCCTACTGCCATGAATAAACCAATTTACAGAATAATCCTGTTCTGCAGCGCACTGCCAACGGCTACAGCACTCCACCAGTAACACTGTTTAAAGATGATGCTGCCAGCTGCATTTGACTGAGCAGAAATCTAATATATAGAGAAGAAACTTTTTTCACAATGCCAAAAGAATCAGGGAGAAACAAAAGATCACAAGCAAATAATGGCACTTGTTTTCCCTCCCTTTTATTCAATAAATTCACTAAAAATATTTCTACAAACTACAGCTTTATTTACATAATTTTCCAGGCAATGCAGAGAGAAAGAGGCAAGCGAACCACACAGCTGTCTCTGCAACAAAGTGCATGATGTATAAAAAGACAGATGAAAGTGTGAAAATTGTTTTTGATCACTTCTGATTTCATAGTGACCAAACGTTCCACAAAAAAGCTTAATTTAGGCTGTAATGAGCTTACTTGGGGTATTAAAGGATATTTCTGTCACCAAGTAAATGGTTGAAGAAAATAATTTTGACTATTTAAAAGAGTACCGTCAGCCACACAAGGGTGTGAGCACACACATAACAGCAGTCTGCTTCTCACCTTACGTGTGTGCTGCAAGCCCTGCTGTGCTTTTCCAGCATTCACCAGCCTCTCCCACAGTTTAGGAGGGACGCTGGAGATGTGGCAGGAGCAGGTGATGGCCGAGGAGTGGAGAGGAGCCAGGTAAGGAGTGGGCAGAGTGGGCCACCCGGGGGTCTGGAGGTCGATTACAACCAGCTCCTCTTCTAGTAACACTACCAATGCCGATGGGTCATCAAACTCTGCAAGAACAAGAGAAAAGACAGAAATTATGTTGATGTTCCTGAAAACAAAGTAAATTCTTAAATCGTCACGGAAGAAAACATCGTTACTGTCCACTCATGACTGACGCTGGACAGAACCAGATCACCTTTCTCCTGTTCTGTGCTCTGGACAGTGAAGAAGTCAATGACTCGCGATGTGAAGTCAAGAGTGACATGGTCTTTGTCCTGCTGAATGGTCAGACAGTGGCGGTCACCGTAGCTGGCTCTGGGCATCCCTCCACTGTATAACAGCACTGGAGAACTAGAGACACAGACGAAAGCATTTTATCCACCCATGATCTGGGCCAACACAGCTAGAGTTTCCAGTATGAGTGAAATCATAGCTTTCATCATCCGGAAATTAGCTTCTATTTTGAATTTTAAGAATAAAAATTGGATTTGGGTGGGAGTGAAATCCAGATCATAAAAATACCATGTAATTCAATATTTTTGTTTTACTTCCAAAAAAACTACTTGTAAACTATTTAAAGGGACATGAGTGATCAACATCTCATTTTCTACCAATTTCTCTAAAAACTAAACTAAAGACAATAGTATTCTTGGGTCAGGAGGCAACAATGTTCATGGAAATAAAATAAAAGGGATAAAACAGAGGAGTACAAATGTTCTGGCATTGGGATCTAAGATACCCAGTGTGACTGCAGGAGTCAAATGTCACAAAATGAGGCTTCAGCACTCACCCTGCCTGTGTTGTCCTGTACAGGATCTTGCTGATGGCCTTGCAAGGAAATGGACCTGGGACAGAAAACCATGAACAGTGAAGGTGACAAACAGTAGGAGACTACAACCACTAAAAGAGGTCAGAAGAAAAAGAAAAACATGAGTTAGGGGTTTCAAGCTTTAACTTTTAATAAAATATTTTGAATTATCACACACGTGGATCCTTTTACAATGAACAGATGCCCCCCAAACACGGCCCTAACTGTCACCATCACAACGGGGAGCTATGACTCACAATATGTCACCAGACACGGGTCATTTTGCCATTGTCAAACAGACCATCACCTCCACCAGACCTGGCTGACAGTGTGCTTTAGCATCCTTTAAACATACTGGGGAATGTGTGGACTGTGTTTGCATGTGTGTGCATTTCTCACCATATGGGATGGTGGAGGACACTGGCTGGTGAATGTGCGTATTGCTGCTGGTAACCGGCCACATAGAGTATCCCCCGTCGTTATGGGAACTGACAAACAAGTTTCCAGAGCGTTCCCACACCAGACTCTCCAGCTGCTGCAGGAGGGTCCACGGGGTACACACACACACACACACACAGGACATAAAGAGCCATCAGACATAGTTGCATGGTGGTAGAACTGCAGCTTGATGTGTGAAACTTGCTCTGTAAACCATGTACCTGCTTGCCCAGGAAGAGCTGGTCAGCATGACGAGTGCTCAGATCCCATAGGACCACCAGGCCTCGGCTGTAGCCAATCAGAATCTTCCCTGACTGCTGAGGATGTTCCTGAAGCGATTCCACCGGCCCTAAGGATTTCCCACATCTGTAGTCATCCGGCAGGCTGAAAAAAAAATTAAATGAATAAATAAACCACATCACCCATTATCCAATATATGTAGTTTAATTGTACTCCTGCATTTCAGAAATTACAACTGTCTACAGCTCAAAACAATCTGAAATAATGGTCTGTGAAGTAGCTTGGATCAATGATGAATAAAATTAGTGACTGATTTCTCACACAATCTGAAAGATTAATGATAGACCCATAGTCAAAGCAACACTTGCATCTTATAAAGAGTGATAAGCATAATGTGGAAATGACCAGGTGAACATCAGAGCACAGTGGTCTGTGAACAACAGAACAAAACCAGCAACAGCAACATCAACTAGGAAGCAGTTACAGTAATTTATCAAGAGTCAGACAAGCTGCAGAAAGATCAAGGAAAATGTCCACATCTGGCAACAAAGGCGATCATCCTTGAGCACAGACGGGGTTATCATGTGAAAACGCCACTATTGTTTCCAAAGGTCAAGTCTAAACTGCAGTGGTCAGGTTTATTATCAAGGGACATTTGATTGTGAGGCTTTAGGGAAAAACTGCAGTTTTCAGTGCTATTTTGTAAAGCAGGAGGCTCACAGACATGATGAAATGTAGAATCACTTCAACACAGTCTCAAAAACTTTAAAAGATGGAGACAATACTGAAGGAAAAATCTGTGCTTAGTGATAATCCATCTTGTGAGTAGAACAGGGGACTGAACAGCAAAAGAAAACCTTAAGCCTCCTATTCTTTTACAACAAAAGGAACCAAAGAAAAAGTCCAAAAGTGTTAAAGATGTATATAATATAACCAACACAAAGTGCAAACCATCTGTATAAACCCGAATACTAGAGCAGGCGGCTCTTCCAACAACAACAACAACAACATGAAGCTGGAGCCTCTGAACTAGACATTCCTCTGAGGCAGCAGAGGAATGTGGAGCAGGACACACCCGCGAGATGTCAGAGGATTCCCTCAGCGACAGACAGGGAACAGAGTGGGAAACAACAGAGGAGGAGAGGAGAGGAGAGCAGAGGAAGCAGCAAAGAGACAGAAAATGGCATGAAAATAAACTAACAAAGAAGGAGGGGAAATAAAGCACAGAGCTTTCTAGGCTCTTGGCTGCGGATGAGGCAGAAACATCGCCCAAAAAAAAAAAAAAAAAAAAAAGCAGATAGACGCACCGGGTGAAACACACACACACACACACACACACACACACACACACACACACACACACACACACACACACACTTCCGACTGCTTTGGTTAGGTTCACTGAGGAAGCTCCTCTCTCCGGAAGCACAGAGGCAGAAACATTTCAAACAAAGCATTCCATTGTCTCCGTCCCTCCGTTGACAAGTATTTTTAGGGAATCCAGCATCCTGCTACAGAGACCCGGTGATGAGGGTCTGTGTGTATGTGTGTTCGTGTGCACTTTGGAGAAACAGCTGAAACACTTCCCCAACCGGAACGCCACATTTTGGCAGCCGCTACAAAGCCTCACTGTCTAAAAACTATCCTCTGTGCGCACGCATGCACACACGCGCGCACGTGTACACACACACACACACACACACACACGCGCGCGCGCGCGCACGCACGCACGCACGCACGCACGCACACACACACACACCTTATCAGGGCCCTCGTTAGGCTTCAGTTCTGCCCACTTCCCTAAACAAGCCTAGTTAATGAGGGGTTTAGCCAACCAGTCAGACAGTCACACAGCAGAATAAAGAAACACAACAGACGCTCTGTGATACACTGCCAGAGTATCAACACAGGAATGCAGCAAAGATGGTTGTAGCATGAAAAATGGAAAAACTTTATTTCTAGCATTTAAAAAAAAATAAATAAATAAAGAATGCTACAGCATGCATGTCCATGATAAGGACACTTTGCCAGTTTCTCCTTAGGATCTGTGTCTGTGCTTCAACACCATCTCTCATACATGGCTGCACACAACTACATGAATAACAAAATAACTGACACTTTACAGCCCTGTAGAAAAACACCATTAAATGGCTTTGATTCAGTGTTGGCTTGGGTTAATTTGCGACCACTGTTCGTGTTTATACAGTTTTCCAGTGTTTTCCAGTGTTGCCACATAATGTAAGTTTATGTTAGATGACACATCTTATTATAAACAGCAGTAATTCGTACAGCCTTTTGTGTCAGGTAAAAACTTGGTTCAGTAGCTAAAGTTCTTCTTTGTTATATTAAATGCTAATGTAAATAAGCAACTGTCCTGTTAATATTTGAGGAAAAAATATTTTTTGCTATTTATTAAGAGTTTAAAACAGTGTGGGTGCAGACTGATTTGATTTGAATGAGAGCAACAAGTTCTGCAACTATAATCAATTGTTGTTCACCCCAATTGTTTGATTGGTACAACAACGTATGTGATATCGCCTTTTGTCAACACAGGCCCACCCACTCCAGACCATGAGAAAAAAATCTGTTGTAATTGGGTTGGGACAAAATTGTGTGTTTGTGTGGGACCCCATCACTGACAATAAAAAGCCAGCTGAGAAAAAAAGTTTTCAGGTCCATAAAGAAGTCAACATTTTTGCAAGTGAATTTCTGAGTAAAAGCCAAAGCTTTCTGAGCTCAACTGATATTTACTGCAAACTGTAGCTATTTTATTATGCTCCACTGTTATATATACTTTACATTTCCCCCTAAGGTCTAGTCCTAAAAAACATCTGTTGAACTTCCTATCCAGGATTTACCATAAATATCCAATGCAACAACAATCCAAAACCGGTGCCTCTACAAAATCAAGCCTGTACTAGTTTTAGTTTTAATACATCATTATCGACATCTGATTTAGTGCTACTAACTTACACCATATCCACAAGATGCGTATCACTTAGTATGACATCACAACTGGCACCAAGAATATGATACACCAGTTTTACAATACATGACGTCTCTTGCTCTCTTTTCACTTCTCTCAACAGCGTAGCAGAGATTTGGCTGTTCTCATGGTCGCTGAACCACACAACCCTGACCTGCCTGCTGCTGCGAGGGTCAACAGGGATATTTGTCTTGAGTGCATGTGTGTGTGTCTGACCTGCTCAGCTGGAGCTGTGAGCAGAGGAAACTAGAGCGTTTCAACGGAAATTGTACTGTGACCGGGATGGAGGAGGTGGCCAGAAAATGCGTCAACAAGAGAATATTAGGCAGAGAGATGGAAAAAATACACATGATGAACATGGGATGCGCTTCAAAATGAAAGGGATATATAAAGAATATAATCATTGTAGAGCGTCGACAGTGTTGGGCCTCATGTCTCCAAGAGATGTTTCAGAGGGTTTTCCTGAATGTCTGAGAAAAAAACGAAATACTTCTCTACTATCTATTTAAATGTAACATCAGTTTAACAAACGTCTCCACCAGCAGTTTCAAACATTGATCTCACATTGCTCATCCCTCCGTCCGCTGACGTTCTAAAGTCACTGATGTCTCACCTCTGTGTGACCTGATCCTGAAGCAGCGTCTGGTTGTCTTTCAGTGAGAGGCAGGGCAACTGCAGGAAGTACACGCCCCCTCCCTCCGTTCCAATGCAGAGCAGGTCACATGACCTCAACAAGAGGAGGACAGTCACCCGAGTGGCACTGGGAAGAAGAGGAGAAGAGGAGACGTGAACCTGCAGTCACATCGGATTTCACCTTTTCATATGTCGACAACTTTAATACGCATAACCTCAAGACTCCTCAAATTC
This sequence comes from Rachycentron canadum, assembly GCA_038496675.1. Classification (NCBI taxonomy): domain Eukaryota; kingdom Metazoa; phylum Chordata; class Actinopteri; order Carangiformes; family Rachycentridae; genus Rachycentron; species Rachycentron canadum. The sequence goes on from CM076664.1 coordinate 20,359,543, forward strand.
CAAAACTGCTTTAAGGGCAAAAAAACAATAATAACAACATCTAAAACATGATTTAAAAAAAAAAAAAAATGCTCTCATATACCTGCAGCTCTCAATGCCAGGTCTTCCTGGGAGGCTGTAGTTGCCCACTTCCTGAAGGGAGACCACACCCTCTTTCTTAACCCCTCCCACCTCTCTGGGGGGCCCCGCCACCAGCTCCCACAGGTGAATCGTGTTGTCATCCAGCAGTGACAGCAGACGGCCCTATGAGACAGACAAGAAACATTAACATCACACGTCACTTTGACCACCATTATCACATCGTTATTCACGTTGCACATATATACATATATTTTTTTTTTTACACTTAAAAAAATACAGGCATGGAGCTCGCTCACCTGTCCAGGCAGGAAGTGGATCTGTGTGACTGCAGTGGTGTCTTTGTGTAGTCCTGTGAACTCCACACCAGGGGCTCCATAACTGCGAGGATCACGTCAAGGAAATACACATCATGGCAAATGTTTACTGTGCAAAATGATGTTAATGTACCAGTTAACGTATTTTTAATTTTAATCCATGCAGCAGAAAGACTGTAGATGTGCAAAAATATTGACACAGGCGAGTCACTTATAATAATGCATCATTCCATTATATTTGACTCAGAGCTGATAATATGACATGGGCGTGACTATGGGCCCCTATTAAGAAAATATCACAGGAATGTGAATGATGTCTAAGGAGTGTAAAGGGGTTGACTGTCCATTTTAGAAAAGAAAATATGATATACCACTAGGAACTAACAACATTTAACATTTAATATTTGTATTAAAAACAAAAATCTCATAATACTCTGTCTCTGTCTATCAGCTCTTCTGCAACACTGTGCTTATGTGCTGGTTAAAATCCAAAAGAGTCCATTCCTTTTCTCTCTCTTCCTGCCCAATCCTTGCCCTTATAACCCTCATAGCTGCTGCCCAGTAAGCATGGCACCAACACTGCCAGGGTAAGCAGTTAAGACTCCCATCATGGTTTAAAAATATGCATTGCTGGTGGGGTAAGAGATTTTGGTCAAAAAGTGCCAACCAAAGGTCATAGGCTACACAGCAACCAGTCACAGAAAGCCCAAGTATACAACCATCATATTCTTCTGTCTCCTCCAGGCAGGCACAAACTGTATAACACAATCTGTACACAGTGTTGACACACACACACTGGTGACAGAGGAACATTTTAAAGCAGTCTCTTTCTTCAAAGCATTTCCCTTTAATGCATAATTAAAATGTGTGACTGGGAGGATAGAGCTCAAGTCTATGAGCGCAGTTAAAACTGGTAATTCTGAGCTGTAAAACCAGAGCAAACATACTGGCGAGGTGTAATAGCAGGGGAGAAATCAGAACACCATAACAAAGCTCATAGCAATTACCAACACCAGATGACGCAGATGCTGAAAACCACCGCTCTGTATGTGTGAGTGGGTATAATCAACGGCGATCTTCACAGAGCTCTTCCTTTGTTAGCCCAGTAAATGAAGCCGAGCTGATAAAAAGAAAGACTACTCTCAAAAACTGTGACACCATCCTCACAACTAGGCTAAATTGGACTAAACTGTGAATTAGCACACACCCGCTAGCAGCTACACACACAGACACACACTTGTGAGCAATACGGACACACTTGAGCACACTGCTTACATAAGCCTGTAGGAATGTGGATTAAAAATGTAGAAAAATAAGAAGAAATCTGAGAGTTCTCATGTTTGTATACGACTGTGTACAGAGCTGGTTTTCTCCAGTCATATCACCGTTGTCTTTATTATACCCAGATTTATCTGAGAGAAAAAATAAATATTATAGCTAGATAAATGTCCTCTTTTCATTTGGATTCATGTTTTTACTTGATCAGCACTGGTCTTTTTCTTTCCTATTCTCAGCATGCCCAGGGAGAACCATCTCTGGATCTACCATCTTCTTTTTTTTTTTTCTCTCCTCCCAGGTTTGTCTGTGTCATTCTGTGTGATATGCAGGAACTCATGAGGGAAGGCACTAATATTCCATCACAACTGTTCCCCACTTTCAATTTAAGCTTTCTTCCCCTCATCTTAAATCCCCTCTTTGCTCGTTCCCTCCCTTGTCCTGATCCCCTGAAGGCCTGGCTGAGTGTTATAACAGCATTCCTTCAGTGTTGTCACTTCCTGTCCCTGGGTTTTATTCGCTGCAATAACACATGCCTCAGACAGCTGGAGGTGGAGGTGTGAGAGGAACATTCACTCCTGGGTCATAAACCTCAAGTCCAGATAATGGGAGAGAGGAGAGACCAAGGCAGATAAACGAGAGACAAGCAAAACAAACCACAGTTACATAAATATGTCCAGTGCATTACTCGCAGGAAGGAATATTTTGAGGAAAATATGCATTATTTGTTTTCTTGCTGAGAGTTAGATGAGAAGATACCACAGCTCTAGCCAACAGATGGTTAGCTTAGTATAAAGACTGGAAGTAAAGGGTAACAACTAGCACTTCTCTGTCTAAAAAGGTAACAAAACCGACTTACCAGTGCCTCCAAAACTCACCAATTCCTACCTATCCTTTAGTTTTAAAGCGTTCAAGTAATGGAGTAATGGTACTCGTTTTAACACATCAGCTGTTGTGCTGGTGGGCAGATTTTGCTTTGAACAGAGATAAGCAAGCTGAAAATGGGTAAAATCTTATTTCATTGCCACGCTGAGAGAAAATGTGTGGTATAGTGATATGTATGGTGCCTGGATATAAAATGATCTTTGGAATAAACAACCCTGTTTCCAGGAGGACAGTTCAAGTAAGAGGAACATGGAACTACAAAATGTTATAAACTCTGTTACAGCAAAGATGATAGAAACCAAAGAAAAGAAAACTGACAGGCAAGTTCCAGGGCAGAGCATAAAAGATCAGAGGGACTGAGAACAGATGGACAGCTCTGGTTTGTGCCTGTATCCCAGCTATGTATAATGATAACCACAGCTCATTCATCACACATCTATACAGCAGTTCCCCAAAATTTAGGCTGGCCGTGCCAAAAAAGCATGCAAAGAAAGCTGTCAGCACGTGTAGAAATAAATAAGACCACTAATGACTATTTAAGACTGTGTCAGAGCCTGACACTTGGCTGGTCTGTAGCACCTCTGACAAAAACCAGGCCACTAACCGTCTCTGATTTCAGTCATTCCACAGAACCCCAAGTACATATGTCTGACAGTCAGGAGAACAGCTCTACAGCAGAGCAGAGGATTTCGTTCAAAATTAAGAGGGAAGACAAATTAAATGAGCAAGATGAGGTCAAGTGAAAAACCTAAAAGCTCAAATTGTGGCACATGTTTCACAGATGACACACACACACACACACACACACACACACACACACACACACACACACGTAGACACATTTCCTGGTCCTGGTGATGTCAGAGGACAGCTGGTGGAGGGATTCCCGGTGATGATGTCACCACCTCCTCACTGGGGACTGTGAGTGTGTGTGTCCTCTGATTTAAGCTGCCTCCCCATATGTTCAATGGCCAATATTCCAGGTCCTCTGTTGTAGTGGGCAGATAATAAATGTGTCACCCTTCCTTCCTGTATTCCCCCCTCCCTCTGCCACAGTTGGCTTCATTACAGATACACAAACTTACTCGTATAGTTCATATAAAGAGGTGAATACACATATGAAGCTATAGCTTTTCAAAGATTTTCAGTGACAGACAAGAGATCAATGTTTACAGAAATGAGGCAAACTACTAACAGCTTTGTACAGATTAGCAAACACAGCTATAACAGCAGCTCTGTGAGTCTGTACTTATGAGCGGCAGTGTTTTGAGCCAACATGCTGATGTTAAGCAGGTATAATATTCAGCATCTTAGTTTAATAGTCATAGTCACATTTGCAAGTTAGCACCAAACACAAACTAGAGAATATTTAACTAAAAACATGAACAAAGAAGCCAGTCATCAGTCATCATCATGTATGTTTCAGTTATATCTGCTTCTGTGGTGGATGTCAGGACATGGAAAATAAACCTCAGGACCATGCTTCATTTTCTCATAAAGACAAATGATTGAAATGCTAAATGAGAGGTTACAATGAGTGTTCACATATCACCCCATTCACCACCTTAGGTTGGCCTATTAGCACATTAACATTTGCTTATTAACACTAAAGGGCTGACGCTAATGGGACTGTGATTCATTTTGCAGGTATTGGGTCATAAACCAAAGTGTTTAAATTAAAAGTTTGAAACAATGTCGGGAGCAGAAGTTATTACATTTCATTCCGAGGGGGTTTGAATGTGTGAACTAAATTTCACCACAATTTGGCCACAATAGCTGTTAAACCAACCAAGTGACGTTCAAAACACTGACAGAAACTGCTCTAAACTCTCAGGACCCCTGACCAGAAGATCAGAGGCTTCTTCCATAGTTTAGTGCTGAGTAAAGAGTTATAATCACTGACTCAAAGCGGTAACTCTATGGCCTCCTAGAAGCAATAAAATAAAGTGACAAGCACACAATCAAGTTGTACACAAACTGACTATACATGTTTAAGATGTTTCTTAAAAAGTTAAATCAAAGATTCAGGAAAAAAACAACAAGAAGACAAATCTTAGAGCAACCTGTTGAATGACACAATGGTTTAATAGTGCTGATCTGTGCAAGGAAACCATTCATCAATCTGCATGAGTATATAACACAAAGATTTGCTACACTGCTCAACAGACAACCCTGAAATGCACACAATGGAAGCCTACAGTAACTCATAATCACTCACACACACACACACACACACAAGTGCAATTGCCCGGTGATGCAGAGAGCGAGCGTTAGCAAGGATAAAGCGATTTCACGGTCTGAATACAGACAAACAGAAGGCATTGTCCTCCATGCGGACACACAGACAACAGCCTGCACACCCTCCAACACACACACACACATACACACACACCAGCATGACAGAAGATGAGGGATGGACAGGAAGAAAGGATGGGTGGCTAATCCAAGGAAGAATGTACAAGTTGTCCACATACAGAAAGCGAATGAGACAATTTAGGCCAGAAAAAAGGTCAAATAAAAGTTTGATAGTTTTTACACTATAAATCTCTGAGAAATCATCTGCAAGCATTTTCTCCAACTCCCTTTCCTCCCTACACACATAGCAAGACACAGTTACAAAGTCTTCAGACGTCTGGCAAAAGGCAGTCTACAACAAGACAAGCCAAACAACTCCACCCACACACTAGAGAAACAATCCCGTCTCATTTGCATTCTCTCCTTCAGCTAGTACCTCTCCACCTCCCACACTCCCATTTCTGTCCCACTCAGTCAGTGCACGCTCTCCCTGACGCCGCAGCACTCAAACTGGATATACATGACTGTCAGGTCAGCAACAAAACACCACAGCATAGTACTACCCTTCACTACAACACTACATACATTCACAGTCCCCAGAGGATGAATTGTAACAATTTTGATGACTGGAACAACTTAAGAGAGGTTGTTCAATTGCAATAACACACACAGGAAAACTGAGCACTGCTCCTTCACTACCTGTGCTGCCTCCATCCACAGTACACTGTATACCGTTATGACTAATGTCAGGGACAAGAAAAGTAAGAAATAAGAAAAGAAAGTATAATAAAATATTTCAGGTCAGAGGTTAGGATGCCTAAGTTGTGACCCCAGGGAGTGTAATGTCAGTCAGTCTTCAACTTTCGTCCAGACTGAAATGTCAACAACTACCAGACGGATTGTTAACAAATTTTATTCAAACATTCATGGTACCATGAGGATGGACCTAACTATTTCTCAAGTGCTGACATGATGTTTGGGTTTTGAGAGAATTCCCTCATTAACTACATGTTGAACTGCCATTAACAGATTAAAATCTTAAAATTGTACAGTACAGTACACTTTCTAATCAAAGACCTGCAAAACCTGGGCATTAGAAGCAGGGTTTTGTGCTAATCAACTAACGTTAGCATGCTAACACATTAGCAAATCTGGTAAACATTGTGAACACATTTCCATTTACAATTTAGAAACTCAAGTGAAATGCATACACTATGTAGTCAATAAGCAGAGACGTCTGACAAACTCACTGAGAGCATGTTAACATGCCGACATCAGCATTTAGCTTGAACTACCAAGTTAGCAATACAATTATTCTGCAGTTTTTCTCATTCATGTTTTTTGTTTAACCCAGACACCTATTTCCACTCCGTCCTCACAACCCTTTAGGGATTGATTGTTTTTACACAACTATGACTTAACAGTTCAAATAAATTTTATTTATATAGCGGCGAATCATCGGTAGGGTTGAGAGAGAGAGAGAGGAAGAAAGAGGCAACAGTTAGTTAAAATTCAGTTCAGATAAATGTTTTTGCTTTTTTTTTGTTCCTCAACTCTCTCATTCAACAACTTATCCACTCTTTTCAACTTGGTGAGACCCCACCTTCCTTATCCTGACAGGCAGATCCCTTCAACTAGTTGCCATCTGGGCAAGCGTGTGTGCGTGTGTGTGTGTGTGTGTGTGTGTGTCCATTCATCTGTCAGTGTGTATAGGTGTGGGGGTGAAGCTGAAGAAAAGGCCGGCACAGACCAAAGAGAGGGAAAGAGGAGGGTGAGTATGACAGAACAAAATAAAGAAGGGGGGGGTGTTTAAAGGTCCTGCAATTCTTCAGGAATATCAATGAGAGACGAGCTGTAGCAGGGGACCGAGTGACAAATGGAGAAAAACAAGACAGATGGACAAAACAAAAATATGATACAAGCGAGGAAAAAGAGAATTAAGCACCAGAAGTGGTGGGTTGTGCAGTGAGTACTTTATATGGCAAAATAAGTGGAGAGTAGGTGGTGTGGGGGAGAGGAGAAGTAAGGAGGAAGAGGTGAAGGGTGGGAGGAATGAATCGCAATGATTTGCTCGTAACCATGCCATAAATACTGATAAACTGATACAGATATATTCAACACAAACAGAAAAAAAAGATTGTAGGTTATATACAGCATGTGATATTTTGTAGTACTCTACAAATTAGGCAGTAACACAAACCATATTCTGTGCAGTTAAGCATGAAAACAAATTAATGTGACAAATGAATAGCTGTAGCTGTAGTATAATTGAAAGGGAAATGAACGATACCAACAAACACATGGGGAATTTACTGTTTTCACCACAAACTACAAAAATTCTGTTGACTTCGAGGATGGATAAACAATTCAAGGCTTTTTCTTGTTAAGCCAAAGCAGCTGTCACAGTCAACGCATGGTACAGGTCAAGTACTAGGGAAGCAAAAAGATTTTGAACTCATCTGCTGCCCATGTCAGTTTAGCCTGATTCTCATTGGGATTGTACTCATTTTTCTTGAATTTCAGGCGAGTCCAAAGTCAGATGGCAACTGGATGATGTCAGCAAGCACAGCTAGACTACAGTAACTACGAAACTGGTGAGCCGTGGTCAAATCTGAAGAAGAAAAAGAAAACAAATGGTCCAGGCAAACACATTCCAGTACTTGCAACTAGTCAAGAGATAAGATCCAATGAACCAGTACAACAAAGGGTGATCACGCAGTGTGCGAGTGTGTGTGTGTGTATGTGACCGACAGGATGTCAGACAGACATGGGAGAGCTGACAGCTGGAGCACACCGACAAACACAATGATCAAAGCTCTGCAGTGTGTGTAAATATTAGCTTGCTCCTCTGGTTACTGAAGATTCATGGTCATAAAGATTCAATTCAGCATGTTCTGAATTGTCCAGATGAAATCATAGCACTGTTTCATATTGTTTTAGTCATATATATGTGTGTGTGTCCACCAGGTACAGTTAGAAATATCTTTTTACCTTTTTACCTATAACTATATAACTGACACATTTCTATCAACAAACTCTGGTGTGCTGAGCTGCAGACTTTTAAAACCCTCCAGTCTGCAAGCTCCTCTCATCCCAGGCAACTGCGCTGGTTGTCTTGGAAACCGATTCAAAAGCCCCCTTTATTAAGACTAGACTCAGCAACAAAGCTCTTACTCACCCAATCTGCGCACACACACACACACACACACACACACACACACACACACACACACACAGGGAGGGTTAACCCAGGGCAACGCAACATGCATTCCATGACAGAAGACAGACTCCTCAAGATCACCCCATCGCCCCCACACATGATCTTGGTCGACATACACACATACACAAAAAACTCCACACCACATTGTCCCCCTTCCCTCTGCTGAGCCCCAGTCTGTGGTCGAAGCAGAAACTCTCAGGACGTAATCTGACTCTGCCTTTATAAACACGCAGCGAGCGAGAGAAGGAGAAAGGGAAAGAACAAGTGAGAAACTGGAGAGAGAAGCTGGAAGATAGCGCATGTGAACAAGGGGAGAGGAGGAGAAAAGGAAAACAGTAGTTCAGACAAAAAAAAAAACTTTTCTGAACAGTAGTTTAGAAAAGTTTAGCAATTTTCCACTCCTCCATTGTCAATAAACCAATAAACTCTACGTCTTCTACGCCAAACTTTCTGCTCCTTCCATCAACGCACACTGTACAGCACAGCTCAGGTGTCAGTGTGTGACAGTTGAACCACACATCTGGCACGACAGGACTGCTGCTGCAAGACTGTGTGTGTGTGTGTGTGTGTGTGTGTGTGTGTGTGTGTGTGTGTGTGTGTGTGTGTGTGTGTGTGTGTATTACAGTACAAGCAGGTATGCTGGCAAACTCCTCTAGGTCAAATCCAAGTCAGTCAGTCTGTGAGATTATCAGGGAATGTGGACACACACACACACACAGAGAAAAGATAATAAAAAACAGAGTTGTTAAAAATGAAAGCTGTCGCTTAAACTTAACCTGATTTTGAGAACAAAACTCTTGATCTGAATAAAAACTGTCAATCGCTCACTGGAGCCCCGGCATTAGAGCTGAAAATTCTTTGATTAGTAGATAAACAATCAATTTATTGTTTCAGGAATCAGGAAACTTTCTGGAAACAACATTTCTGGTTCCCCGGTCTCCCCACCAGGACAACATTAGGCGATTATTCTACCAAATATTTTCTCGATTCAATTCGCTGCTTGATCACAAAACAGTGAGCAATGCATATCACAACAAGAAAAGTGGCCGTCTTCCATTTGAGAATTTGAGAACCTGAAACCTTTGAATGTTTGGTGTTTTTGGTTTAGTTGAAGATTTATTTTCTTTCATTCATCTAATTGTTTGATTAATCGTTGTAGCTCCCGTTTCATCTAAATTGTTTTTAAATAAAAAAGTAAAGACCATCTGATCTAATGCCGTCAATGTGTGAAACAAAATGCTGCACTCAGTTCGTTCTTATTATAAACTTTGCAGATATTCCCCGGGGGTATGCGTGCTGACTTTCCAGAAATTCCAACAGCAGCTGGGACCTTGTTAAAAACTATCATGACTGGGCTGCAGTACCATTTTGTAGGTATACCATACAGTCTAGGTATTTTGCCTCCCCCCCGTCTCCTTCACACTCCCTTGTCTTCACTGCCTCTATTTATCTCCATCACTCCCCTCCTCCCATTTCTCTGTCCATCCATCTCTCTCTAGGGTGCAAGTGCCTGGTACCACCAGTCTCTCTCTCGCTCTGTGTGTGTGTGTGTGTGTGTGTGTGTGTGTGTGTGAACACTGCATCTCAGACAGCTGATTCTCCAGTCTAATGCATCTGCGCACGCACAACCAGCTTCCCTTCGCACCCTGATAAATCTGTACATACTAACAAAATAACCATACACAGTTTGTGAACATACATTAAGATCCAAACACTGGCATGGCTGTGATGAGAAATCCTGTTGCATGCTCTCCACCGCAGCTCACACGGATGAAAACACAACATACTTAACATCCTCCATGCTTTAAAATATACACGCCTTTACATTTCCTAAGGATGACAATGGTGTGACTCACTTGCTTGATCAGTAAAAAGAAGAAACCCAACGCTGAGCAAACCTACCTACGTCAACACGTCAGACTGATATTAACCTGCTGCTAACTACAGAGCCGTCATTATCATCATGACAGAGTAGGCAACCAGTTGTGTCATGTGGACAGTACATGAGCCTCTGAGATCTGGAATTTTTGACACAAGTGACGCCCTGAGACAAATTATGGTTTATTATCACAAAACATATCGCAAGCCAAACCAATGCTTATATCCAGAAGAGCCTCGCTTAGTGTTTCAACTCATCCTGTTTTCCTCAAACAGACACATCCTTGCACCATCACTAACCACAAACTACAAAAATGCATGTATGGTTTTCTCTGGGCCTCCAAAGGTTTTGGGCCGTAGTGTCATTTTCATAGTTCTGGCCAACATTTCAATTGGCTATGATAACATTAGACTCACCACTATGATTGCAGTGATCTGCAGTTGTGGTGACAGTGACTCGGTCATAATGACTGAGTACAGCAGGGCAGCAACAGAAGCAGTCAGAGGATCACGCATGTGGTAAACAAACCCCCAGTTTGACCATATCATCTAAACTCTCGAACCAGAGATTACACTGAAGGTGAGGGTACCTGAAAGATTTGTTGCAAAGTGCTCACACTACTTCAGTAAGTACTGTCAGTCAAACCGTTCCTTATATTCGCTTCATAAAACTTAACTCGTATCTGGAAATGTCACCATAATCCTAGATATGAGAGATTTAGTTAAATTAGTTAACACATATCATAAACCATTGAAATCACAGCCACAACTATGAAAATGTCACTCAGAAAAATATATAAATAACCAGTTCTTAAGTGTTGTCAGTTTAGTGGGAAATGACAGATCAGTCCTCCTCACTTCAGTGGTGCAGACACAGTGCAACTTCCCCCAGAGACAGACAGCTCACACAGCAACGCACTGCTCTACTGAACTGTTATATAAACAGCTCCACTGCAGATACAGCGGATCAGTTTTTCCTCAACACTCATGGAGCGCTTTGAGCAAGAAAAATCCAACACCGCTGTGAGAAAGCGGTACACGTGGAATCCAACTTATAGTTCAATTAGCCTTAAAAAGAACGAGAGCGTGGTGCTGTTTGAATCACAATGACAGCGGTGGGTCTCACCCTTCAACGTGCACAAGAGACGAGATCACTAAAGAACGTGAAATCAAAAGAGCATGACAGACGCATGAAGCAGTCACAAACCTACAGCGGCAGACAGCGCGGCAGCTGCACTGCAGAGCTGATGTAGAGATAAACAGAGCAGCACTTTGAAATGTGCAAACTGACAACACTGAAAGAAAAACAGTTTCTGCTCTCTAACAGCCACCGTTCACACCATTCTGACCTGCAAGTCTCAGTCGGCTGGATTTTGGCTCACGTAGTCTGGCCGCGTGTCACGGGCTGTCACAGCAGTTCACGGGCTGTCACAGCAGTTCACGGGCTGTCACAGCAGTTCACGGGCTGTCGCAGCAGTTCGCAGTTTTAATTCAATGCGATTAAGACAATCTATTAGATGCATGAGTTCACTCATGATAAAAGGATACACTTTGATGGCTCCTGACTTTGTGCCAATGGCCATGAGCAGCAGCTTGGGGTCAAAGGCCAACGCACTGGGCTGATGTGGAAACCCATGCTCCACCGTCTATAGGAGAAAGAAAGGCAGAGAGAACGAGTGGGAGACAAACAGATGAAAGAGAAATTAACAGACGACACTAGAAAAACACTCACATTAATTCCGCTGACATTTTCCCTAATTCACCCCTCTATGCCTGTGTGTCTCGACCTGTCAGACCGTGTAGTCAGTGAGGCGTCTAAAAAGGGAGGACGCCCTTAATAAAGTTGGAGCAAAGTTCTTTAAAAGCACTGAGGGCAGCAGCCTCTTTATTCTAGCGCTCTGTAGGCCTTGTTAAACGAGATTAACACAAATTCACAACTTTTCCCTCTGCCCGTATGAGGAGAAGGCAAGACAGCTGGGAAAGAATTTAGCTCTGCAGAGACAAAAAACAAACAGAAACCATGTAGAGAGAGATACCTCAACCTTGCTTGAAGAGGTCGAGCGGACTTTAAAGTGGCAAAGGACCACTGAGCAGGTTCTGTGACAAACAAATCTGAAAATACACTTGGCAACTCAGATATGAAGTGAAACATTAACCTAAACTTTGTCTTTCTTTTAAGTACCGGTCTTATTACACAAACACACACTCAGACAAACACAGTCACATCAAAGTGAGACTCCTGTTGAGAGACCACCTCTGTGATAGTTGCGGCAGCTGGTGCCAAACCTTGAAAACCGTGTGTGCGCGCGTGAGTGTGTGTGTGTGTTGTCAGAGAGCAACAAATAGTTTATGGACTTGATTAGACATAATGCACCGTTCTTCTAACCTGAATGCACTCTGTTACAGTGGGAACGCAAAGAAAAGAGTCCACCTACGCTCTCTCACTGCTGTCAAAAGTCTGTAGAATGACACTGGTACCCGTTTCAAAAATATGACATATCTTTGGGTTTTGCATTCTTGCTTTGAAAATATACACAAACTGAAGATATCACATTTGCGGTGGCTGTACTTTTTGACACCTTACAGACAAAGGCAACGCCAATCCAGGCGGAGAAACATCTCAAAGATGATCAAGGGAAATAGGCGCCTGAGTCACAGCAAAGCATCTGAATACTTTTGTCATAGTTTTTCCTTTATAAGAAATATACAAACTACTATTAATATTTATGCTAATACTTTCTAAATGCATTGTATTTGAGATGTAAGTTTAATTTGTTTGCGTTTTTTCTGTGCGAGCACCTGCCAAGATCAGGTGCTTACTTAAAGAGTTTTATGAAGATTCAGGCCGTTAACCACAGCACATCAAAGAGACCAGTCCATTGATGTAGAATTAATATTTCTTGAGATCAAACTGAGAAAAACAATCATGCACCTGTATAATTCCTTCATGCTTTTCCAAAATTTCTTGCACTTCCTTTCTAAATGATCATGTTTGAGCAGGGTTCAATATGTTGCGTCACCCACTGTCCGCGATAAATGGTGGCTTTCAACATCAAAGTTTGGACAGCGCTGCTCTGGAACACTCTGCTCTACTTTTTGAGTGACACAGTGTGCAGACACAGCGGCCTCAAGGCCACCGCAGGGCACAACTTTGTACGGCGCAAGTGTGGTGTGTTTGGGCCAAGTTTCAGCCCCTCCAAAACATAACTGCAGCTGATATTTGACATGCACATTTATCAATACATTCCCCGAAACTTGGCAATTCAGTGCTCCAGTCTATTTTTAGGCTTAAACCAGTTCAGCAACATCAGGTGTGGCAATCAATAAGCGGTTTGAGTCAAGATCTGATTCAAAATTGAACCACTGGAATCACACGCGTCCAAGCTTATTGATTCATCTTACTGATGCCGGCATTTCTGACAGCTGTGCAACTCATGCGTCTATGCTGGAAAGGTAGAAATGGCCCAAATTGTGGCTTCGTTTCAGAATGCAAGATGACAACTGTGGTAGCTGTAATATATGTAAAAGGGTCCCAGTAAGGATGGAAACACCAGAAATATGATAAAACATCTTGGGTTTTAAATCCAGAGACAGGCACGTACTTGACACTGCTTTGCCACGTTATTGTCACACGGGCAGGCTCGGTAGATTTTTTTTTCTTTGCCGAAGGAAACCTGAATGAAAACAAATGCAATGCAAATATTCTCTCATTTTATCCACTTTGGACCATGATGCTTACAGCTTGTCTCAGGCCAATGACACTGAAAACCTGGGTGGGCCTACTTTATCGGCTCACACAGAAAACCGATCCTAAAGCAATCAATAAAGGATCCGACCAATACATGAATCCATAATGGCAAATGCATCAATAAAATCTTAGCAATTCCCATCCCCAGAGGACAAGCAGCTTCCTGGAAAGTGGATGTGAAAGTTGTTCAGGCCAGGAACTCTTCAATAGACGTCCGCACTGGCCAGGGTGAATGGTGTACATGAACGTTAATTCAAGCTTCAGGAAGATGAGATTGACTCTACATTCACTGGTTTAAATCCATGAGGACATGATGCTAGAGTTGTATGAAATCTGACACTTTTGGTTTCACCCGCAGACCCTCAAAAACTGAAACAAGAAGAGGTCTGAGCTCTCTGCACAACAGAGGCAGCAAGGAAAATGCCTCTGCAGGCTGATGCATTAAGTGTTGTGGCAGCTTCTGTAAACGTATTACAAGAGTTGAAACTGTCACCGCACTGACAGCCATCTTGATCAAGCATCTGAAGTGTGGGTCACACTCACACAGGAAGCATCAAGCTGCTGCTGCAACACAATTCAAACTGATCTTGTTAATCTAGAGCCTGATAATCCCACCGACTGACACGGTCAGATGCTGGTGATTAACTACAGTAATGTCAGGTCCGCAGACACAAGTTTCCCTCATTCACTCTGAACGCGGGCCTCGTTTGGGTGAGAGCCAATTAACAACTGAACCACACACACACACACACACACACACACACACACACACACACACACACACACACACACACACACACACACACACACACACACACACACACAT